>CM038796.1:87709116-87773945 GCA_021764765.1 Vicia sativa | reverse complement strand
ATTCGGTGGACACTAGTTTGTCCATGAATATGATTCCTAAATCAAAGACCGATGAAAATTGATTATTCTCGACTGAGTCAGGTCCTAGTGATCTAGTGGTGAAGGCTTTCGCTGTGTCGAGACGTTTCAGCCTTCGAGAGATGGATCTCTATTAAGATTGGTCCCCAGGTTTTTAATGCTACCTCCGTCATACATTAAACCTGCTTATTGTTGCCTTCTGGCATCCATGGATCCACAAGGTCAGGGCAGCCACTTTCCACCGTTTAAGTATCCCGCCAACTGAAGACCATTAAAATTTGTGTTGAAGAATAATATGTCGTGAGCCTCACCTTGTTTTGATATGTTGAAATCAACGGCGAAGTTCAGATTCGCCCAGGATTTGAGATTGTTTATATGCTCAAAACTCCCACAGGAGGAGAAGAAAAAGACAAACTTGAGTCCTCTATGGCTTCATTCAAATATGCAAAGGCTATAGTTTAAGTTGGATGCCCTCAAGGTCAGTAGTGTAGTGGAGGTGACGCCCAAATTCAACAAGTGGGTTGGTTTCAATCCCATGTTGCACCGCCAAATTCTCAAAGTGCCTAATCTCGCCACTCCCGCCAAATTTTCAAGTGCCTGAAGTTTCGGACAAGTGCATGTTGTTGATTATGATAGTAAATGTGACATTGACAGGTGGATCCTCCCCAACGTCCCTGGTGTGGGATTGAATAACTGGACTTCTGAAGATTGTGTCCCAGCCACAATAGTCAAAGAATAATTTTCTTTTGTTTCTTTGTCATGCAATAATTCCTGTGTTCTGCCCAACGCAGAATGAATCATATGTACGGCCACCTTGTTTTCTCATGCAAACATTTTATCATGAAATAAAAGAACGTATTTTGCTTTCAAGTATTTTGCTCTTTGTCTTTCAATTTTACATCATAAATTTAAAATGAAAAATGGCAATGCTTTATTTTTCCTTTTATCATCCAAGAATCTAAAATAAGCATAAAATTAATCATGCAGATATAATTCCACTATTCTAATGGATCCTTTGATAACGACGCTATCACTTTATGATTTTGATAATCCGATCAACCAAGCCAAGAAGAAGGTGAGGAAGACTGTGAACTCCTCAAGAGTTAGCAAGATTGTTGAAGCAAGCAAAGGGTTATCCAACCGCATCAAGAAAAAATCGAAAAGGTGAATTTGGGCAACTGGATGATGCGGTCAAAGAGGTCGAGATAGGACCGCTCTAGAAGATGTGAAGTAGAGACTGATTGATCTATTCAGAGTATTTAGATATATTTGCCTGGTCTTATGAAGACATGCCGAGTCGACACCGATATTATTGTGCACAAGCCATTGAAAGAAGAGTGTCCTCCGCCCAAGGTAAGTTAAGAACTTCTTCCAGAGATGTCTAAGAAGATCAAGGAGGAAGTCTAGAAAGTCAGCTGACGCAGGATTCTTGAATGTGATCTTCATCCCCGTGGATTGCCAATATCGCGCAGTGCCAAGAAGGCGAAAGTTAGATTGTTCGAGATTATCGAGATTAGAATAGGCTAATCTGGATGATTTTCGCCTCACATTGACGTACAGGACAATACAACTCATTCCAAGGTGTTCTCATTCATGGATGGTTTTGGGCTATAATCATATTAAGATAGCCAGAGGATATGGCCAAGATAAATTTTATCACCGTGGGGGATATTATGCTGCTGGTGATGCCTTCAATTGAAAAATGTTGGGGCAACCTATCAATGAGCAATGGTAACTCGCTCCATGACATAATTCATAAGAAGATTGATGTATATGTCGATGACATGATTGCAAACTCTCAATATGATGAAGAGCACCTGGTACATCTACAAAAGTTGTATGACAGATGTTATACCTAAAATTTTCCTTCTATTTCTCAAGTCAATACACATCTCCATACTCAAGAATTTCTCAAGGGTCACCGATTTGACCTCTTCTAAGCAATCAACCCCACAACTAGGTTTTGATTCTCTCAAGTAAAATATGGTTTCTATTTCCTCAAGTAATCATCATGTCTCCTCATATGTTTCAAGGTATCACCATGCCATGTTTCAAGCCTCGCTCTCAAGTTTTCAATCAATTGCTCGATGGTGAAAATCAACATATTAGACAAAAGTCAAATGGTCAACATATAGTCAAACATCACCATTATTGGTCAACATCAAGGTTTTGAAGTCACATAATCATTTTAGGGTTGATCATGATTCATCAAGAAAACTCAAGATCCGATCAAAAGTCAAAGTTTCTAAGTTGTTTCTTGATAAAAAGTCAATAACTTTGACAGCATAACTTTCACATACTTTATCGAAAGTTTTCCACCAAAGATAATTTTGAAGAGAATTCAATTATCTACAACTTTTGTCTCACAAGTTTTGGCCAAAAATGCTTCATTAGAGAGTTTTGGATCAAGACATTATAGGTCCATCTAAAAGTCATCAAAAGTCATCTTTTCAAAAGAAGTAACATGAACATGGAAGCTTCAATAAAGATGAAACCAAAAGGAGTGTTTAAAGGACATCTTGATATTTATAAAAGTCCACAAACACTTCAAATGTTGAAAATTGAGCAAGATAAAATTTGTGCAAGTTTGGAAATTTAAAGAAATGTCAATTGAGCAATTTTGACTTTTTGAGTTAATGGGCCTAATTTCTGAAATGTGAACATGAATATAATATGTTAGAGGACCTCTAAGACCATTAGTGCATGGCCATGATTTCTATTTCATTTTTATTCATTTAAATTAAAAATAAATCAAGTAAAATATCAAATAAATGATAAGAGGTGCATGGGATTTTGATTTATATCGAAATCAATCAAATATCATCCTTGAATCTCAAGATATTCATTTAAACATGATTGGAAGAAGATTGATACCATAGAAAGATTTGATCAAATTTTCAATCAAAATTCAAATCATAATTACATTATATATTTGATGGCAATCACTTGACCTAATACTTCCTCTATATAAACACAAGCGATTTAGATCACAAGGACACGTATTCCGCCTCCGAGAACCCTAGCCATGTCTCAAAAATCCGTGATATCAAGTAACTTGCAGCCAAAGTTTTAGACCAATTCAATCCATTCCAAGCTTTCCATTAGCTTCCTGATCCTCCTCAAGCGCTCCAACCATTCACAAGCAATCACATCCGAACTCAAAACACGCACGATTTGCACTCATATTTTTAGTTTCGATTTTGATCACATACATATTTAACATGTTTCATTGTATGTTCATGCTAGAGAGATTTTGCAAGCTATCTAGGAGGTTCCATTTGAGTTTAAGTGCAGATCGAAGTTAACCAATGTTAGGGTTTCGTGAGCTTTAAATTGGGGAAACATATATGTTAAATTGACTAAATCGATGGCACCATTGAACCTTAAGGGAATTTCAATCGAACCATGGTCTCACCTTTAATTTATATTGCGATTCATGATTTTGAAACTTGTAGTGTTATAGTGATTTTACAAACCGTCACTATTGGTTTTAGCAACTAAACTTGATCAGAGGTAAAAGTCCGAGAATTCAAATGGGGACGTTGAACCCTTGGCGCGCTTTGATTTGAATGGATCTCTGGAAACATTTTGATATATATTCTTATTATTTCTTTACACAAACACGCCAAATACGTGTATGGCGGCAAGGAGTGTATGTGGGAAAGGTCCCGGTCTCGATTCTCCTAGGGGCTTTTATTGCATTCCTTTCGATTTTCTCTCTTTTTTTTCTTCTATTTTCTAACCATTTTTCTTTTATTTAATTGATTAATTACTATTAATTAGGTTAAATGATTTAGATTAATTAGGTTAATGACTTAGAAATTAGGATTAGTAAATAATTAAATTTATTTGTTGTTTTTATTAATTAATTTAATTTGTTTAATTTAAGTTAATTAATTTAAGCTAAATTAAATTTCTTTTATTAATTAAAAACAATTAGAATTAGGTTTCCGATTCACCCGATTTTTCACAATAATTAGGTCAACTTAATTAGGGCTTAATTGACCTCAATCTTGTTTTTCACTAAATTTTTCAAACTTCTCCCGACTTTATTTCTTATATTCGGATTATCTATTTCGCGTGTAATATTTTAACTGCTTTCAGGATGTATAATTTTTCGCGCACATTCCTTTTATCATTTATGTATCTACTCATGGGATGTAATAGGTAATTAGGACATTTACTTTATGTACCTCCTATTATGTAACTGCTCCGAAGCCATGTAATAGCGTAGGACCTTTATCTTTCCACTTTTACTTTATGCACTCTCTTATAAACTATATATACGCTGCTTAGATGTATGGCTACTAGGATTGCTTAACAATATTTAAAATCAACGTTAGATCACCTTAACAATCAAGATAAAATATCCGAATGAATCATTATTTCACACTTGCACCCCCTTAGGTATCCTCTTTGCCTTCAATAAACAATGGTTATGTCCTCTAACGTTCCATTAGCAAAAGTCCTTGATTCAAAATCATCACAAAGATCATAGTCCTATGACCCTCGATGTTGCCTCTAAATATATGATCTCGCCCTCATGTTGCCTACGAATATGTGATGATCGCCCTTCGAAAATGCTAAGGTATCCTTACAATGTTTCCTTCAATGACCATACGATGACCCTTGATTATCCCTCACATCCAACGGATAGAGTTACCTACCAACTAATTGTATGGATAACACTACCCCTAAAGGAGAAGGAAAATAACAAGAACGACCCTTCTCGAGTAGGTAATAAGACTCTATTGCTTGCTTCAATCAAACAAATCACTTTTCACACCTCACACTTTTTTCAAAATATTTTTCAAACACTTTGTATACATTCGATGAGAATCATTAGAAACTTTTTTTTTTCCAAACATATATTTTCGAACACTTCATATACATTCTTGAGGACTATACAAGAATCATTACAAATTCAAAGAGAAATACTTCAAACCACACAAACACAACAAGAAATTTTTTCAAAGGTGAGCTAAGAATTAGAGAGCCAGATAATCACGGATGGAAAGGATGCTAATACCTTCCCTTTTCATAATTACCTCCAAAGACAATCTATCAAAGGTCTTTCACTTTTTCACCTTCCTTTATTGGATAAAGAAAAGTCGGTATGACTTTTCTATCCACAACATTTGCGATAAAACGCAAACAAACAAGCCGGCTTCTCCCACCGTGTTGTGAATCATGCATCTGGGAAACTACCTAAAAAGAGGTTACCTTATGGTTTTAGATCATTTATTGCTTTCTAATCGCTTTTCCGATTTATTTTAAGGGTATGTTTGGGTATAATATTTGTGGAGGATCCTACACCCGGATCCATGTTTCTCAGGTAAGTAGTAATATATCATCATACTGTCCGGCATAGACTAAACGGTTAAATGATGGCTACTAGTGAGACACTTTGATGTCCCGATGTTCCTCCCTGCTCAGCTTGAGGAAATATTTGCACTGCGGTGGTGTCATCAAACATTAGCTAAACTTTTAGAACCCTAATTTACCCATCTTAGCATTGTGAAGGGTGAGATAGCCGACTTCGGATCACTTCGGATGTTTCGCTGACCATTTGGTAGTCGTATTGAAATAAAGCCCGTGGAGAAAGATTTGTAAAATGAGATTCCTAGAATCATTACTATTGTAGGACAGTCGAACCAACTTAAACTTCGTAGGGTAAACACCTATTTCTCATGCAAGCCTTAAACCTAAGGTTATTGTGTGTTGTTTGTGCTTGCTATTTAAAACATGACATCATGACATCATAACATCATATCATCATATCATCATAACATTTCTAACCATTTCAAGGACCTAGGATTTATCTTTGCTCTTGTTGTAAGGTTAATGTGAAGACTATCCGAATCAACTTTGTGGGTATACCTCTCAACTCAAGGAATTAGTCCTAAGTTCCCGATCACGCTTTATCAAGAGGCATGGTTATCTACCGACTTGGTTATCTCCCGTTTTGAAAAAGATATGATGAGTGTCGTGTCCTAGTTCTTTGATAAGAAACATCACTACTTTACTTTCCTGCACTATTATTTGGTACCTACAATGGAAGAGTTCTCAAGTTACTTGGGATACCCATTCTTGATCGATACCTTTCACCGGGTTTAGAAAAATTTATGAGGTTTGAAGACATCATTTGTTTTACACCTAAATGGTCAAACATTAAGTCAATTGGGAAACAAGAAATGTAGTTAAGGGTTTGCTTGCTAAGTTTCTAATAAAGAAGGTTCGAGAATTCTTAAAGGCTATGAGTTTCACTGCTTTTGAAGATATTTTGGCCTTGATAATCTATGGGTTGTAACTATTTCCTAATTCGGATCAATTCACAGACGGAACGCCATCAAGATATTCCTCGCTCATAACCATGTGCCTACCTTTACTTGGAGATATTCTGCATTCTCCACACTGCATTATGAAAAGACAAGGAACTCTCATGTGTTGTATACCTTATTGTCCAAGTGGTTTATTTCACACCTTCCCATCGCTGGTGAAGAATGAACAAGTTTTGAAATGGTCCAAAGGTTGATGTCACTCTCTCATTCAGATATTTGTTAAGTCTCTACTCTCAAAGACTTCAGCTTTACTGAGAGTTATGGATAATCCCCAATGTTCCACCCATTGGAATAAGGAGGTATCACTAACCCTTCTCTAGCGCCACGACAATTTGTTACGCCGAAAAGATGGTCCTCACGACATACTCATCAAAGGCATTGTGTTTGACTATGACAACAATCCAAGGTTGAAGGTCGAAGATTTGTGCATGCTTGGGGCATGGTGAAGAAGACCATACCAAGAATTTGGGGCATAAAACCCATTCCTGGGGAACCTTACCTCAAATAGGTGCGGCTCGCTCCCAAAGTCTCATGATGCCATATGTCGCTATCCTACAAATAATTATGGAACCTGTTACGAAAGCGATTTAATTTTACACCATTCTTCATCCAGATATGCCTACTGATTTTGAAGAATTGAAGAGATCCTAGATTCAACTTAAAGAAGAAAGGGACACATTCAAGCTCAAGGCTATGCAAGCGTGAAAAGAGTATTAGAGCTAATGAAGCAACTTCACGAGGAACACATTAATACCTCACAACATAAAGAGGAAGTTGCCCATGGAGGCCTAAGTACTAGGAATTTTATTTTGTACTTGAACTTCTTTTGTATTGCTAATTAGACTAATAAAAAGTTTTTTCTACTTGTTTACCAAATTTAAATTCCTAAGGTCCTTGAAAATATTATATTGCATAACATTGCACATCATAGAATATCATTTCACAACAGTGTACCTAAAGACCGATTTTCTTATTTTCTTGGTGCTTATTTCAAACAGAAATGGTTGGAACTCACAAAGATCCTGTGCTCGTAACGCTGGGCCCAAGAGTTGTTCACCAACTTGGCCCAAGAAGAGAAAGATCCGAAAGAGCTCATCATCAAGAAGGAAAAGAAGAAGACCATTGGCATAGTCAACATGGGGAAAAGGTACAAAGGTCCCGGCCAAGGTAGTCGACATCTTGAATTCTCCGACAAGAGCGAGAACTGATGGAAGTGTCAAGGCGATGAAGGAAGCCATCACGGTTCTCAAGAGGAAGAAGGAGAAGACTATATGAGCGAGCAGAACCCTCCTGACAATGAGAAGTATAAACAACTTGAATTGCCTAAATGCTGGAAAACCGAAATGTTAGGCTGCATTTTGATGATTTAAGCCCGGTTCTGGAGTGGTCATTCCTCAAGTTCAAAGTTCCTACTTTTGCCAAATATGATGGTTTCTGTCCAAACTTCTCTAAGTCCTATGTCGTAAGATTCAACCCCACACTTTGACATGAATGTAGATGCATTTCTTTCAAGAGAGTCTATGGAGCATGCTAGAATGGTATTACCAGCTAGAGAATACCACATTCATTCGGAATGAGTTGGTGCGATGCTTACAAACAGCACCATTATAATGCTGAATTGGCACCATCCCGATGCAACTATAGAGTATGTCTATAATGACGGAAATTCAAAGAGTACGCCCAAAATGGAGATCTAGGCAGAGTCCAGCCACCTTGTCTAATAGGAATTGGTTGACATGTTTATGGAACACTAATAGGCCCATTCTTCAATCATCCGATTGAAACTCATCACTGAATTCACCAAACCGATAATCGATAGAGAATGGTGAAGCTAGAATCAAGAGTAGAAATATTCAAGTCATCTTCAAAAGATGTGAAGATATCTTTCCTGGAAAGAAAAGAAGCAAATGATGTATGGTCGAAGGGTCGGATAAAACCGATCGCCATCAATCAGTGGAGCACCCGATCTTCAATCCCACACCGGCAACCTCAACAAGACAAGACACGCCAAGAAGACAGCTTATGAAGATCAACATGTCTTTGTCTCAAAGACAACACATGTTGAAAGCAAGAGCCGATTACTGAGGGATCCTCCTCAAGATGTCAACACTTCTTCTCCGGCATAACCCTAATGCATGTGCATACCAACTCAATAGCCCAGGCACGACACCAACAACTACTGGCCCTCAAGAACAAGATCCAAGACATGATCAAGCTGGGAAATTGAATTCGACCGCTTAAACTCGAATGTGATCAATGCACCTATGGCCAATCATGGCAAGAGTACCAATGCCATTAACAATGACTCATATGTATTACTGTGAATGAGTTAACCACTCCTCGATGATCACAAAAAGAATTTTACAATGCTTATTTCAAGATGTTTTGACAATTGTTGTTACGCCTCATCCCACCTCAATGGATGTGTCCGTTGAAGAGAGGTGTTCAGGCTGATAGACAACCGAGAAGTGTTATTCCGAAACGTCCCAGAGAGTGTGTGAAGATGTTTCTAAAAGCTTGAAAATCAAAGACGAAGAAAACCATACTAGAAGTATGAGATACCTTGGGAAGCTATGGAAAGTTTGATGTCATGGTGAAGTATACCGCCCTAAAAGCTACAAGATTTCAATCAAGACATCAAGGCAAACCAGATAGGAGATGATGATTATCCCAAAGAATAGTGCCGATGTGAACACAATAAGATCATATGTGTCGATCCCGCACCTAGAGTGGCACCTCTATTACTACCGCCCAGATCAATTCCATATTCCTCCGATAAATCTATACCTTGGAATTATGGAGCCAAGTCTACTATTATGGCTACAAGAGCAATTAACCATTGAAGAAAGTACAATTGAAGCTACCAAATTGATATTGATAATATCACCTGATCAAGTAGAGTAACTAGAACCGAAGAGTGTTTTCTCCAGATATCTCACTCCAAAGGATACTACTACACCAATTCACATTCCTTCTATTGAACCAACCCCGAGGCTCGAGGGAAAGAGAAAGTGATTGAAACCTCATCTGACGGAGGTACCAAAGGAAGTTGTCAAGATACCTCCAAACAAGAAATGGAGGAAATCTAAAGATCACTAAGAAGAGCTCATAATATAGTGGAGCAGTGGGACAAACCCCATCCAAGATTTCAAGGCTAGCTTTGTTGTTGTGCTCCGAGGCTCATGCTAAAGCCTTGGTGAAATTTCTAAAGAATTCCCACATAACGCAAGACACTTCTACTGACCAATTCGAAAGTTGTATTGCTAGCCCGACTACGCATAATGGTCTTTTACGCGATCTAACCTTTCGAAGGAAACAAAACAAAGCCTCCACATTTATGTGGGTGCTCGACCAACTGATGTCAAGAAGTGATCATGAAACCTAGTGACATAATTGTAAGAGCTTTTGATGGTTCAAAGAGAATAATACTTGGGGAGCTCAACCTGCTGATCAAAGTGGGTTTCCAAACTTTTGATTCTACTTTCTTTGTGATGGACATTCATCCAAATTTTATTCTTGCTTCACTGAATGCTCCTTGATACATAGGGCGGCGCTGTTACCTCAACTTGCATCGTAAACTCAAGTATCCAGGAAGGGAAAAATCATATAAAGATGCTGGAGAAGAAGAATATATGGTAAGCTATATGCGCATTTCGACATCAAAATGGAAGGTGAGTTTGTGAACCCCTATCAATCATTTGAAGTAGTTCCACAAGTCATGCCTCACAACCTCCCCGCTACTCCTGGTTACTAGAGTTCCAATCAAGATGGCCTCACTAAGAAGATACCAGTAGTTGTAGTAGCAAGGAGGTTGTACCGCTTAGGTCACCGCTAGATTTTCCATTCAAATCCGACAAGACTGGTTTGGGCTTCACTTCCAAAGGTCAAAAGATGATACGCCACGAACAAATGCAGATCTCCATTCCGTAAAAAATAATGGAGTTCATGCTATAGAAGACGATGATGGTGACTTCGACATCAATAATTGATCTCCCAACCTCCTGCCATGAACTCAACAATGGAAGACTAAGGATGTTATGCCAATCTCCTAGACAGAGTAATTGTTTTTCTGCTTTATGCTTTACGATTTATAGTTTTGAACAATAAAACTTTAAGCCTAGTGTGCTCGACACCACGCCTCTTTGAGGGTTATTATTTTTCATTCCCATATTTTAATTCAATAAATCATGGAATTTTGCATTCAAACATTATGCTCTTTTGTCTTTCTTTTTCATTTTATCACCTTTTCAAAATCTTGTTTCTACACCCACCCAACGTAATAAACCATGTATCCACATTCACTCGGATCATGTCGATAACGACTCGCTTATTGCAAATATGACTTTGATAATCCGATCTACCAAGTCAAGACGAAAGTGAGGGAAGATTGTGAAGTGCCAGGAGAACTTTCCACTATTACAAGAAGAAGGGCTATAGCCACACGAAGAACTAATAAGTTGTCAATCTAGGCACCCAAAGACAAAAAGAAATCAAGATAGAGCTGGTCTTGAGAAAGTGTTATAGAAAGATTGATCCAGAGATGTTGCTATATTACATCGAGATTTATGCTTGGTCCTATGAAGACATGCTGTATTTAGATGTCGACATTGTGGTACACCGGCTACCCACGAAGGTTTTCCCGTGAAGTATGTCACGATGTCCCGAGATGCTCTGAGAAAATTAAAGTCGGTTATGAAAAATTCAATGCCGCTTAGTCATTACTTCATCCACAATGGGTTGTGAACGTGCATGTACCCAAGAAGGATGACAAGGTGCGCATGTGTAGATTACCAAGATCCGATAATGAAAGCCCGGAAGATGATTTTCCACTTCCACTTATCGATGTCCTCCGTTGACAACACCGCCAATATAAAGTTTTCTTTCATGGATGGTTTCTCCGGGTTATAATCGTATCAAGATGGCTCCTCAAGACACGAAAATACTATTTGCTAAAAAATTTCTTCGCTACAAGGTCATGCCGATTGTCAAGAGTGTCACGCACATATCGCTGTTTTGTGGCTTTATTCCATGATATGATCCATCACGAGATAGAGTTTTACGCCGATGACATGATAGCTCGATCACAAATTGAAGAAGAACATATTAATATTATGTAAGCTGCTTGATAGATCAAGAAATACAAATTGAGATCAATCAAATGCACATTTGATTCGATTCGCAAACTCTTGGGATTCATTGTCATGGTAAAGGTATCAAGTTGGCCCCGCTTAAGTTTAAAGCTATTCAAGAAATGCTAGCCCGCTATATTTTGCATTCATTGCACATCTAATCGCTATCAGTGAGCCAATCTTCAAGTTATCAAGAAAGATCAAGTAGTAAAATGGAACGACGATTTCTAGATAACTTTGACAAAATCAAGGAGTACCCATGTAAACCTCCCATCCCGATGTCACCGCTTGAAGCACCGATCATGTACTTAATATTAGAGAATCTAATGGGTGTGTTAGGGCAAGATGACGAGTCCGGCCGAAGAGTATGCAATATACTACCTTAGCAAAAGTTTACCGAATCGTGGAAATAAGATACTCACATCTCAAGAAAGTTTGCAGATTTCGCTTGTCGCCGTCACCTAAGACAATATATATTGACTCACACCTTTTGTTGATCTCTAATATGGATCCAATAAAATACATATTCGATAAACCTTCTCCTGGAAGAATAGCAAGAAGGCAAATGATCTTGACCTAATACGACATCCAATATACTACTCCAAGGAAATCAAAGGAAGTGTGGTAGCCTAATCCACGTACCAGTTCCTAGACGAGGATGTTAGTCACCGACACGAAGAGCTTGCACCATTTAAGGACTCCCGAGCTGATCCCGATGGACCATGGTCTTCGATGGAGCTTCTAATGCACTTGGCAACGGTATTACCGGATTATATCTCCTAAGGGCTGCTATACACCTTTCACCGCCAGATTATGTTTTGATTGCACCAACAATATGGCTGAGTATGAAGCATGCATTATGGGTATCAAAGCTGCTATAGACTTGAGGATCAAATTCTTGCGAGTATATGGAGATTCATCTTTGGTGATTAGTTAGGTTAGGGGAGAATGGGACAAGTATCCGAATCGATTCCATATCGAGAAACAAGAATCGATCCCCACTAAGAAATCACTTTTAAACATCTTCCACGAGAAGAGAATCAGTTGGCAGACGCATTGGTTACCATGTCATCTATGTTCAAAGTCAGATGGGACAACGAAGCTCCTCAAATTACTGTTGAAAGACTCAACGAATCAAAGATACTGCGTGAACTTGATAATTAAGGGTGGAAGAGAAACCTGGTTCTCAAGTAAGAGGTATCCAGTCTCAAGAATTTAAGGGGAATCATTAACGATAAGAAGTTCCTAAGAATATTCGCTTCTCAAGTTCTTCTCAAGAATAATATCTTATACAAATGCAATCATGACTGGGCCTTACTCCGATGTGTAGATCAAATGTAAAGCTAAACGAATTATGGAAGATATAATGACTAAGAAGACTCGAGAGCAAAACTATTGGTCCACTAAGTGCTGATTGTTATTACTATTCCCGATCTTGTCATAAATGTTAGATATACGCAGATAAAGTGTAATGTTCCGCTGAATGTTCTGACCGCTCCTTGGCCTTTCGCAATGTGGGCATTGATATGATTGGAGAAATCAAACCTATCGCTCTAATGGGAACCGCTTTCATACTTGTTGCTATCGACTACTTTACCGCAGGTGAGGCAGCCTCATTTGCATCTCATATCAAGAATGTGGACACGATTCATCAAACATAATCTCTTATTTATACACGCCCCCAAAAGATTATCACGCATAATAATACCAATAACAAAGATAACCATCGAACTCAGACGCAATTCAAGATAAAACATCATAACCCTCTCCATACCGCCAAAGACGAATGGCGCAGGAAGCCCAATAAGAATCTTAAGAATATCACATGTAAGATGAGGATGTATAAGGATTGGCATGAATGTCGCCATTTTCTCCACGATAATCACATCGCAGTTTAACATCTAAAGGGGAAACCCCATTCTCTCATGTATGGTATGGAAGGTTCCCACCTACAGGTCCAAATTTCGCCGTAGTATTGAAGGATGAAAGTTAGATGAAGACGAACGGGTCCAATCGACTCTGACCGATAAACTTGATCGATTTAAAATGATTACTACCATCCTGGGATGATGTATCAGAACGAATGATTACAAATTTTAACAAGAAAGTCAAGAGTCGAGCCAAGTTGGCTATCTAGTAGTCAAGTTTATCCTACCACAAGGTGATCCTAAAATAGACCCCACCTATGAGGGACCATTCATAGTCAAGAAGATTTTCCAGCAGAGCCATGATACCGAGCACTATGGATGGAGAAGAATTCTCGCACCGTCAGGATACTATAACTAACTTTGTAGGATTTTGTATCCAAATGTGCGGATAGCAAGAGTCGCCACCCACTTTTATTTTTATCCAATTAAGGGAAGGTAAAAGTACGTAAAAAAGACTCTAGATTCTCGAAAGTACGGAGAAGTTATAAAAAAAAGGTATTAGCACCCCTTCCATCCGTAGTTTATTCTACGGCTCTTAGTTGCTCTAGATCACTTTTAAAATTGCTTTCAGGTGTTTGACAAAGATGTTTTGAAAAAGGTATTTTGACTTTGTAACACCCAAAGTGTCAACTTTTTGAAATGAATTGAACTCGAAAAGTGTGTGGTGAAAAGTATTTGATAGAGCAAGCAACTAAAGACTTATTTACCCACTTAATTGGTCGCTTTCATACTTTTATCGCCTTTTAGAATAGTGCTAGCCGCATCATTAGTTGGTAGGTAGCTCCATCTGGATGTAAGCGGACATTCTGGGACACTGATGGTCATAGAAGGCAACATGTGGGAAGTATCCTAGCACATTCGGCGGACTATCATCATTTTAGAGGCCAATCGAGGGTCAAGATCATGTTCGGAGGCTACATCGTGGGTCTTATGATCTTTGTATCAAGGGACTATGATGATTTGTTTGGAAGGCAACGGTGCTAGAATACCTCTACGCTCGAGGAACATGACCATTGTGAATTCGCAGGCAACGAGAGAGAATTTCCTAAGGGTGTGTGAAAGAAGTGTGTTGATTTCGGATATTTTATCTTGAAAATTAGTGGGCTAAGTTCATTATTATCATACACGCCTAGTTACTATTTATAGGGTGCGGAAATTAAAATGGAATGTAAAGTGGAAAGGTAAATGTCCCACGCTATTACAAGGCTTGGGGCGTATACAATTTAAAATGCGGAGAATAAAATCCTAAATTAAACTATTACATCCCATATACAGCTATTATTGGAAAATAAAATGAAAATAGTAAAGAAATGTCCGAATTGGAAGAACCAGTGAAACGAATGAGAAATCGGAAAATATGATGAAATCGAAATAAGAGAAAATGTTAGAAAAAAATGCAAATTTTTAATTGGAAAAAATATGACATGCTGGAAATGATGTAAATATGCTAAGATAATTTTTTGGGATTTTTTAGATGCAATTTTATAATTAAAAGTGAATTTACAATGATTTAAATGCAAAATTACAAATAAAAATAAATATGCATGCAAAAATATGTTTTTTAATTTTATAAATTAAATAAAGATTTTATGAAAGTAATGTAAAAAGAAAAATAATTTTTGATGGTTTTTTATTGTAGAATAAAATATGAAAATAAATTAAAATAACATGCAAATATTAAAATAATTTGAAAATAGAAAATATGGAAAAAATTGCAAGTTTGAGAAAAAGAATGGCAAAACCAGGCCCCGGTGAGGTTCGAACTGGAGACCATGGAGTGAAACCTTGAGATTGCTTGCCTCTACCACTACGCCCACTGACACTTGGTGTTGGAAAAGTGAAAATCAACTGCATATGAATGTTGACACGTCCTGGATATGTTTGAAAATCAAAGTCAGCACACGTGGACCCCATGTGGAAAGAGAGAGCGAATCAGAATGCACAATCGTGCCACCCATGCATCGCCGGAGTCCACTTTGTCACGACGAGCCCTAGCTCCTGGCCGCCTCTCCCGCGAGGAGAATATCCAAACCCGCAAAACAAATACGAACAAAAGAAAAAGAACACCTTGTCCACCTAAATCGACCTTCCAGTCCATTGGTGACATCGATTTAGATCAATCGCCCCAGACAGCCGGTTCGAATGAAACATACCAAAATGCCCTAATAATGGTGGTTTACGTTTCCTACGTCTAAGCTTCCATGAAAGGTATCATTCATGCTCTGTTTGATGCCTTGAACTCAAACAAACACACAAAAACGATTAATGATGCATGGATTATAAAATTCGAAATTGTGAAAAAATGCAAACCGGTGAGAGTTCAAGCACGCGATCTGGGCAGTTCTGGGCACGAGTAAAGGTTGCTTTTGATTGCTGGGAACCTCCTGAGCACGATGGAATGATCAAATTGGCCTGAAACTTGCTGGAAATTGAAACACGATTTTCAAAAGTTTGAGAAATATTTTGGCAAAATAAGGGTTAGTGCAAGGGCTAGGTTTCGCTCATTGTCGGGTCGCATTGCTTGGTATTTATGTAAGAGGTTCGAAAGAAAAAAGTGAAAAAGATATGATTTGTGCATTCAATTTTTTCAAATAAAATCAATTTTCTTGAAGGAAATTTGATTTCTTCAATGCTTGATCATGCACGAATTTGGCAAGTATCTTGGGCTTTCTTGGACATTAAGGAAGATATAAAATCAGCCTTTGAAAATCCTTAATTTTCATATTTTATATAATTTATTTTTGAATTAAATGTTATAAAATTCAAATATAAATCATAAAATAGAAAATTACCAATGCCAAACATTTATGGGTCAAAAATCATGTCATGAACAAGTTTGATCAAAAGATTATAGGCCCATTTGGAAAATTTTGCATTTTGACAAAATGTCCTTTTGTGCAATCGTCCAAAATTGCCCAACTTCCGAATAGTGTATCTTGCTCAATTTTCCACATTTTGAGTGTTCTTGGACTTTTGGAAAGCTCTAAGAGTCCTCTAACCAACCTTTTGGTCTCATCTCAATTGGAGTTACCATGCTCAATATATCTTCAAAGCAAAAGTTGACTTTTGTTGACTTTGAAAATGACCTGTAATGTTTCGAGCTATACGCCTCAAATGAAGCATTTTTGGACATTCTTGTGAGACATGAAGTTGTAGAGAATTGAATTTCCTTCAAAACAAGAGGTGGTGGAAAAATTTCGAGAAAGTATGAGAAAGTTATGATCAACAAAGTTCGTTGATTTTTCACCTAGAAACCCTAATTTAGAAAGTTCGACTTTCGAGCAAATCTTGAGTTTTCTTGATGAATCATGATCAACCCTTGATCAAATGATGAATATAACTTCAAAATGAGGATGTTGACCAAAAATTATGAAGTTTGACCGTATGTTGACCACACTGACTTTTGTCCAATAAACCGATTTTCAAACCATCCGAGCAATCGTCTGAGGAAACTTGACTTGTGAAGCTTGAAACTTGACATGGAGAATCTTTGAAGCATATGAGGAGGCATGAAGGCCATTGGAGACATTGGAAGTCCATCTTGACTTGAGAGATACCAAACCCTAATTTGGGTTGATTGTCTAAGAGAGAGTTTGTCTGATCAACTCTTGAGGAATCCTTGAGCATAGATGTATGAAATCTCTTGAGTAGATGGAGGGCAAATTTTGGGGTATGACACCTGTGAATGCAGACATAGTCAAAAAATACTATGCATAAACGAGACCATTGGCTGTCCTAGGCAAAAATAAGGGCGTCCTGGCGAACCAAAAGGGATATATATATATATATAATGTACACTCGACAAGTCGAAAACCTGCAAAGGCGGCTTGGGCAAAAAAGGGTATCCCGGTAGACCAAAAACCCAAAAGGGTGGTCTAGGCAAAAGTTAGGGATTAAAGCGTACGACTATGTCTCGTCAAGGTCATCTATTTACAGACTATACTACTATCAAATTCAAATGGCGCAGATTAATCCAATCACCTTCTTCTGGCAGCAAGGAGATTAGATAGTCAAAATATATGAGCAATAGCAGAGTTGAAACTCGAAAAGATTGTTTCCACATAGCTTTTATTATTTTCTAAATTTTTCCAACAATTTCCTCTTACTAGGATATTTGTATCTTTGTACACAAACTGCCTGTACATAGGCTTACTTTTCAATATTAATACAATTTCCCTTTTCCAGTTCCAAACTTTTACTTTTATCTATTTGTTTGCATAAAGTCCAATGTTTTCTTCGAATGATTATATGCATATGAAAATAAATATCTTTTCACAAAAACACGAAAAGAGAACAGAAACAGCAGTTACTACAGGCTCTAGGAATTGAGATGACAACCCAAGTCACCAACATATCCCCGCAGAGTGAGTTTCACAGAAAATTCCCACAGAATAATCTCTACAAATCCCCACAGAGCCATCACTCCTTTAACAGAGACAAATCTCTCCAACAAAATTACTACTCTATCATCTCCTTTCAGTAGTGTTCAATGTTCATGTTCATCACGTTAGTCCCTAAGTAGTGATCCTATCAACTCATCACATTAGTCCCCGAGCAGTGATCATATCAACTCATCACGTTAGTCCCCGAGCAGTGATCCTATCAACTCATCATGTTAGTCCATGAGCAATGATCCTATCAACTCATCACATTAGTCCCCGAGCAGTAATTATATCAACTCATCACGTTAGTCCCTGAGTAGTGATCCTATCAGTCCATCACATTAGCCCCCGACCAGTGATCCTATTAACTCATCACATTATTCCCTGAGCATTGATCATATCAACTCATCACGTTAGTTCCTGAGCAGTGATCCTATCAACCCATCACATTAGTCCCCGAGCAGTGATCCTATCAACTCATCACGTTAGTCTCCAAGTAGTGATCCTATCAAAACATCAAATTAGTCCCCGAGCAGTGATCGTATACATTGTCACGTAAGTCCCTGCATAGTGAACGTCAACCTTGTTGCATTGGTCCTCAAGCAGTAACTAATCCTCAATCAACTTATTATGTCAATCTCCGAGCAGTAATAGGTTATTCAAAACCACATCATTCCCCAGCAAGGGTTATTTCTTCAAAACAATACATAAGATACTCATCCCCAACTGAGTATCGCACAAGGATTATCATTCCCCAACATCATCAATATCCAGACTTGAAACTTGGTCAGATAGTGAATCGAAGGAATTTACATCTCTCTTATTCCCCTGATCAGGATCTCCAACAATCGTATCTCTCCATCCCCAAGAAAAAGTCAAAGATCCCCAGCAGAACATTCCCATCTTCTTCAATATGGATATGTTTTAAAATATCACAACATCAATATTCATATATTATTCATAAAAATCATAACATATGCATATATCATTCTCGAGCATCATTACATACTTGCATGCATCATGATGTGAATATAACTAACTTCACTCTTTCAGGTTAAATTCTCAAACAGGCAAAGACTATTTGCAAACTCCTAAGACAGAAGGTCAAAGATTAACGCCCGAAACAAGATGGGAAAACTATCTAAACGACCAGACGAGCTTACCAACAAATGACATGATACATAATAATACCCGGAACAAGACGAGAAAACTATCTACATCCTGACGAGTACTCATTTTTGATAAAGCCAAGACGAAGGTTTATTCTGACTCTCTACTCCAAATTTCATCTTTAAGCCCACCTCCGACTACACATGATCATCTCTCCGTCTGCAGAATGCTGCATATCTAGTTAAAAATCAATGTGTACTCATTCAAAGACGAGCATGGAGTCTAACGTATAACTAAATCCCCAACATCAGCTGCTCTAAATGGAATCTAAAATCCCATTCTAGTACATCGTCAACCGACAATCTCTTTCCATACACCAGCGAGTGCAAATTTCTAGGGTACTCGAGTGTTCAATCATCTTCTACCTTCAGGTCACGAAAGGCAAGCATACCAGTCTAGCCCTTCAGGTACAAGAAGATTGAACAAGGGCAACAGTTATACCACAAAATTTTCCCTCATATTTCTCAAGTCAATACACATCTCCATACTCAAGAATTTCTCAAGGGTTGACCAGATGAGCCCTCTTCTAAGCAATCAACCCCACAACTAGGGTTTTTATTCTCTCAAGTCAAAGATGGTTTCTATTTCCTCAAGTGATCATCATGTCTCCTCATATGTTTCAAAGGTATCACCATGCCAAGTTTCAAGCCTCACAACTCAAGTTTGCTTAGTCAATTGCTCAGATGGTTGAGAATTAGTTGTATTGGACAAAAAGTCAATTATGGTCAACATATAGTCAAACTTCATCATTTTTGGTCAACATCAAGGTTTTGAAGTCATATTCATCATTTGATCAAGGGTTGATCATGATTCATAAAAAAAAACTCAAGATCTGGTCAAAAGTCAAAGTTTCTAAATTAGGGTTTCTTGATAAAAAGTCAACAGAACTCTGACCAAGCATAACATTCACATACTTTCTTAGAAATTTTTTCACCAAAGCTCATTTTTAAGAGAATTCAATTCTCTACAACTTTGTGCCTCACAAGCTTTGGCCAAAAATGCTTCATTTGAGAGTTATGGAACAAGACATTATAGGTCCTTCTAAAATTCAACAAAAAGTCATCTTTTTCAAAAGAAGTGTACATGAACATGGAAGCTTCAATGAAGATGAAACCAAAATACGTGTTTAGAGGACATCTTGAGCTTTATATAAAGTCCAAGAGTACTACAAAATGTTGAAAATTGAGCAAGATACAATTTGTGCAAGTTTGGGAAATTTGAAGAAAGGCATGAAATGTCAATTGAGCAATTTTGACTTTTTGAGTTAATGGGCCTAATTTTTTAAATATGAACGTGAATATAACTTGTTAGAGGAACTATAATCCCAATTGTGCATGGCCATGATTTTTATTTCATTTATTTTTTATTTTTATACATTTAAATTCAAAATAAATCAAGTAAAATATCAAATAAATGATAAGAGGCGCATGGAATTTGATTTGCAATCAGAAATCAATCAAATATTATCCTTGAATCTCAAGATATTCATTTAAACATGATTGGAAGAAGATTGATACCAAAATAGAAAGATTTGATCAAATTTTCAATCAAAATTCAATCATCATAATTAGCATAGATTTGATGGCAATCACTTGACCTAATCCTTCCTCTATATAAACACAAGAGATTTAGATCACAAGGACACGATTCTGCCTCCAAGAACCCTAGCCAAGTCTCAAAAATCCATGAAATTCAAGTAACTTGCAACCAAAGTTTTAGAACAATTCAAGCCATTCCAAGCTTTCCATTAGCTTCCGGTGATCCTCAAGCTGCCCACCATTCACAAGCAATCAGCATCTCGAACTCAAAACATGAGCGGTTTGCACTCATATTTTTTTCGATTTTGATCATATACGATATTTAACATGTTTCGATTGTATGTTCATGCTTAGAGTGATGTTTGCAAGCTATCCGGTGGTTCGATTTGAGTTTAAGGGATCGAGTTACACCATTGTTAGGGTTTCAAGCTTCAAATTGGGGAAACATGGTTACAAGTTAAATTGACTAAATCGATGGCACCATTGAACTCGTAAGGGAGTTTCAAATCGAACCATGGTCTCGCTTTTAATTTATATTGTGTATTCATGATTTTTCATACTTGTAGGTGTTATAGTGATGGACAAAACCGCTACTATTGGTTTTAGCAACGAAACTTGACTGTAGGTAAAAGTCTGAGAATTCAAATAGGGACGATGACCCCCTTAGCGTGCATTTTTTATTTGAATGGATCTCTGGAAAACATTTTCATATATATTCTTATTGTTTCATTATTAAGACAACAAATATGCCTAGCATAGATGGCAAGGAGGCGCATGTGAAGGAAAGGTCCTGGTTCGATTCTCCAGCCTTTTTTGCATTCTTTTTCGATTTCTCTTTTTTCTATTTTCTAACTACTTTTCTTTTATTTAATTGATTAATTATTATTAATTAGGTTAAATGATTTAGATTAATTAGGTTAATGACTTGGAAATTAGGATTAGTAAATAATTAACTTTATTTTTTATTTTTCTTAATTAATTTAAGTTAATTAATTTAATTTTAATTTTAAATTAAATTTCTTTTATTAATTAAAAATAATTAGAATTAGGGTTTCCGATTCACCCAATTTTTTCACAATAATTAGGTCAACTTAATTAGGGCTTAATTGACCTCATTATTTTTTTCACTAACTTTTTTCAAACTTCTCCCGACTTTATTTCTTATATTTCGATTATCTGTTTCGCGCGTAATATTGTAACTGCTTCCAGGATTTATAATTTTTCGCGCACATTACTTTTATCATTTATGTATCTGCTCATGGGATGTAATAGATAATTAGGACATTTACTTTCTGCACCTCCTATTATGTAACTGCCCCGAAGCCATGTAATAGCGTAGGACCTTTATCTTTTCGCTTTTACTTTCTGCACTCTCTTATAAACTATATATACGCTGCTTAGAACTTGATTATTCTCTTATTCAAGGATTATTCTCCGATTATTCATCAATTGGAACTTGATTTTGGTATTTTCTTCAACAATTCAAGTCAAACTTCAAGAACAAGTAAGTAGCTTATTCAATTAAGTGCTTATTTTAATTGATTTTTCGATTTTGACTGTTATTGAAATTGAATATTGAAATTGATTGAATTATATGTGTTGATTTCGATTCTTGAATTTTTGTTTGTGAATTCTTTGATTTGAATCTGATTTCTGAATGTTATTGTGTCGGTGTGAAAGAAAATTGTACATAGAATACACATACACTTGTGTAATTCTTTTTCTTTGCATTTAGGTCACTTTAATTGAACATTTGCATTACTTATCACATGCTCATGTATTAGATAGCATTTAGGTGCAATTTAGTTGCATAAAGCATTTACATTGTACATAACACATATAGGCTTGCATTTAAATCATAGCTTGCATGCTCATGCATTGATCCACAAGTGCATTGAATAATTGAATTGATTTCATGTGTCGAAGCTTGATTTTAATGACATAAAGTGTGTCAAATTCTCCTTTTTGTACACTTTTTCATGTGTTAATGTTGCATTCACATTTGTATGAAATCAAGACATCACGACTCATTGCATCTTTACTTTTCCTCGACATTAATCCATATTTTGCATCATTCTTAGATGTAGGATACATTGCATCATTCTTAGATGTAGGATGCATTGAGAATGCATTGATTATATCATGTATGTCATTCATTTGCATTCCATACATGGAAACATCATAAAAAATGTAAAGGAACATGCATTTTCATGCATATTTTTACATTCATTTTCATTCAAACAACTTTGAATTTTGTGCATAACTTGCATATTATTTTGATACCAAAACAAAAGTGAATTGGAACTTAATCCGGCACATGAATGTTGGTGTTCCATAAGGCTTTTTAGGAAATTTTGTGCATCGGAATTCGTTTTTTCTCAAAGGTCCAAGGTAACGATAGTTGTTCCTAATATTTTGGCACGTTTTAAAACCATTGGTGATGGTTTTTGAATCAAATTTCAAGTGCAACAGGCCTAAAATGCTACCGCTGTCCCGTTCCTTTAAGGTCCGAAAAACGTCACTTCCACTTAGAATTAATTATAATCGATCATATTTTTGAATTTGTTGGTGTTTTTGCAAGCAACCATGTGATTCTTAATCGATTCCGAGAAGTTGACTTTTTTGCCCCAATTTCGGAAAATGGCTTTCCCAAGTCGAGTTTTGTGATTTTATGTCACTTCTTATACGCTTATACTAGTGTATCATCATATACATAATCAATTTTGCATTTGGTGCTTTATTTCTAGCACTTGCTTTGTTAATTCTGACACTTTATTTCATGTGCGAGGTACATTGAGCATTTTTACTTGAGATTTGGATTTTTAGCATCCATATCTTGTATTTGCACACATGTGTGTGCACTATTGTTTGTTTGTTTGGATTTACACCTTTCTTGTAGGTTATCCAACTGTTTTGAATGTGTACAAACACACATTCTAATGCTTGTTTTCGTACAAACGCGCATCCTATTGTCTTCTTGTTTGGTTTTCACCTTTCTTGCAGGCTTATTTGGTTTGAATGTGTATGAATGCATATTCTATTGCTTGTTTGTGTACGAACGCGCACTCTTTGTCTATTTGTTCGGTTTTCACCTTTCTTGCTGGTTCGATTATCTTGAATGTGTACGAACGCACATTCTTTTGCTTATTTGCGTACAAACGCGTATCCTATTGTCTGCTTGTTTGGTTTTCACCTTTCTTGCAGGTTTATTTGGTTTGAATATGTATGAATGCACATTTATTGCTTGTTTGCGTACAAACGCGCACTCTTTGTCTGTTTGTTTGGATTTACACCTTTCTTGCAGGTTATCCAATTGTTTTGAATGTGTACAAACTCATATTCTTTTTCTTGTTTGGGTACGAACACGCATCCCATTGTCTGCATTGTGATTTCTTGCAGGTTTATCTTGTTTCAAATGTGTACGAACGCACATTCTAACAACTTGTTTACGCACGAATGCGCATTCCATTTTCGATATTGTTTGGATTGCAATCTCTTGCAGGTTTATTTGCCTCGGATGTGTACGAACGCACACTCCAATCATGCTTTGATGCCTCCGCGCATTACTCACCGGTTTTGTTTATTGCTTGAAAACAGTACTTGAAGTTTTCCAGAGTATTTCTTAGCTTGCTATTGCTTACGGATTGTTATCCATTTGGTATTTGCTATACCTTTTTACCGCATTCTTTTACCGCTTTTCTAGAGAGCAAGAGAGCATGAGAAGTAAGATTTTACCGCTTTCTTTTGTTATGGGAAGTAGGATTAGAGATGCATGATGGGTGTCACACTCTAAATTTCACCCTGACCTTTTTCATTTACATTTTTTTTTTATTGACTCATCTGTATCATTTGCACCCAAATAAATTTCGACTTCTCACGTCGCATTTCTCATTAGTTTTGAATTCACAATTTATTATTATTATTTACAATTTAATATTTGTATATTCTTTGTTTGTGATAGTACATTAACAACTTTTAATAAAAAGCATAAATACAAAATCGCATAGTTACTTTTTCTTTGTTACAATACTATTTTTTATTAAAAAAATGTGTGTATTTTAAAAAAAAAATAATAATGTTGCAGTCACGATTTGTTCTTTTGCCATCCACCACCTTGGTTCCTTGCCTCCACCTCTTGTACTACATGTAAAATTCAAAAACAAAAATTAGTACATCCACTCCACCACCACCTCTTGTACCATTCCACTACATGGTTTCCACTACTCCATGCCACAGAAACAACTCATTTCATCGGATTCCTCATTCCTTTCCACTCCACAAAATCGTCATTCTTTCTCATCATTTGTCCTTTATTCTTATCTACAATTCTCATCAAAATCACCATTATACCATCACTCTCACTATGCTATAAAATTGATCCTTCCCTCCTTCATTTCGAACCAACAATCGCCCTCCCTCCATCACCGAAACTCTCCTCGCCTTATTCCTCCGTCTCTTTCTGTTAACGCATCACCACCATCATTGCCAACCTTTCACTACACCTCAACCAAAACCTCACGACTTCTCTTAATTGGCTCAAACAACTACAAATCCACCTCATACCTTCAACTTCCACTGAATACCAGACCCACCATCACAACCACCATCCTCTAAACTCCTTCACCCTCACAAGAACTCACCCAAACCAAGCAAAGTTCCGTAACGCAGATCCGTAAACAACCAAACTCAAAAGAAACAGAGTCTCGATCAGATCGACATAGAGGAAGACGGACAAAGAAGCATTAGCGTGCATAAGAGAAGAAGAAGAGCAAGGGCATCTGAATCGGAAATACGCGTACCTGTTTTTTGGTTCGATTTCTATTTTGGTTATTTTGTTTTCGTGATCTGCTCACTTATAATCATCACTTGTAATACATCCTCATGAATTAGTGATTTGGGGTATTAGGGTTTAATGTTCTTTCTTGCTTGTGATTAATCGCGTATGGTTGTTAGAAGAGAGAAACAGGAACCGATGAGCAAAGAACGAGAGAGAAGCATGGTGATAGACTATGCTAAGCTATAATTAGATTTGAGTTGCATAAGAAGATACAAAGTAATAAAAAACAACTTTTCTCTCTATTTCATAAGGAGGCAACAATAACATATAAATAGGACTAAGGTTTGGCTAAATGGGCCCTAGGCCACTTACAAGTGAAATATCTAAGATAAAATGGATAATATAAATTACACCCCCTCTATTGTAAAATAAAGTCTTTAAGTAACACAGATTGTCTTCTTTCTCTTGTAGGCTTAGGAGTCTTCTTAACAATACTTGGGGGCCCAAAAAGAACCTTGTCCTCAAGGTTCATGGATTTAAGAGTACTGGGCTTAAGCAGATGGGTTGGTATTGGCTTAGATACCGGGCCCAAGACATCCGTGCAAGTACCGTTGGAAACATAAGGCGTTGGAAACTGATGCACATGCGTGGGAACATGAGTAGATGTACTTTGGGAAATGGGACACGTGTGGCTTGAAAGAGGGCGGAAACAAATGGGTTCCAAGTACAAAGGCATGTTAGGTGTGTCAGACTTATATTTACTATCTGTTTGAACATTCAACGCTTTACTTGTTAAAAGCTGCTTCACTCCCCATTTCTGAAAAACCTCATCTCTCAGACCCTCCCTCCTAGAATCCTTTGCATGTCCGGTGACCCTGTTCTTGTTGTGGTTTGTGTCATCTCCCTGTGTTCCCAAACGTGTTGCTGGACGTTGGAGCTTGGGATCTTCCGAAGAAGACGATGGAGAATCGGAGCTGGTGTAGTATGGCTTTAATAGGGAGACATAGAAAACCGGGTGGATGCGAGAAGAAGAAGGAAGATCCAGGTGATAGTCGATGAGGCCCACATGCTTGATGATCTTGAATGGACCGAAAAAGCGTCTGGAGAGTTTCTGGGAGGACCGCGCGACCATCGCTTACGTAACGTTGAAGTTTCAACTGCATCATATCCTCTTAAAGGTAACATCACGCCGCTTGAGATTTGCTTGTTTTTCCATAGTACTTTTGCTGCGTTTCAGATGGGTTTTCAACTGTGAAATGACTTCCTGTTGTTGTTGCAGAGAAGCATCCAAGGATTCCGCCTTCACGAGCCAAATAAATAATCCAAAAGTTTTGAGGGTCACGTCCATACAACGCCTTGAAAGGAGACATGTTGATGGCGGTGGAAGCTTGTATTGTACCAATATTCTGCAAGGTGCAAGACTTTGAACCATTGGCGTGGATGATCACCCACGATGCAACGAAGGTAAGTTTCGACTGCACTGCTAACAACTTCGCCACATCTGCTTTTGGGTAGTATGTGGTACTATAATGTAACTTTGTGCCTTGTATGTGAAAAAATTCTTGCCAGAGGTTGCTGAGGAATACGGGGTCGCGGTCGGAGACGATGGACTTTGGTAACCCATGGAGACTAAAATATCAATCAATAAACGAGAGGCCGTGGCCTCAAGTGAAATTGGTGGGCAAGGCAATGAAATGGACAAACTTTGTGAGGCGATCACACAACACCCGTATAATCGTGGCCATAAGAATTGGGTGTTATAAAGTCCATTGTAATCTCTTCCCAAGCTTGACTAGAATAAAAGGGTCGAGTAAACCTTTCTTTTTGTGTGTATCATATTTGTTCTGTTGGCAAATGGTGCATGTGTTAACCATTTTCTGTACATCGCTGTAAATCCCAGGCCAACAGAAAGAAGAACGGACGCGAGCCAGTGTGGCCCTGACGCCCGAATGACCCGCAGTAGTCGTGCTATGATATTCTTGAAGCAGCTGGGACCGAAGATTGGAGATGTCAGGTATGAATAGTCTTGATTTGTAATATAAAATACCTTGTGTAAAAGTGAAAGCTGGATGTTGTAATTGTTGTTGAACTAAACCCTTTCCCATAATGTCATGTGCAAAAAAATTTCGGAGGGTGGACACCAGCTTTGGAATTGGGGAGGACAAGGCAAGGAGTATTGGTTGTTCAGATTGGAATTGTCTGCTTAAGGCATCCGCGACCACATTAGATTTTCCAGGTTTGTAGAAAATCTCAAAATCAAAACCTTGTAACTTGGATGTCCATTTCTGTTGCTCTGGTGTCTGAATACGTTGTAGTAATAAACTTCGCAAACTCTTCTGATCGGTGAATATTTGAAATTTCTGACCAATTAAATATTGACGCCACTTAATGATTCGTGATTGCAAACATCTCCTCGACGTACGGATGAAGACCGGAGTCAGCACATCTTCATCGAAAATGCAATGGGTGTCCATCTTGGGATAACATCGCGCTTATGGCAACACCGATGCATCTGTTTCAAGTGTAGATGGTTTTGTAAAATTAGGTAGTACTAAGACCGGCATGTCGGTCATTGTTTCTTTGAGCTTTGTAAAGGCCTGCTCAGCCATTGTACTCCATCTCAACATAGTAGAGCGCAACAAATCGGTGAGTGGGACGCGAGTGGCGAATGATTAACAAAACGGCGATAAAACCGTGAGGCCTAAGAATCCTCTGAGTGTCGTGAGAGAGCATGGGGTAGGCCAATCCAATATGGCCCTGACTTTATCCAGTCTGGGGAAACACCATCAGCCGAGATCACATGTCCCAAATAAGCAATAGTACTCACTGCAAAAACACACTTAGAAAGTTTGGCGTAAAAAGAATGACTCACTAATAACTCAAACACCACCTGGAAATGAATTAAATGATCACTATGGTTAGGGCTGAAAATCAGGATATCATCAAAAAAAACTAAGACAAATTTACGTAAATAAGGACGCAATAAGTCATTCATAGCAGATTGAAAAGTGGACGGGCCATTTGTAAGCCCAAATGGCATTACAAGAAACTCATAATGTCCATCAAAAGTACGAAAAGCTGTCTTATGCGTGTCTTCCGATGCAACTCGAATCTGGTGATAGCCAGAGCGTAAATCTATCTTGGTAAAAACAATCGCTGAACCCAACTCATCTAGAAGTTCGTCAATGGTAGGAATAGGAAAACGGTCTTTAATAGTTACGGCATTTAAAGCGCGGTAATCCACACAAAACCTCCAGGATCCATCTTTTTTTTTTAACTAAAAGGACTGGGGAAGAAAAAGGGCTAGTACTAGGTTTAATAGTACCATCTGAGAGCATTTCATTAATGAGGGTGGTCATGGCATCCTTTTTTGCATGCGGATAACGATATGGTTTAACGTTAACATGTGAGGTATTTGGAAAAAGGTTAATATGGTGATCATGTGAACGTGAGGGGAGACCTTGTGGTTGTTGGAAAATGGATTGGTAGCTAGTGATAAGGTTGGCAAGGTCTGGGTGCATTGTTGATGTTATACTCTGATCAGTAGGGGTAGTGGGTCCCGGTGTGTGGGAACTTGGTTCCAAGGGTGTCAAAAGCATTAAATGTAAAGAAGCAACTAAATCAGTATGAAGAAGGTGGCAAAATTGGTGATATGTAGTGTGTTTTGGTTGGGACGTTGGGTCACCTTTCAGGGTGATAGAGTTCCCTGTGTAAGTAAAAGTGATGGAGGGTATTGAGAAATCTGCCTGTATTGGGCCTAAAGTACGTAACCATGCCATTCCTAAAACAATATCAGCACCCTCAATAGGAAAAAGGTAGAATGGTAAAGTAAAAGATCTGTTTTGTAACTTTAATTGAACATTATTGCAAATGCCAGCACACTCTAAATGGGATCCATTCCCTACCATCACCGAAAATTGAGGGATTGCGGTTGACTTGAGATGAAGATGATGGGCAATGCGAGGTTGCATAATATTATGGTGTGCCAAGATCCACTAACACCATGACCGATATACCCAATAAGACCTTTAAATTTCAATGTTTGAGGAGCAAACTGACCCGTTAATGCTTGGGGTGATAATTGAAAATAAGTGTTGTGTGGATCATCGCATAGTCTTTGTCTTCTAATTCTGGTGGATCATCCAGAATTTCATCAGCTGAAACTAATAACAAAAATTTGCTCGTAGAACAACGATGACCGGGGATAAATTTTTCATCACAATTAAAACAGAGCCCTTGAGCTCTACGCTCCTGCAGTTGGGCTTGAGTCAAACGACGGACCGGTAATTTTGAGGTTGAAGGTTGTTGATTTTTTGGGAAACAGTGCGGTAGGAGTTACTGGCTGGGATTGTTTTGGGTGGAACTTGAGAAGCTGTAGGGGGTATTGTTTTTGGTTGTTTGTGGGGTATGATTTGGGAATTTTGTGTTTATCGGCCAATTTAGACTCAATTAGTTTGGCCAAACCAATAGCTTGAGAAATTGTGGTTGGTGTAAAATAGCAATTTATATGAAGTCCGCATTCGCACAAAAATAAAACAATTTAAAATTACATCGTGGGTAAACCAAAACTTGGTTTCCTAATTTCAAATTGGTTTGTATTCAACTATCGAACCAATTGCTTTAACTTGAACAATTCTGCCTGATGGTTGTCATAGGTGGATGGACCAAATCGGAGTTCCAAAGCCTTAGTAAAAGAGATCCAATCACTTAACAAATTATTTTGATGCAACCATTTGAACCAACACAAGGCATCACCCTTCATATAAAAGGAAACTAATGATAAACGGTTTTCAGGTGGGAGATTATAAAAACTAAAAAATTGTTCTGCTTGAAACAACCACTCCAAGGGGTTTGAGCCATCAAATAGAGCAAGTTCTAATTTAGGAGACCAGAAAGCAGGGAGAGGAGGGATATGATGTAGCTGCGGGTACTGCAGGTGTGGGTTGAAAGTTGGCTCAAAGGTGGGGTTTTGGTTATAAGTCGATAGCGTGAAATTGGGGTGGGTGAGGGGAAACGCTTGTGGTACTTGTGACACGGGTATGGAGGGATGAGTCGCTTGACGAGGGAGTATAAATGGACCTGAAACAAAAGTCGTGGTTAATAATGGAGAAGAGGGAAAATACGGTGGTACCGAGTCGCGTCAAGATGGGGTCCTAGTGTGATTTTTCTTGTCGTTGAAATCTTATGGAGAATGGACATAAGAGAGTCATGAGAATCAGAATTTGTTTGTCGTTGTCAATCCGGTTTTTAGTTCCCCAAACCGTGTAAAATCAAACTATTGTATCAAATCTCTCATCTAGCAATTGTTGGTTTTCTTGAAAAGCATTGTTGATATGTAGTCAGCCACTTGAATGCTTTCTTCTACAATATCCTTAGAAGAAGGATTGGGAGGTTTAGGTGGAGCCATGAGTGCAAAGGAATGAAAGCACCAATGATAGACTATGCTAAGCTATAATTAGATTTGAGTTGCATAAGAAGATACAAAGTAATAAAAACAACTTTTCTCTATTTCATAAGGAGGCAACAGAATATATAAATAGGACTAGGTTTGGCTAAATGGGCCTGGCCACTTACAAGTGAAATATCTAAGATAAAATGGATAATATAAATTACACCCCCTCTATTGTAAAATAAAGTCTTTAAGTAACACAGATTGTCTTCTTTCTCTTGTAGGCTTAGGAGTCTTCTTAACACATGGGATGTAGTTTCTTTGGTTTTCTTTCCCAATATACTTTAATAAAAATAAATAAATAATGGAAATATAAGAGCATAGGAGGTGGGACAATGGCTAGTTACAAAAATTTAGGATTTTGTCATGTTAATTTGAACATCAATAATCATTTGAGCTTTGTAGCGACCTAATCCATTAGCTTAGCCCAACACACCCCAGTTACGGATCCTACACCCCTCCTGACTCAATTTCTTTTTATTTTTTTAATTAATTTTATTCTTTTTTTAATACAAGTTTAGATTTAATTTTCTTTTTTAATTTTTAGGTTTTTTTAGAGCTAATCTTATTTTATTTAATTGTTGAATTATTATTTATCTTCACTTGTACATTTATTTAGATTTGTAATTATTTCATCCCCATTTGTAAATATGTATCCCCACTCTCCATGAGTTGTAATAATTAGTAAATATTTTATTGTTTTATTTTATTGTTCGTCACATCTCATAAATCAAAAACATTTCAAACTAATTCTCTGCAGACCATTCTCATTACCTTGAGTCGACAAAGCTTAGAAGCGTCACAACGGCCACACATGGTGCACACACCACGCTTGCTCTTGGGCTTACAATGAGGCTTTAGTTGATTAATTAAACTTCATTTAATTATCTAATTAGGTTATTTAAAATTGATTAGTTTATCTAATTAATTTTTCTTAAACTGGTTACTTGATTAAACTTCGTTTAATTGGTCGATTAAATTTATTTTGTGCATGCACCTGCACAATTGTTAGTTGTCTTATCATTTGTGCAAGCCACCTTGTATGGGCTTTTATCTATTTATTTATGCTTCCATGTATGTTCGTGATTATTCACCTCATTTTCATTCTCACGCCTTGATCCATATACCAAGTTCTCATCGAAAGGGCCTCATGGTAGGGAGTAGACACTTGTCTATTCTTTCGAGATTAATCAAGCTTTCTTGGTTAATCATAGACCAAATCTCCTCTCGCTATCATTCACCACTTTAATAATAATGTTCAAACCTCGATCCAAAGTCGAGTTTTTTTTTCAAACGCATTTTCATAATAAAGCAATCAAGTGTAAGGTCGTCATCCTTTTCGACCGATCGCTCACTTGGCTTCATCAATTGAATCTTAATAAGTGAACCTCGCTTCACCTCACTTTTCTCAATAAAACTTTTGGGATGAAAAAGATGATCGGTTGATTATGTCCCCTCCATCCGAGTACTTGGAGCATTAGCCGTTGAACGCTTATGGTCTGATGCTTGCGTCCCACATTAAAATCAATTCAAACTCATCAAACCTTGCCCACGTGCAAGTCATTTTTTCAAATATCTCTCACATGCAACATTCATCGCTCACATGCGACTTCCATCGCTCACATGCAAATTGCACTAGTGATGTCTTATTGTCCACGTACGATTAAGCTCCTATTTTCATAAATAAAATCATTCAACCAACAAATGTTCTCGCAACCCAGAACTACGTAAGCTCTGACTTTCCCATCGCACTTGGGAATACGTAGGCATAAGATTATAACATCTTAACGAGCACACTTTCAAAAAATTAAAACATGTCTCCTCTTTTCGCACAAAAATAAGAAGTTAGAAAATTAACACACTAAACACACAAACACGTAGAACTAAATGGGTCCCATCGAGTATGATGGATGTGAGGGGTGCTAATACTTTCCCCTTGCATAACCGACTCCTAGACCTACATCTCTTGGTCTCGAATACCATTTCACATTTCAGTTCTTGGATTTTATCTATATTTCCTCTTTCCTCATTAGGAATAAATAAATTTAGGTGGCGACTTCATTGTTTGTAATCGAATTAGTAAAAAAATTCGATGGTGTCAACAATTTGGCGACTTCACTGGGGAGAATTTTCTAAAGCGAGTCAACCCTAGTTTAGTTCTTTGTGTGTTTGCGAGTTTATTATTTTACTTTGTTTTCTTCTTGGTGCTTTAATTCTCACTTATGTTTATGTTTCAATCATTTATTTCTTTATGCCTTGTTTATTATCTTGTTTATGTATTCATTGTATGCAGCTATTATGGATTGGATCATTGATATTATGAGATAAACTCACTACTAAGGCTTGAGTGCACCAAAATTAGAGTGGTTACGTAGTATCGATCTGCTAGACGGAAATGTCTTGTAAGTTGGTGCAAAGACCACACCTAGAGTAAGGTTCTTTCGAAGATGTTATTGTCGATTGCAAGTTATTTTGCATTGACGATAATGTTGTTAGAAGGGACTATTTATCTAGTTAAGGAATCCTTGGCTTTTTGAACCCGTGGACCTCTCTTAGAGAATACCATTTTGAGAATATAGTTGGCTCGCATATTTTTAATTGCGATTGATAATAATATTTTCAAAAAGGATCTTTGACTTTAAAAGCCATAAAACCTGGAACGATTTTGTGAGGGGTTTTTTGGGTAGAAATCTTAGAGTCATCCAATCATAAGGAGCCTACCTACACTACAAGAAAATTGGCAGATTGCGACAGATATTTTTGTAGATTACGACGGTTAAGACCGTCGCAATTTTCTTTCCACGACAGTTGCATTACCGTCGCAGAAATGTGTGTCCCCAACCTATTCTCATATGGTGTAGTCATTCTCTCACTAAAGGCTTCAACTGCAAGTATAGGTATTAAGTACACTAAAAGTAGTAAACATCAAAATTTTATATTAGCGACTACAAATTTAATAAACATAACATAAACACAGTAAATTAAAAACATAGAGTAACAATGTCATCTAACATATTAATTAGGGATAAGCAACAAAGAACATAGAGTAACAATGGAATATCATACATTAAGTCTCACACAAGTTACAAACAAACTAGATTCTTATCAATAAAAAACTATATGTTAATTATTGTCATCATTTGCCGCTGAAGTTCCAAGATCATCATTTGAAAAGATTTGTTCCAAATTTTGTGATGGATATGGCTCAATGGGTGTCATAATTTCATCATTTCCACCCATGTCATACAAATCTCTTGGCTTCAAATGAACAGGTATGCTCCATCCTTGTTCACTCTCATCATCTACATAAAAAACCATATGAGCTTCAGATGCTTGAACATATGGCTCATTATCTTCATGTTCACCAGTATGTAGTAGTCTTGCAAAGTTTATAGAGGTAAAACCCAACTTATCTATCTTAATTCCTCTTGGATTTATGGTATTAGCCCATTCATATTTAAACATGGGCACTGTGAAGCCATCATAGGAAAGCACAATAATATCTATTAATCTTCCATAGTAAGGGACCCCTCCAACTCTCATTTGGGTATCACTATTGCTTGAATAACTTCGTGTCCCAAACATGCCAAAAACTCCACTATTTTGAGTTTTTAAAAGATTGTCTCGTTCCAACGTTCGAAACTTGAATCCATTGACATTGAGCGCGGTAAATCTTTTAACTTTATCAAAAGGTCCATGAGCAAGACTAATGAGAACACCTTTATCTGGACCATGAATGTTGTCAAGATTGTTGCGAATCTATACATGATACAACATCCAATTAGTCTCGTTATTATTAAAAAACCAATTCAATAAAACATCTATTTTGTATGAAAACTCACACGATTGCGTAACCAACGCAAACTCCTTATGAACCTTCTTGTCTATCTCAAGAGCACTTCTTTGATCGCTACTCATTTGGTTTTGAGTAATACTTCGAAACTGCCTATTTGATTATTCGATATTAGATGTAAAAAAATATTAATAGTGTAGATGAAACTACTTAAATGGAATAAAACTACATACTTTAGATAGTCGTCAACTATTGGACTGTTTGTTAAAACGTGTCTATGAGCCTACAATTTTTCAATTGGTGTTAGGTGTAATAAGAAGATCACCCACGTGTTTTCCAACTCTAGGAAATAATTCACAATACGTAGCGCTTGATATCATCAATAGGTCGCCATCTACACGCCCAGTTGATTCCATCTAGTCTCAATCTTTTCTAGATATCTTGAACAAAATGTAAGAATCTCTTCAAACGGTATCCTCTCGCAATAGACCCTTTTGTTTTGCCTTATTACGCATATACGATTTAAGTTTTCCCAAGTACCTATCATTGAACCACAATAACACTGGTTAAAAAAAATTTCTACTTTCTAATTAAGTAAGTAACATTAGAACAAAATCACATAGTTTACCTTTCAACAGGATACATCCATCGATAATGAACAGGACCTCCAAGTTTAACTTCTTCAACAAGGTGAACAACCAAGTGGACCATAACCGTGAAGAACGAGGGATGAAATAACATTTCCATATGGCATAAAGTGAGGACAATTTGGTTTTGCAATTTTTCCATGTCTTCAATTTTCAATACCTTGACACATAATTGTCTAAAGAATGAGCAAAACTCAATCAATACTACTGAAACCTCATGAGGTAATGTTGTGCGAATGGCTAATGGTAAAAGTTGTTCCATTAATATATGAAAATCATGACTCTTCATCATTCCATTCACCTTGAGATTTACTAAGTCAATGCATCTAGAAATGTTTCTTGAATAACCATTAGGCACCCTAATATTCTTTAAAGTCGTTAAAAAATTCCTTTTATCTTTACCTGTTAAACTAAAGGCAGCCGAAGAAATTTTACCATTTTCATCAGGCCAAAGATCAGGTTTTATGCCCATATTTTGAAGGTCTTCTCGAGCTTTATAATGGTCTTTACCTTTGCCTATCATTCAGTAAAGTAAATAGGACATTATCGCACACATTTTTCTCAATATGCATCGGATCAAGATTATGGCGTAGAAGATTATCTTTCCAATATGGAAGTTCAAAAAATATGCTATTCTTTTTCCATTGTTGAGGATGACCTTTTGTAGGATCACAGTGTGTACTATACCTTCTATAGGTTGTTCCTCACGTGTTCTTTTTACTGATTCTTCTTTCACTTCCTTTTTACCAAAGATGACTTCAACATCTTTAACCTTTTCAAAAACTTCATGTCCAGATAATGTTATTGGTGGACTCCGCATTTCTTGTTCATCATTAAAGCGGATCTTGTTCAATCTAAACCTGTGTCTCCAATCAAGGAAACGAAGATGACCCATAAAACACCATTTACGACTAGCTTTAAGACGGAGAGGTGTAGTTTGAAAGTTACACGATGGGCAAGCAAGTCTTGTGTATGTGTTCCACCCAGAAAGTGAACCCAACCCTGGAAAGTCACTAATTGTCCACATCAAATTTGCATGCAACTTGAACATCTCTTTCTTGAAAGAATCGTATGTATCCACACCACTTGTCCATAACTCCTTCAGCTCTTCGATTAATGGTTGTAAGTAGACATCAATATTATTTCCTGGTGCCTCTTTACCGGGAATTATCATTGACATTATAAATGACGTCTGCTTCATGCAAACCCATGGAGGAGTGTTATATGGTATGAGAACAACTGGCCAAATACTATTGTTTGTACTCATCACACCAAAAGGATTAAAACCATCACTAGCCAATGCAAGACGCATTCCGTGGATCCGATGAAAACCAAGTATGTGTCAAGTCAAATTTCTTCCAAGCTTCAATCTCTAGGATGCCTCAACATTCCATCATTGTTAGTATCTGTTGCATGCCATCTCATATCCTCTGCCGTTTTTGATGACAAAAATAATCTATGTAATCGAGGTTTTAATGGAAAATAACGAAGAACCTTGGCAGGAATTTTCATTTTTTTTTTCTTGTTAATAGAGACATCATCATTTGTTTTCCATTTTGAAGTGTTGCTATTTTTGCAAGTCCCTCTTCATCTTCATATGTCTAACGGTATCTTAACCGCAAGCGACCCTATCGCGGTAGTAATAAAAGATTGTCGAATCCATGTGACTTTGTAATCACTCTAGTGGAAAGTAATGCTAGTTTAGCTAAGGCGGAAATTGTCACGCTTGGTTTTAGGAAGGTTAAGGAAGGTAAACTAATTGGTTTTAAAGTAATTATGAAATGAAATGGTCGGTATGCAATAGAGTCGACTTAAAGGATCTAACTGCTTAGGCATATTAGGATGGTCAACTTGGTTTGTTCAGAATTAATCGCTTAAAACCCTCAACTCACACTTTCATGGTCTTATCTCGCAGAGCTTCCGCACAAGAAAATTCTCCAAAACTCGCACTCTAACACCGAAATGTTGAGGTATTTATAGAGGAATGAATATGGCGTTGGATTTGAATTCACACACGTAGCTTGCCCTTGAAAATCTGCCGAATATAGGGACGGGTTGTTGCGCTTGAACGTGGCTTCAGAAGTTGAGAGAAAACAGAGTTTTAAAACCTTCGCTTTAAGCTTCGCCACGATCCGCACTTCTAATTTAACCGTTATAATGCTACGGTCGTGGCCTTTGTGTTACGAGCAACTTGGTGTTTCTTCCGTGTTACGGTCGTGGTGGATGTGTGACAACGTAACACGCTGTAATGTGTTACGTCGTGGCATGAGCGCACGACCGTCACGCCTACAAAACCGATCTTTGATGATTTGTCTTTTCTTCTGTTTGTTTGTGTTTTCTTGCATTGTTTCATATTTTCTTCTGCTTTTGAGCTAAGTTGTGAATACCGCAAAAGTAATGACAATCTCGAAATATTCGGAGTTAATCGGTCAAAATAATACAAAACGGGTTAATTTTATGTAAAATAAACGATATGATTTCGTGTTATCAAATTCCCCCATACTTAAACCTTTGCTTGTCCTCAAGCAAAATAATCAATTTAGAAATATCGGACAAGTTTTTATAAACGCACATAACTAGTATACCTTTTGTTTTCAAATAGTTACAAGAAATCCTAAGTTAGTTCGGCCAAGAAAATCGAATGAAACAACAACGATACGCTAATGACACAAGCAACAAGCTAGTCGACGACTATCCATTTTAAATGAAACATCCAATTATACCATTATAATTCAACTCAAGGTTTCTCGTTCCTATTTCACCCGGTTTCGTTCTTGCGCAATCACATTAAGCCCATTATCTTTACATGCACGTAGTGGAATAGCCGGTTAGTGGTTCTGATCAAAACACAACGGTTTCTGGCACAATTATGTGGCAACCTCTTTTATCCGATTGTAAGATGCGGGGGATCAGACCGTAGTTTGCCCTACCGAGTTCAGTACCAGATGCTTCTGAACCACCTAAACAATGGATTCTTAAGTTACTTAGTAAAAGCTTTCGCATCCGTTGGATTAAGCGATCGGGTGAGGATCGCCCAATTTAATTGGTGCCTTGGCTATTTCCTTAAATCATGTAACATTTTTCTAAATAATTAACTGAGATCATCCACTTATATTCATCGGCTTTCCACGTGGTTTATGCTAAGACGGTGCCGATCGCTAATATAAACTACTAGGGCTAATTTAAGACTTAAAACTCAAAGTATCGGTATAACGGAAATGGAGACGATTCGCGTAAGTAGGAGTCAAGGTGTCATAATCGATAGTTCTCGTTGGATCGCCTCGCCTTCTAACTAAGATTTCGTTAAAGTAGGTAACTAACGATTATGCGTAATATAAAAGGTGAAATTTTTTTAGTATGGCTAAATAAAACGAGGAGAAAATGAAATAACGAAATATTACTGAAATTGAAATGAAATTACTCGTTCTGGAATTTAGAATGCAGTACTCCTCCCACACTATATCAAACATTGTCTCAATGTTATGATATAACGGCGAGGTTAAATTAAAAATACATCGGAAAAACAAGGGAAACAACAAGAAAAGGAAGAACTACTGGCGACCACGGCGGCTTCGGGTTCTGGACCTTCTGGAAGGGGTAGCTTCAGAGTCAGTGCTCTGGGGTCCAAGAGATGTTACGTCCATCCTTAAAGCATTAAGCTCGCTAAGCACTTCATTAAGCCTTTCATTCGTCGAGCGCTGACCACTTAAGATTTGAGCGTTCTGCGCGAGTAAGGCGTCGAAGCGCTCCTGATGCACCCTCTCGGCTCTGGAAGATATAAGATTCTGATGATGAATGGCTCGGAGGATCTCGTCAAGAGACGGAGGTGGTGGAGCAGAGGATGACTGTGTATGTCGCACGGAACAACTCGATCCAGCTTCTTCAGATCTCGTCGGGGCCGACATGAGGTTCTTCTTGAGCAGCAGCAGGGCCTTCAGGGTCTTCAATGTTAAATAGCCAGTTGGCTCGGTTCTGAGGGTCGATTCGATCCCTGCAAGGCAAAACAATGTTAGTGTAAACTCGGTTCTGTATCACCGGATGGAACTTTCCATCGTCCCGCTCGTAGATGAGGTGGGCTGATTTGCAATGGTCTAAAGTGAGCAGGAACGGTGGTCGGATGGCGATGACCAAGGGTGTCACCATGGTTGAGTGCTAATGCAAGAGAAGTGACAAGCCCTCCAAAATAGAAAGGTTTGCCGCCTCTGGTGCAGATGGAGTGAATATGGGCCAGGAGGAAAGGTGCGGCATTAATTTTCTGACCCGAGAATGCACAATGCATGAAGAACAGCCTTGAGTTTAGCTTGTGGTTACTATCTCATAAGATTGTGTTACCCAGATATGGAAGTAGCATATGGTCGGATTGTGGATTTGAGTGGCGTTGAGATGATCATAAGAGTGTGCTCGTTGTTGGTGAGGCTATACCAAAGGTTGAAAGACTCTTCTCCAAAGTTGTCTGACATGGAGATGGGAACCTTCCTCGGCGTAAATCACAATTGTCCGAACGCTGCTCGAGTGAACTCGACGGTACCAAATATGCGAAACTCGCAACACCGTAAAGTTGGTTTGTCGAACTGTGGAGTGATGTAGCGTATGAACCGAGGAACTCGAGAGTGAGTGTCTTGTACGTGGGGTCATACATAGAGTCCACAAGTTGACATCCAAGAAGGCGCTGAACACCCTCAAGCAAACCAAGGTCTCGAGGCGCCAAGGTCAACATACCTAGTGGGGTGTAGACCACGACGTTGGAATTTCAAAACTTAATGCGCTGAGTCTCACCCCGCTCACCATTACGAGGATAACACCAGAATAGGTAAGATTGTTCGCCATTTGCATGCAAAAGTGTTTAAGTGAGAATGGGTGTGGTTGGTGAATGAGAGAATGAGAAAGTGATACGGGTAATGGGTGTATAAATAATGGAAGGAGATAGTGGGAAGTTTGAAAATTGAGAGGGATTGATGGTGGGTTGAACGGGGTTAATGGGTGGTTAATGGAGGAAGTGGGATGGTTGGGTAGTTATGGAAGAAGAAGAGAGAAAGGTAGAGGGAAGAAGAAAAGGGAACGCTCGCTATCAGGTTATCGATGTAGCCCGCTACGGTCAGAACGCTGTCGACGAGCGAATATCACTGAAAGGTGTGACGGTGGGGTGGATTACGATCGTGGCAGCTACAAATTCTGTAAATTTTTACAGAACAGAACACCAGAACACAGAGTAACATATATATATTTTACAGGACATCTCAAACACTCCAGCATAAACGCAACATTAATTCAGTCAACATTCAACATATAATCCAATATATATAATTCGAAATAGAGTAGGAAACCATAAAACATTGTAAGCAGCAAAATGATTGTAAGTTTAAAATTGAAAACAATTGCATTACTTTGAATTAAGTAGCTTGTTCTTTTTGACAGAAAGTAAATTGACTTGTAAATTGAAATGCAATAATTTAACAAAGAATTGAAACTACCTAGAAACAAAACAGAATGGAAAAAAATTCTAAAAACTAAGAATTGAAAACCGAAACCTAAAAACTAAGAAACTAAAACCGCTTCATCCAATCTTTTTTTTAATATCTCTAAAGCTTGGGTGATGTTATAGAATTGCTCCATCGTGATGTCACCAAACCAATAAGATCCAAACGATAGTCTTCAATTCATTCTTTATTCCATCAATGTCGCTTTATAAGCATCCAAAGTGGTCGAATGGTGTTTAATTGTGTAGTGTTTTCTCCTTGGTTTTCATCAGTGCTACTTGTGCTTCACCATATTTGTAAAGTCATGGTAACTGTGAGGAGTTTCGTGATCTGCTTCATTTTCGACATGAAATTATCAGAACAAAATATGATTGTGGTGTTTCGTGTCTCGGTGGTCGTGAATTCAATTCATACAACCAATTATCACGGTTATGGACACTAACCGGCATGGTTCGAAGGGTAAAAGAGTAACAACTTCGCTTCTTATCGTGTAATCATAAGGTGCAGGGCCTAAATTTTCTATTATCATGTTGTTGAAACAAATCAATATTCATAGGCCTAATTGATCCAAATGGTACGCTATTAAGTTGGTAACGAAGTCCAAGAGCATTTGCAATCATTGTAACCAATCCTCCCACACCGACAGAACATTAGGGTCCCACTAATGCGGTAAAGGTCTTCATCGGTGGACAGATTAATGTAGGCCCCGTGTTTAAACAATAAAGGTAGATAATTCATCCTTGATACAAGATTTTGGTTTTGTTCTTTCCAAACAGTGTGGGCAAGAATCCTATGGAAATAACGGATGGTCAAGTTATGTATTTCATTGTTATCCATACATTCCGGGTCGGTGATAGTTTCCTAAAGTACCCCGTAAATAATCCAGCTCAAAATCTAATAACCGCCTGTGGGTAGTAAAAGCTAAGGGTCCACTGGGAATCCTAATAAAGCCTAAGTCCCTATGGTTATAGGTGAACTCAATACCAAAAAGTCTCAAGGCAATGATTCCTATGGGTCGACACCATGTTCGTGGATGTAAGCTAATGAGCTCAAGAACTCAAGGGTAAGCTCTCGGTAAGTGATAAACCTATTTTTCGTGTGTGCTCTCCCATCCCAATTGGTTAAACATGTAGTAAACACCGCGCTATGCCTAAAGTGTCCATAGTTGGTTCATCATAATATGTGGTTAAACTGATGTCTCTCGAGACAAAGCCTCAAATCTTCTCCTTGGTTTCTACCTCTAAAGGTGGTTTCCATAAAGTTCGTGGGGATCCATAGCAAAAGTAAAGCGGGAAACAGAGGAGAAAGTAAAGAGAAAAGACTTTTCGTAAACTCAGAGCAAGTAAAATTGTTTTGAAATCAGCAGCAGTTTTATAAAAGGTTTAAAAATGAAAAATACATATATAGCAAACAAAAACAAATAAAATAGACAAAATAGCAAACAAAAACAAATAAAATGGACAAAATAGCAAACAAAAACAAATAAAATGGGTTGCCTCCCATGAAGCGCTGTTTTTAACGTCATAAGCCTGACGAAATTCCTAGTGAAAGATTAGTCGGGAGAAATAGGTGGTAATTCTACGAGTTTAAGCTTATTCGTATAGTCTCTATTATCTATACGATGATACTGTTTTAACCGCTACCCATTTACAATAAACGGGGCACTATTTCGATCCTTAATTTCATTCGCTTAGGAAATACTTTTGTAATTTCGAAAGGACCGACCATCTAGATTTAAGTTTTCCAGGAAGAGTCTAAGTCTAGAATTGAATAAAAGTACAACATCTCCCACACTAAATTCTTTCCGAGATAAACGCTGATCGTGCCATTTTTAGTGTGTTCTTTGTAGATTTTAGCGTAAGCGCCTAATCTTAATTCTTCCAGCATGTAAATCGAGGATTCGCTTTTCTCCATAATTAATATTGAGTGTCTTTATCGCCCAATAAGCTTTATGCTCTAATTCTACCGAGATGACAGATTTTCCGTAAACAAGTTTGAAAGGTGTAGTCGATAGAGTCTTGTAAGTCGTCCTATAAGCCCATAAAGCTTCTTGGCTGACCAATCTTTTCGAGAAATAGCGACGCTTTTTCTAATATTTGTTTAATCTCTGCTCGAACTCGACTTGTCCGCTAGTTCATGGATGATAAGGTGTTGCTACGCGTGTTTTACTCCATATTTAGATAGTAATTTATCAAATATCTTCGAAATAAAATGATATCCACCGTCACTAATAACAAGTCGAGGAACACCAAAACGCGGGAAAATTATATTCTTGAAAAGCTTTATCACCACTCGTGTGTCATTTGTAGGAGAAGCTATTGCCTCGATCCATTTTGAAACATAATCGATAGCTACGAGTATAAACTTGTTTCCAAAAGAGGAAGGGAAAGGTCCCATAAAATCTATTCCCCAAACATCAAAGACTTCAACTTCAAGTATTCCTTTCTGAGGCATTTCATCGCGTCTGGAGATATTACCGGTGCGTTGGCATCGATCACAGTTTTTAACGGCGATGTGGACATCCTTCCACAAAGTTAGCCGTAAAAGGCCGACTTGGAGAATTTTGGCACACGCTTTAGAGGTGCTAGCATGTCCGCCATAAGGAGATGAATGACAATGGAAATGACGCCTCTATTTCTTCGCCGGCATATAACGCGGAAAATTCCATCGTGTCCTCGCTTAAATAAAAGTGGTTCGTCCCAATAGTAACTCTTGAGATCATGGAAGAATTTCTTTCTGCTGGTGTTAAGTCGTGGAAGCGCACCCGCGCTAAATAATTAACGATGTCGCATACCAAGGCAATCCTATGGTCATGTCAATGGCTTCCACGACTTCTTTAGCTTCCGTTTATTTAAATCCAATTGAGCTAGGTCGCTATCATATGTGCTATCGATGTTCGTACGGAAAATCGTCGTTAATTGGCACTTGTTCGGTTTTATACCTTCTAAACGGATAAATGATCCGCTAGACGCTTTCCTTTCTTGTCCTTAATTTCCAAGTCAAATTCTTGTAAAAGTAAGATCCATCGGAGGAGTCTAGGTTTTGCATCTTTCTTGGAAAGTAAATGTCCGATAGCGTGGTCCGTGTAAATGATGATTTTGCTCCTACAAGGTAAGAACGGAATTTGTCAAGCGCCAAGACCACGACTAAGAGTTCTTTTCGCCAGGCGTAGTTCATCCGAAATGAGTCTAGCGCTCGCTGTAGTAAATTGCGTGAAGTTTCTTATCTTTCTTTGTCCAAGAACCGCGCCTACAACAGAATCACCGCATCGCACATGATTTCGAAGGTAACTCCAATCGGGCGGTTGCATGATTGGTGCGTAAATAAGTGCAGCCTTAAGGGTTTCAAAAGCTTTAAGACAATCACATCGAATATGAACTCAAGATCCTTCATTAATAGACCAGTAAGTGGTTTTGTAATTTTCGAGAAATCTTTAATAAAACGCTCGGAAAACCTCATGTCCTAGAAAACTTCGTATCTCTCGAACGGTCTTAGGTGGTTGGAGTTCTTTAATCACTTATATCTTAGCTTTATCAACTTCAATTCCTTTATTAGAAATAACATGTCCAAGTACGATTCCTTCTCTGACCATGAAATGGCATTTTTCCCAGTTAAGCACAAGGTTTACTTTCACACATCGTTCTAAAACACTCTCTAAATTAGATAGACATCCTTCGAAACTTTTTCCACACACAGAGAAGTCATCCATAAACACTTCCATGATGTTGTCAATGAAATCTGTGAAGATGGCCATCATACATCGTTGGAAAGTTGCATGAGCATTACATAATCCAAAAGGCATTCGTCAGACGCGAACGCTCCATAAGGACACGTGAATGTAGTCTTCTTGATCGCCGTGGTGAATAGGAATTTGGAAAAATCCGAATAACCGCTAAATAGCGTAAATAGGAGTGTTTGGCTAATCGCTCTAACATTTGATCAATAAAGGGTAAAGGAAAATGGTCCTTCCGAGTAGCTTTGTTCGCTTATAATCAATGCACACTGTGTCCACTAACTACTTTGTGTTATCGATTCGCTTTGTGCTTTTTCACGACAGGACACCTCCTTTCTTAGGTACGATATGTATGGCTAACCCATTTATCGGAGATCGGTATATAATTCCCCCATTAGCTTTTTGATTTCATCTCCGACTACGATCGAGGATCGATTGATTCTTCTTGAGGTTCTCGAGAGGTTTTGCAATCCTCTTCTAATAGAATACGGTGCATACAAATTGAAGGACAAATTCCTTTTAAGTCTGATATGTTGTAACCTAACGCAGTAGGGTATTTCCTTAGAACGCCTAAAAGTTTTTCGCTTAAGCTGCCCTAAACCGAATTCACTATTACAGTCGAGTTTGTTCAAGATCAAGGAATTCGTATCGTAGATTTTTAGGTAAAACTTTTAATTTAGTTTTGGTTTCTTGGGACATGGCATATGATTATGTGTAAGTGCTAGACTTTCGCTTAGACTGTCATCTTTATATGGTTCTCGCCAATTGTCGTCTTCAAATATCGTAGGGTTTCATTTTCATTATTTCGAATATGTGGTTTGTTTAGCTTTCATCTCTCTCACACACTGCCTATAATATCGAGTAAATAACATGTGTCATTCATGGGGTGCTTGTAGAAATTGAGTGAGGATGAATTCCACTTTTTCCTCTCCGACTCAATGCTAATCGCTTCTCTTTACATCAATTATAGCTCCAACTGTAGCTAGGAATGGTCTTCCTAATATGATAGGGGTGACTGAATCTTCGGTAATGTCCATGATTATAAAATCGGTCGGAATGTAGAATTGACCTATTCTAACAGGAACATTTTCTAATATACCTACAGGATACTTAACTGATCGGTCAGCTAATTGAATGTATATTTTGTAGGTGTAAGTTCTCCCATTTCCAATTTTTGCAAATAGATAGGGCATGACACGATATTTGTCCTAAGTCGCATAGAGCTTTGTCTATGACGAATTTTCCAATGTTACAGGGTATAGAGAAACTACCTGGGCCTTTTAGCTTAGGAGGCATGTTATTCTGAATGATAGCACTACATTCAGCAGTAAGGGTAACTGTTCCGTTATCTTCTAACTTTTTCTTGTTGGATAGGATTTCCTTAAGAAATTTAGCATACGATGGCATCTGAGTAATGGCTTCTGTGAATGGTATTGTGATATTTAGTTGTTTCAGAAGTTCCACGAATTTCTTAAATTGGCTCATCGATTTAGAATTGGTTAATCTCTGAGGATACGGAACTGTGGTTTATAGGGCGTGGAGGCACATAAGGTTTCTCTTTCTATAGCCTCTTGAGTTTCGCTTTCTTTTTTCTCGGTCGCCTCGCTTTAACTCGGCTTGTCTTGCTTCCGATACATAGCCGGGTTTTCTAGTCTTGGATCAACAGTCCGCAAGTTCTTTTCCACTCCTAAGTATCACCGCATTAGCGTGTCCTTTCGGGTTAGGTTGTGGTTGACTGTGAAATATTCCACAGAGCAAGAGGTGCCCGTGAGCTACTTGTGAAACTGAAGTTTCAAGCATCTTGTTATGGGTAGCTAAAGCATCGACCTTGCTAGATAATTGCTTAATTTGCTCGTTGGTATGTAAGTTCCGATTTAAAACATCCTTATTGGTCCGGGATTGAGAAGCAATGAAGTGTTCTATCATAATTTCGAGGTTTGATTTCTAGGAACGCTAAAGTATTAGGTCCGTTATTAGGATGATTCGGGATAGCTTTGATAACTGTGTGGTGTAGCAGAGCTTGTCCAGGCATACAACGATTGTTGCTTTTGTACGAGAAATTGGATGATTCTTCCAACTCGTTATAATGACATCAGGGATTTCCTTGCACGTAGTTAGCTTGTTCGGCCGGGCACCCGGTTAAAAGAGGACATTCGAGCAAGATGTGATTGAATACCACATAGATCGCAAGTTGAATCATTGCAGCTACGATAGCCGCAGAGTGACGGAAAGGTTCTCTAATTTTGGGTAAGAGCTCCACTTTAGCATTAACTTGATCCAGCTGTTCACTTCGCCTTGATACCTTTCGTTGAGATTTCTACATTAACTCTCTCGCTCCCCATTGGTAGTGGTTCGAGCCATACTTTCAATAAGTTGGTTCGCTTCGGCATATGGTTTATCCATCGCGCCCACCAAAGCAGCTGCCTATGGTTAATCTTGTATTGTATAATAGACCGTTATAGAATGTGTGAATAATCAACCATTCTTCTAAACCATGATGAGGGCGTAGTCTTAGCATATCCTTGTATCGCTCCCATGCTTCAATAAAGATTCATTGTCTTTCCGCTTGAAACCATTGATGTTGGCTCGAGCATAGCGTTTTGCTTGGAGGAAAATATCTAGCTAAGAAGACTTTCTTCAACCCACCCAAGTGGTGATTGAGTTGGGAAGAGATTGAAGCCAAGCACCAGCTCGCTCTTAAAGAAAAGGAAATAGGCGCAATCGTACGCTCGGGTTTACTCCATTCGCTTTCACAGGTTTGGCATCGCACAAACACGTATAGATGTAGATTAGGTCGCCGCTCCAGAGAACCGGTTCCCGAACGGCGGAAAGAAGCGAAGGTTTCAACAAATCGCTTTGAGCAACAGCAGGAGCTGCAATATCATGAGGCTCCGCTGAGAAGGAAATGCGAATCCTTAAGAGGACGAGGAGGAGGAGGTGGATCAGCCATTCTTCGTAATCGAGATCCGTAGAATGACGGAGGAAGATTGTTGCATGCACGGTACTTTGAACTCGCTTCTTAATCAAGATAACGCCAATATCGATATGGGTATATGCAAAGTACCGCCTTGAGAGCGCTGATTTGGCATACACAAAAAGGAAAATAAATAGTTGCCTTAGCCTAGACAAGGTTACTTTAAGAGTGCACTAGTGACTAGATCAAAGTCCCGCAACGGCCAAAAACTTGATGTGCGATAAACCTAATATGTCTAACGGTATCTTAACCGCAAGTTTACGCCTATCGCGGTAGTAATAAAAGATTGTCGAATCCATGTGACTTTGTAATCACTCTAGTGCGGGAAAGTAATGCTAGTTTAGCTAAGGCGGAAATTGTCACGCTTGGTTTTAGGAAGGTTAAGGAAGGTAAACTAATTGGTTTTAAAGTAATTATGAAATGAAATGGTCGGTATGCAATAGAGTCGACTTAAAGGATCTAATCTGGCTTAGGCATATTAGGATGGTCAACTTGGTTTGTCTGTAGAATTAATCAGTTTAAAAACCCTTAACTCACACTTTCATGGTCTTATCTCGGATTATACGTCTAAAGCCCTATACCTGCTTTCGCTAGCCTATAAGTGTTTAGAAGTATTTTTTGGAAACTTAATTAATTCTAATTTGGTTTAAAGCGCTTTCACTGTATTTAAATCAAATGCCTAACTTTAGCTATCCGGTTAAAAACCTCACACTTTCGTGGTCTCGATCTAACCTATTTACTCTTCTTACTTTCGTAACGAAGGTTTTATTTTTAAGCATAAAAAGTTATAACCAGAGTTAAGTTGATTAAAGTTTTAGCCTAAGTTTGATCAGATGCCTAATGTCTCTTACTATCCCATACCGACACTAAAGGTTTAGCTAGCCATGGAAATTAAAATGAACGTACAGGAAGTAAAAGCAAACAAATATAAATTGGACATTATGAATAATAAATTAAACTTGCATTAATTAATTAAAAGGTATGAAATACAATTGCAAAATAGAAACCTGAAAATAAAGCAGTATCCTATATCCTTCTTCCACAGGTCGGAAATTCGGACTTCGGAAATTGAAATGTAAGAATTCTGAGGCTTGAATAATAAATCCTAAACTATAATAATAATTTCCTGATGTTGGAAATTATTATTTGGGCAATGAAATGAAAAGGAAATAATCGAATGCAGGAAATTAGAAACCAAATATTGTTGTTCAAAATCGCAGTAGCTTCCGCACAAGAAAATTCTCCAAAACTCGTACTCTAACACCGAAATGTTGAGGTATTTATAGAGGAATGAATATGGCAGTTGGATTTGAATTCACACGTAGCTTGCCCTTGAAAATCAATGGAATATAGGGACGGGTTGTTGCGCTTGAACGTGGCTTCAGAAGTTGAGAGAAAACAGAGTTTTAAAAACTCCTTCGCTTTAAGCTTCGCCACGATCCGCACTTAATTTAACTATATCGCTACGGTCGCGGCCTTTGTGTTACGAGCAACTTGTGTTTCTTCCGTGTTACGGTCGTGGTGGATGTGACGGTCGAAGACGCTGTAATGTGTTACGGTCGTGGCATGAGTTATGCATCACACAGCCTACAAAATTGTATCTTTGACAGATTTGTCTTTTCTTCCGCTCGCTTGGTGTTTTCTTGCATTGTTTCATATTTTCTTCTGCTTTGAGCTAAGTTGTGAATACCGCAAAAGTAATGACAATCTCGAAATATTCGGAGTTAATCGGTCAAAATAATACAAAACGGGTTAATTTCATGTAAAATAAACGATATGATTTCGTGTTATCACCAATAAAGCATACAACCGTTTGGACATGTGGGTATCTGTTCGCTAAAAGTGATTTGCAGGAATCGAATCAATTCTGATTCTCCTCGCTCAAACGATTTACCTTTTGATTTGTTTATAAAGATGCCGCGAGCATCAAGCTTTATTATTTTCAACACAAGAAATTATGATTATGAAAAAGGGGAAATTTGTTAATACCCTCAATTGATTATGATATGCATTACGACTAGCGCAAACTAGACGTAACGCAATGGGGAGATTCCGGGTAAGGGGGTTTGTTATATAAAGGGAATAGATGGAGCACCCTAAATATATATAGTTATCTATAGCTTTATATATGAATATGTTTGATATGTTTGTGTATTTTAATTGCTATTTCTATGATTGGGAAAGTTTCTCCTTTGGATTTTAAGAAGGGTAGATTATGTGGGATCCTAGGTTTTGTTATTATTATGCTCGCAAAGATCATTGGGATCTTCTGCATACATATCCCTTAATGGGAATCAGAGCATTTGTAGCTCGGATCTAAAGGGATCTATGGTTTGTTTGGTTTGAGGGAGAAAGAAATTTGCTCGCCAAGGATGAGACCTTGTGCCTACGTATTCTCAAAAGGATGTTGAGAAAGTCAGAGCAATCGTAGTTCCCACTTATGCTAGTGGAAGCAACGGGATGTTAGTAAGAGACAAAGACAAATGTCATCTTAATGAAAAATGTATCTAATCTATTTCATCACATACATTTTGAAAAGTTTGATTGATTAAAATCTTTCGTCGTAAGTTATCGGTGTTTTGCTTGAGTGTACAAGCATTACCACTTACATGTTTAAGAAAGATGTTTGAAAAATGATTGAATCTTTTAATTGTAAGCATTGGGTGTTTTGCTTGAGTGTACAAGCATTACCACTTACGATTAAGAGATGTTTTTGTTTGAAAAAGAGTTTGAAAAGTTTTTGATTGTATGTGATGTGATAGATGAGATACTTCTTCCATAGAGATGATAAACGTCTAAATCTCTAGGAGAAATTGATTGGATTAGAAGGGATGCTTTTAAGAAGCCCATGGGTCCTTGTATTGTAAGCCCAAGAGGAGGCATTCCGAGGGTCATCGAGGGTCATCGAGGGTCCTTGTATGAAGCTCAAGAGGAAGCTATAGGGTATGGTTGGCTTTTGCTTTAAAAGGGATTTCACCGGGAAACCATAGGAGGCTCTTAAGAGATTTCCTGGTCTCTTTCTTTGTATGATGCCCAAGAGAAGGCTAAACTCAATGAGGAGTTCTTTTGAACGAAGCCCAAGAGGAGGCTGACTCAATAGGGGAGTGTTGTCTTATATGAAGCCTAAGCGGAGGCTAAACTCAGATGAATGAGTTTTCTTATATGAATCCTAAGAGGAGGCTGAACTCAGATGAATGAGTTTTCTTATATGAAGCCTAAGAGGAGGCTGAACTCTGTGGGGAACCTACTGGTTAGACTAGTTGTTATGTTATAACTAGACAGTTGTATAAACAAGTATATGAAGTTTATTCACAGGAGTTTATGAAGGAAATATAAACAATGCATGTAAAATTTATTTACAAGAGTTTATGAAGGAAATATAAACAAGTGTGTGTAAAACGAACGTTTAAAACGAGCGTAACTTGATTATTTACAAGTTTAAATTGTGTACAAGGAAGTAAATATACACGAACAGTATTTATGTACAAGAGGATGTGGATGTACATAGGAGGGTTGGGACTTACACCGTAGGGAGGCCCATTGGTTTAAAAGCGCTCATTGTGGAATAATGCTCCTTTTAATACCAATGGTATTCATTGTATATACAAGTAAAATGAAAACAAACGGACGAAATTTGTCTCAGATTTGAGTATTTACAAAAGTATCAGATATGTACAGTAAAATTGGTATGTATATGAAAGAATTTGATATGTACAAGGAAATATGTATGTACATAAAAGAATTTTGGGACTTACACCATAGGAGGCCCATGATCGTTAAGAAATTCGAGAGAAACGAATTCGTTTTATCACAAATCGGATCGATCATGGAAAAAGATGTAAGTTTGATGAAAAGTTTTAAAAAAAAGATCTTGAAAGTGTTTTTGAAATGTGAAATTTACTTACAATAAGTTTGGAAAAGAATCGGGCTTCGAAAGTTTGAAAAAAACGCCTTTGAAAGTGTTTTAAAAAGTACTCAAATGCATAGTTTTCGGCTCGATAAAAATATAACCGGATGAAAGTTTTTCTGAAAATTTTTGACACTATCTTAAAATAGATATGTTAATTGACATGTGTACAAAAAATCACCTCAAAATGAAGAGTTTTGATTGGGTTTTGAAAAAGTCAAAGTTTGTAAAAAATTGAAAGTTTATAAAATGGTCCCAAGGCTACTCGAACCCGGACCATTAGGCAAGGCATGGCATGAAAGACTTAAGAGTGAGTGGCAAATCACGGCAATACATCCGTGTAATGAAATCAAACAATGTTATAATATTATAAACCGATTTTTGAATTTGAAAAACGCGCAGCCTTCTTTCTTCCTCCTCTAATCTTCAATCACCATGGATTCTTCATTTCTCCATGAAATTGCTCGATGTAAACATCAAACTTGATCGTTTAAACCCGTGAACATGATGATGTCATTTAATTTCATTTATTTTAAGCTTAACATGATTAAATTTCGACGAACACGAAGAACCCTAGTTCAAAATTTAATTGAAATCGTATGGTGAATGAATTAATCAATTGATTGAGGGTTATTGATCGTGATGGTGCGTAAACAAATGGCCAAGAGCTTTTGAACCGAAGCAAGAAATCAAAGAGTTTGAAGTTGAGTTTCCCTGCTCAAACCGAAATCGAAAATCGTGCTAGAGTGTTTCAGCTTGTTGTTTGATGATGGCTACAACACCAAGAACCTTATGGAAGGTGTGAGGATGGTCTTGCTTTGAATGGTCTCGAGCTATGCTACACAAGTCCACTTGCATCGGCTCAAACTGAAATTCGAATATGTGCTTGGAGGTGTTATGATCAAGAGTGATGGTTTGTATCATCTCTATGGAGTATGTTGATGATTTTGAGTGAAAAATCACAACTTGCTCGAGCCAATGATCGATTCGATAGTTATGGCGCTGGCAAGTTTGAAACATGAAATGCAAAACTGCTTTTTAGTGTTTCTTGTGTTGATTTTAAGTTACAAACCAATTACATATGATTTTTATGACATGTTAGACACCAAATATCTCATGTTTTTTCACAAGTTTTGAAAAATACAAGAATCCTCAAATTACACTATGTTACTTGAATTTTAAGAAAGGAGTGAGAAAGCTTGTTTTGGCATAGCTTTGGTGTGGTTTCAAATGGCCAACATGACCTCTATTTATAGGTCAAAAGTTCTGAATGGTAAGTGAAGAAGATTGGCTTTGGTATTTACAAGTTGCCTTAAAGGGCAAGGAAGTCATTTTTGCAATAAATGCAAAAGGAAGCTTCCTTTAACCATGGTTAATTTTTCAACTTGATCTTATCCCATCATAATTACTCTCCATCTGATTTTTTATCAGCCCTATCCCTCTTTGCTAGGTGGCATGGCTTCTAGAAGAAGAAACTCAAAAATGACCTATAATCTTGAAAGTTGTACTTGAAAATCAAGGATTTTGGAGCTCTATGTTTCAAAATCAAAAGTATAGCTAGACACCATGGATTTGCAAGTTCTTGGACATTTTGGAAAGCTTGTTTCAAGGGCTACAACTTTCATGTTTTGAGTTTTTTCCAATTCCAAGTGGAACTATGTGAAAAAATGCCATGAAGTTTGGAAAAAGTGTTGAAATTTTTGACTTTTTGTTGACTTTTCCAAATTTCTTGATTTTTTATGATCATGATGGATCATTTGAAGTATTTTGATGATGGAAAAAGTTTTGTCTTGAAAGTTGACCAAAAGTCAAAGTTTGACTTTTCAGTGCAGATGAAATTTCATCAGATGATCCAGAAATTGACTGATGAATTCTGTGAACTTCTATGATGTTTTGAATCTAGAAATTAGGTCAAAATGTTGTATTTAAGATATGAAGATCAAACTCCAATAAAAAAAATTCATTTATTGATCAGAAAATCAGTGATTGCTCATCCTCGATAAAAACCCTAATTGGTCGATCCTCAATAGATCGTGAGGAAAATTTTGATATCTGAAGGTCAGAGTTTGATGGTTTGATCAAGATAGATCAATTGAGGTGAATGAAGCTCAAACCCTAATTGATTGCCTCTTGAATCAGATGAAAAACTGATGAAACCCTAATTTTGACCTGTAGAAACTACACCCGATTAATTTGCTCGAATCGTTAGTGATGCAATGATGTATGTAAGGTGGTATATTAGGTCAAAATTGGGTATGACAGATGCCCTATTTAAGTTTCTTTAACCGAGATATGAAGATGAATATCTTCGTCTCGATAGGTGTGAAGAGACTTAAATATCAGAATACGCAAATTTTGGACCTAAGATACCAAAAGATGCGAGTGATGCAAAATGATTGCAAAAAGATTCACCCAGAAGATATCAAAGAATGACATGGTGGGGGGGAAATTTATGAGGATGACTTAGTCTGTCTAAGAAAAGAGAATCCGGTTTGTTGGGAAACAAGCAATATGTTTCACTGGGAAAATATATTCACAATGTATGTGAATATATGTTTCGCTTTGGGAAATAAAGAGATTACCTTCTGCCAGCCTTGTGACAATGTTTAAGGTAAGTGAAAATGATATTACCAATTATCAGCCTTGTGATAGTTTATGGTAAATGAAAATGATATTACCAATTATCAGCCTTGTGATAGTTTATGGTAACGAGCTCTAAAGATATTACCAATTATCAGCAAAGTGATAACTATAACAAGGTAACTCTTGAGAAAAATGTTTGAGTATTCAGCCTTGTGAATAACAGACAATGATGGAAACAGATCTCAAATGAGTTTCTATTTTCACAAATACAGTCTTGTCGGGGATCTTTTTTTGAGAAGATGCGGGCATTTTTGATTGGAAAGACACAGGTTTTCTTTTAGAAAAAAAAAATAACTGAGGAGATTTCTTGAACTTTCATGATTTGATCTTATTGAGAAGAACAATCTTTTTATGACAAGCTTCAAGATGAAAAGAAAATAAGCGGCTCGGATGACGAGGCTTAATGCTTATTGTTTTGTTGGTTAGAGACAAGGTTCTATCCAGGAATGAGCTGGAAAGAAAGGGTCAATCAAGACTCTGTTCCTAATGCGGAATGATCTCAGCTGGGGAATAGGAGAGAAAAAATGTATTTTTCTGCTTGGGGAATAACCTACTGGAGATATAACATACCCTTATGAGTAAATGTAATATAAACCAGTGATATGGAAGCAAACATTGAGGAATGCAGAAATGCATTAATGATGCTATGATGAATGCTATGAATGTCATATGCATGCTGACGATACTTGACAAAGACAACAAAAAAAGGTATTTGGGAAAAGGACTACGTCACAGTTCAAACAAATACTTAGTAAAATCTGCAGCCATGGCGCAGATGTTTACTGATGATGAATTTGAGTTGCATGTTTTAAACTTTCTGAAAAAGGTATTTCATTGGCAAACTTGTTGGGAATTCTTTTTGGATAAGAATACCTTCCTTTGATGATCTCTGCTGAGGGAAAGAAAACTTCTGTAGCAGTTGTTTCATCCTTCGAAGATCGAAACACTCGTGGAGAAAACTGTTGAAGTTCCTTCTGTGTACATAGTTCAAAGGGAAATTTCGCTTTTATTTCAAAATTTTGAAGTAGAAATTCATTTAAAACTTTTTAGTTTCAAAAAGTGATTTTCATAATAAAAAGCGTTATTTTGTAAAACTGAATAAAGCAAAAATTGCAAACAAAAAGGCACAAGGCTCAAATTTATTGATAGAATGGTATTCAGCCAAAGGCGTGACTCCATGAACTATTTACAAAAGTTGGAAATGATAATTTATTGGGAAAAGGCTACATTGAAAGCAAACAACTGCTATTATCCCTAACAACTTTGAATTCCGGCTGTGCTTGTTGCTTCAGCAGATTTGATTGAAGATCCGTTGATGGAAGATTCTTCAGATTGACGAAGTACGGACTGATTGCAGTTACTTTGTCATTTTTTGTATCCTTATTTTTGCCTAGATTTCCTTTTCAGGTTTTCAATCTACCAGGATAATTTCTGTTTATTGTCTCTAATTTTGCCTGACCGCTTTTCGTGTTTTCGTCCACCGAGACGCCATTTTAGCCTAACCCGCCTTTCGGTTTTCGACTTACCGAAATGTTTTGCTTTTTCTTAGACAAAGTATTTCTTGACTGCATCAAGATTCACAGTGATGCGGAGTTCATCACCCATGGTTGTGATAGTCATAGCACCGCCGTAAAAGCTTCTTTTGACGATGTATGGGCCTTCGAATTAGGAGTCCATTTGCCCTAGAATCAGTTGAAAAGATGTAATCTTTTTAAGCACGAGGTCGCCTTCCTAATTCACGAGGTCGGACCTTTTGTCGAAAGCTTTCTTCATTCTTCTTGATATAGCTGTCCATGACACGAGCGTCGACGCTTTCTTCGATTAAGTTTACCGGTCGATCGCTTGACACCATTCGGCCTCGTATAACTTAGTTTCCATGAGAACTCTCATTGACGGAATCTCAACTTCTACGGGAGCACTTCTTCCATGCCGATACCAAAGAAAAGGAGTTGCCCTCGTTGAAGTGCGATGAAGCACGATACCCATGCAGCAAATGGCGATTTCGCGCCGCCTTTGTAGGTGATGACCATCTTTGACGATCCTTTTGATGTTCTTGTTGGCGCTATTCATCTTTGGCCGGGCAAGGAGATGAGTTATGATGCTCGGTCTTAAATTCCTCACGCTCTTTCATCATTTTGTTGTTCAAATTTGATCCATTGTCCGTAATGATCTTACTCAATTCAGATCGGCAAATGAGGTTGTTCTTGATGAACCTCACAACCACTTGTCTTGTGACGCTGGCGTAAGATGCCGCCTCGACCCATTTGGTGAAGTAATCACAGCCACTAAATGAAACAATGTCCGTTGACGCTTTTGTTCGACCATCCCGATCATGTCAATGCCCCACATGGAGAAGAGAGAGAACGTTGAGAGTAGTTGACGCACGTGATCTTATCTACGAGATCCGCACTTATGACATCTTTTGACGTGTTTACAAAGAATCGATTCCATTGTTATCCAATAGTATCCCGCTCAAGATTTTTCTCGACATTGCATGCCCATTTGAATGGGTTCCAAAGGACCCTTCATGCACTTCGTGAATTATCGCACCGCTTTATGTCTATCGACGATCCGAGCGTAATCATGTCAAGTTTCTTTGTATAACACATCCTCATTCAGAAGAAATTTCTAGAAAGCCTCCTTAGAGTTTTCCTATCTTTGTATGATGCCCCGAGGGTACTCGAGTTTGAAGGAAACGTGATGTCGTGGAAACCACGGTTTATTATCGAGGACCGCTGTAAACACATAAGTGTATTTCAAGGCATCCGATACGGATCTTAGGCATATCGCTCCAATGGTTGAATTTGAACATGGAAGATGAGTGGCCAAGGCGCCCGCCATTTGATTCTCGATCTCGAGGGATGCGATGCGCCCACTTTGTTGAAGAAAGTCAACAAACGCCTTGCATAATCTCTCGTAGGGAATCGTACCAAGATGATGAGCTTTATACTTGTCTTTGATTTGATTGATCACAAGGGTCGAATCTCCATATATGTCAAGGATCTTGATCCTCAAGTCGATGGCTTCTTCGATACCCATGATACAAGCTTCATATTCTCGCGATGTTGTTGGTGCAATCAAATAGCAATCATGGAGAACGGATATGAGAACCCCTGAGTAATGATGACTGCCCCAATTCCATTGCCATAAATGTTAACCGCTCCATCAAAGATTAAGCCTCATCTAGATTCTCGATCCGGACCTTCTTCAGCGGTTCGTCACAATCTTTCATCTTTGGCACATAACATCCTCGTGGAAGTCGAACTTGAGAGATTGGTATTCGCTGATCGGCCGATAAGCGTTATCGGCGAATGCTTTTTAACCGCTTTTGGCACGGATTGATGTCATATTCGATAACAACATCCGCCATCGAGCAATTCTCCTCAAGGTTTTTCAAAGACGCATTGATTGGATCCATTTTGGAGATTAACCAAGTCGTCGATTGATCATGTATCGGCGAGACGCTTTGAAGCCCACACCAAAGCACAACATGTTTTCGAGCATGGAGTAACGAGTTTCACAATTTGTGAACTTTTACTCAAGTAGTAGGTGGCATGCTCTTTTCACGGCTTCATCCTCGTTGTCCAAGCACGCACCCATGGAATCTTCTAGCACGTAAGGTACATGATTAATGGTCTTCCTTCATCGAGGAATCATTGTTGGTTCCGATAGGTATTCGATACCGCAAACGCTTTTTGGAAATCTTTTGTCCACACAACCTCTTGATTTTTGCGCAAGCTTGAATATCGCCCACAAGTAGCAACATTTGAGAGATAACCGAGATGTATTCAACCGCCCAAGAAATCCTCTTACTTGCTTTTCTCGTATGTGGCGAGGTATTTCTTGAATAGCCTCGACTTTGTCGTGGTCAACTTCAATACCTCTTTGACCGACGATGAAACCTAGGAGTTTTCTAGATCTTACCCCAAGGTGCATTTGTTAGATTCGTGTAAGCTAAATTTTTAGTCGAAACAACTTCAAGAGATATTCTATATGCTCTTCTTCGTCGATTTTGCTATCATGTCGCCCACGAGACTTCAATCTTTGTGCATCATGTCATGAAAGAGTAGTCATCGCCTTTGGTAAGTTGCGCCCGGCATTCTTTAATCCAAACGGCATTACTTTGTAGCAAAAGTGCCCCATGGCGTGATGAAGGATGTCTTCCATGTCTTCGTGGAGCCATTCGATCCGATTGAAACCAGAAACCGTCCATGAAGGAAAAGACATTGAACTTTATGTACTATCTACTAGCATGTCGATATGCGGTAGTGGAAATCATCTTTGACTTGCTTTGTTCAAGTCCCTGTGAGTCAACACACATTCGACCTTTCCATCTTTCTTGGAGACAGTACTATGTTGGCTAGACATTGAGGATATTCAGAGGTGACGAGGAAACCTGGCCGAAATGCTTTTGGACTTCTTTTGATTTTGTCGGCCATTTCGTGGTGAACTCTTCATTCTTAACTGTGGACACTCCGGTCTTAATGGCAAGTGATGCTCCACGATGCTAGTATCTAAACTCGCATGTCTTGGTAGGACCAAGCTTAACACATCAACATATTCTTTGAGAAGATCTATCGCTTTTCCTTGACGCTGTCGCGAGTAGCTCCGATGTTCACTTTTTGTCTTCTTCGTAACCTGTGTTGATTGCTTCCAAAGGCTCTTTGTGAGGTCGAATGATTCTTTCCTCGTGCTTAAGTAGTCGAGAAATCTCATATGGGATCTCTTCTTCAACTTCTTCCTGAGACTTCATCGGGAATTTCAAAGTGGGAGAGAGCATAAAGTTATTATGCTCAATGGATTTGTCCATCCGTTAATCAGCATATTTGATTTATGTCCGATTAATTAACTCTCCCTTTATTATATATATTTTTGAAAAATTTAATGTGAAAGTGTATGCAGAGAAATTTTTTTTATTGTGTTTTTAGGATTATCATTTCCAAGAAAGGGTAAAATGAAAACAAACACAACGTGTGGAATCAAAACAACGCTGCTTTATTTATGATTCACAATATGAAACAGGCCCTAAAATACAAACTCATTTGTCTTGGGCAAGACAAAGAGAAATTATTTAAAAGCTAAACCCTATAAAACATCTCTTCGCTTTGGGTGAGGCGAGAGTTCAAAACAAAAGCAAAGATAAACTACTTAGAGCTATGAACATTAGTCTGAACTTCAACAGGTTTCCAATAGTGGCGAACTCCTTGGAAGTCGAGGTACTCTGGTAGTTTTCCACTTGGCTTAATTCTTGAATAGACTTTGGTCGTTGGTCGAACAGGCTTTGAAGACTCTGGATGATTGACCTTGCCTTTTGTGTTGCTGAAACGATCTTCTTCTGCTTGATGGACAGATCGAGAAGCATGGGATACTGCATATGTACTTTCTATTGGCATTCGTGTTGAATTCTGGGGATGTACTCTCCAATCTTCTGAGTGAAGAGACTCATTGTCGGCGACACTTTCCAATTCATATCCCGAGTCATATCCCTGATCTTCAGTAATTACGTTGATGTAGTGATAGTCAAGATCTGGTTTAACAAATTCCACGGCGATTAAAGTAGATCTTCATTCGAACCTCAATTGGTTGATGAGATCGGGAAGATGGGTACACCCTCTTCCGTTGACTAGGATACTCAAAGAATCACCCCATCCAGCTGGATATCTTCAATTCGATTTTTGAGCCAGCGCAGTGTATTTCACCATGTAGTCAAATCTTGCCACTGGTTCCCAAGGTATCCCAAACTTCGAAGGAATAGGTGAACTTTCATTCTTTGTAGGAAATACCTTTGAATTGATCACCGGAGTATAGTATGGCGCGACGATTCTTCCCCGAGACACATACTCGTAGTTGTTAAGATAAGTGCTCAACTCTTCGCATCCGAGAGATCGCTTCATCACCTTCATTGGTAAGAACGTTAACCTCTTGAAGAACAGTGGTTTAAGAAACCCCACCTGGAATACTCCCATCAAGTGTTTCATCTGCTTGCTTGCCTTTAGAAATACCGGAGCTAACCCGAGCCCGGCCTTTGTCTCGTTGTTGACAGGTTTTATTACTTGTCCCCAACCTTCAGCATTGCCATCTTTCACTATTTGCGCTGCTTCTTTGTAACAGGAGATAGATGATCTTCTTTTGCTTGTAGATTCATCTTCTAACGGATGTTCTGGGAACTGCGTCCCTTCAACGTCGTTGGCTGTGATGAAAGAAAAACTAGATAAATGGCTTATTATTAAAGCTTGTTCACCGATGATGGTTACTAGCTTCCCATTTATTGTGAACTTCAGTTTCTGATGGAGAGTGGAAGTCACTGCTCCTGCTTCGTGGATCCATGGTCTTCCTAGCAAACAACTGTAAGCAGATGGCACATCCATGACCTGGAAAGTGATTTGGAAGGTATGGGGACCAATCGTCATCGGAGATCGACTTCCCAATAATGTACTTCCTTGACCCACAAAGGCTCTTACTACTATGTCATTGAACTTCATCGCTCGCTTGTAAGATAAACGAGCTAGAGTCATTTTTGGCATTACATTCAAGGATGAATCTGTATCCACTAGTACGTTGATAGAAATCGATTGGCAAATCATCGAGATAGAGCCAAATTGGATCTTTCCTTCCTCTGGAGTTCTTCATCACAAGCTTAGATTGTTACAAGTCGTTATGTTGCCCACAATTCATCCAAATGTCTGTAGTCACGCCGTGATTCACATAAGCTTGATCTAGCACTTTCATCAAAGCTTCTTGAGCTTCAATTCAAAAGTAGAGTATTGAAATCTTGAGGAGTCTCGATTAGTGATCCACAACTCTCACTCGCTTTTTGATTAGTTTCAAAATCTCATCAAAACTGTGTTGACGTTGGTCTATCAAAGCGGACCAACATTTGTGTTTGAATTATCAACGGAATCCCGCGGGTTCTCGGTGGTGCATTAATCGGATTTTGCCTAATACAGGAACAACAAAGGTTTTGGGGAAACGGAGTATGTACACCGCCCACTACTACGTTGTGATACGGTGAACTCGACTTTTAGGATTTTTGTATCCAAATGTGCGGATAGCAAGAGTCGCCACCGACTTTTATTTTTATCCAATTAAGGGAAGGTAAAAGTATGTAAAAAGACCTTCGTTAGATTCTCGTTCGGGAGAATGGTTATGAAAAGGGAAGGTATTAGCACCCTTTCCATCCGCAGCTTATTCTACGGCTCTTAGTTGCTCTTAGATAACTTTTTAAAATTGCTTTCTCGTGTGTTTGACAAAAATGTTTTGAAAAGGTATTTCGCTTTGACTTTGTAATGACTCATGTAGGAGTGTATACAAAGTGTTCTAAATGTTTTTGTTTTGAAAAGAAATTGAATTTTGACAAAAGTGAGGTGTGAAAGCATTTTGATAGAGCAAGCAACTAAAAGACTTATTACCCACGTAATTGGTCGCTTGTGCTTTTACTCCTTTAGAATAGCGCTAGCCGCATTAGTTAGTAGGTAGCTCCATTCGCTGGATGTAAGCGGACATTCAAGGACATCGGATGGTCATTGAAAGCAACTTGTAGGAAGTATCCTAGCACATTCGCGGACTATCATCATTTTCGAGGCGACAATCGAGGGTCAAGATCATATTCGGAGGCGACATCGTGGGTCTTATGATCTTTGTATCGGGACTATGATGATTTGTTTGAAGGCGCGGTGCTAGAATACCTCTACGTTCGAGGGACATGACCGTTTTGAAATCGAAAGGCATCGAGAGAGAATTACCCTAAGGGGTGCGTGTGTGAGAGAAGTGTGTCAAATTCAGATATTTTATCTTGAAATTAGTGTGAGCTATGTCCAATTATTATCTTGCCATACACACCTAATTACTAGCAATTGATAAGGGTGCGGAAAGTAAAATGCGGAATGTAAATGCGGAAAGGTAAACCCACGCTTATTACATGGCTTTGGGGCAGATACATAATTAGGAGTGCGGAAAGTAAAAGTCCTAAATTAAACTATTACAACCCATGAGCAGTTACATTATTGAAAAAAAAAATAAAAACGATAAAAGAAAAAACGTCCGAATCGGAGCAACCTGTGAAAGAATAAGAAAATCGGGAAATATGATGAAATTGAATAAGAGGAAAAATGTTAGAAACATGCAAGTTTTGATATGAGAAAATTTATGCATGTGGAAATAAGATAAATAAGCTATAATAATTTTTGGGATTTTTGAAAAAGATTTAATAATTAAAATGCAATTTATAATGATTTAAATGCTAAAATAAAAATAAAATAAATATGCATGCAAAAATTATGTTTTTTTAATTTATTAAATTAAATAAAGGTTTTTAGAAAAATAATGTAAAAAGAAAAAATGTTTTGGTAATTTTTTAATGCAGGAATAAAATTATGAAAAGAAATTAAAATAATGCAAAATATTGAAATAATGTGAAAAATATAGAAAATATGAGTTTTGGAAAAGTGTAAAAAGGGATTGTCTGAACCAGGAATCGAACTGGGGACATCCCTTTCAAACCTTGAAACCACACGCGACCAATCGAGCCAACGACGCCATCGCTTGAAACGGATGGTTTGAAATAACACGCTGCTTCGCCGCGCCAATTCATCGCCTTCTTCATTTTGAATTTCGTTAGCGCCGGCCGTTTTTCGACGCTACGCCCCGCTAATATCAAAATGCAACACACATAATATAAATACATTCTAAAGCCATGGTTCGATTGGAAACATCATTCCGAATGCAATGGTACTAGTCTCGAGGTCCAATTTTTCCTATTTCGTGAAACCCTAAAACGGCACAGGAAACCCTAATAATGGCAATACGTGTTTCCGCCATGGAAATTGATTAAAGCACCCGTAAAGCTTGCAAACTCATCACTAATCACAAAACAAACACAAATCAAGTTAATAATGCATGAATGATAGAATTCAATTTTGAAATTTCAAGAACAAACCAATTTTCGATTTGGCACCGGATGGTTTTGAATGAAGTAAAGGTCCGATCGATTCTGGATGGCAAGGAATGTATTTGGATGCTCAAAACCACTTGAAAAGTCAATCAATGATTGCCGCTGTTTCAAGGTCACGAATTTTTGAGTTTGAAACTAGGGTTCGGAGCAATTCTTCTCTTTCTCTTGATAGGTATGCATTGTATTTATATTGATGGAATTGAGCCGATTTGAGGAAGAAATCATCATCAATCAATGCAAATCAAATTTGATTTTGTACAAAATCAAATTTTCAAATTTTGATTAATTTTCAATCCAATCTTGCCATATCAATCCAATTTTCAAATTTGCTGGCTGTTGAGTTACTTGGATAAGGAAAGAGAAAAATCAATTTGCAATTAATTTTTGATTTTATACTTTATTTTTGAATTTAATTTGTATTTAAATGAATAAATTCCAAATTAAATAGAAAAATAAAATAAAAATTTGTGGCTTTGCTTTGATGTTCCAAATTGTATGAGGAACAAGTTTGATGAAGAAAAGTAGGCCCATTTGCAAAGTTTTTGATTTTTAGAAGTATCTCTCTTTGCATTCTTCCAAAATCGCCCAACTTGTAGATGGTGTAACTTGCTCAATTTTCCACATTTTTGAGTGTTCTTGGACTTTTGGAAAGCTCTAAGAGTCCTCTAACCAATGTCTTTGGTCTCATCCTCAATTGAGTTACCATGCTCAAAATATCTTCAAAACAAAAAGTTGACTTTTGTTGACTTTGAAAATGACCAGAATGTTTTGAGCTATACCTCTCAAATGAAGCATTTTTGACATTCTTGTGAGACATGAAGTTGTAGAGAATTGAATTTCCTTCAAAACAAGAGGTGGTGGAAAATTTCTGAGAAAGTATGAGAAAGTTATGATCACCAAAGTTCAATTGACTTTTCATCTAGAAACCCTAATTTAGAAAGTTTGACTTTGGGCAAATCTTGAGTTTTCTTGATGAATCATGATCAACCCTTGATCAAATGATGAATGTAACTTCAAAATGAGGATGTTGACCAAAATCAAGTTTTGACAGATGTTGACCACAGCTTGACTTTTGTCCATACACCCAATTTTCAACCATCCGAGCAATTGTCCGAGGAAACTTGACTTGTGAGGCTTGAAACTTGACATGGAGAATCTTTGAAGCATATGAGGAGGCATGAAGGCCATTGGAGATGTTGGAACCATCTTGACTTGAGAGATACCAACCCTAGTTTGGGTTGATTGTCTAGGAGAGAGTTTGATCAACTCGAGGAATCCTCAGTATGGATGTATGAAATCTCTTGAGTAGATGGAGGGCAAATTTTGGGGTATGACTGCCCTGCTCAATCTTCTTGTACCGAAGGGTTAGATTGATTTGTCTTCGTGACCGGAGGTAGAAGATGATTGAACACCGAGTACACCGAAATTTGCACCGCCGCTGGTGGATGATGCGGAATGGGCTTACAGATGCCATTTGAGAAGTTGGAGACTTCACTGGGACGAGTCGACGCTAGACCGAGGTTGTTAATAGGAGAGCTGACAGAGATGGGCTTAAGATGCCATCTAGAAAGGTCGATGTCGGAGGGTGAGTGACGTTCTCAGATGTTCCCGGAATGGAGGAGATGGCTTAAGATGCCATCCGGCGAGTCGACGTTAGACTTCTGTTCACTTTAAATGAAGTTATTGGTCCGTATTGATTTTAACCATATATGCGTGATTCTCGGAGTGTGAAGCATGTTGATAAGTAGTTTGAGATGGGCTTAAGATGCCATCCAAGGCAACCGAGTCGTACGCTAGACTCGAAGTTGCATGGATAATAGGAAAAAGGTCGAATAAATCTTCGTGTCGCATCACCCGAGGGAGATTGTAGTTGGCCGTATCGGATAGCCTCCCTCGCGCATCGGTGTTGATCCATTGCCTCGTTATCGGAGGATAACCGAGGTGGCTCGATAGTTTTCCGCCGCTCGGCTTAA
>CM038796.1:87443661-87709016 GCA_021764765.1 Vicia sativa | reverse complement strand
CTATGAGCATGATTGTGCTTGTGAAAATTGTTCGAATGGTTGTGAAAGTTTGAAGATTGGTATTCAAATTTGATCACCAATGGTGAGCCTCTGATTTGACAAGATTAAAAAGGAAAGAAAGGTGGAAAGCGCAGGATGTGTCTATGATTTCAATTCCTTACACTTAGGTTGTCATTTCTTCTCCTCAAGCTTTGTTCCGTTGTTGATCACGAAACACGGTCTTATTCCATATGTGAGTGATAAAGTTGTGCCATCTTTCTGAATCGGATGTTTATTATCATAGAGTTAAGCAGGAAGATGGATCCTCTTGGCAAGAAGGATGATGAAATTGATGTCTCTAATCTTGGCAATTTCGTCGGCGTTGGTGGGGTAACAGTGGTCGGGATTTTGCTACTCGATTGCACCTGATACGGATGCTTTAGCTAAAGCTAATGGCAACTGAACAAAGGATCTGATTGCAAATCGTTATTCACTGATTTGTGGATGTCAGAAGAGATTATGTATTACATTCAGAAAAAGTGACTTCCATGTTGATGTTTGCTCGAACACGCACTAAGATTTCCATTCTCTCATTATTCACAGATTCCGAGGCATAAAGAATGCCTTGATGAAGTTGCTAAATCTTGCTTTTATCCGTAAAGAGATATTTGTTAGCCAATTTGAGAACATTTGTGCAAGTATATCTTAGCAATGGCACAGGCTTCACCGACTTTGATCTTACGCGAGGGAAGAAACTATAATCGGGCCTTACATATCTATGGAGTGCGGGTGGCAACTATCTCGAGTTACGGTGGACACTAGTTTGTCCATGAATATGATTCCTAAATCGACCAGATGAAAATTGATTATTCGGACTTGAGTTAACGTCTAGTGATCTAGTGGTGAAGGCTTTCGACGGTAGGGCGTTCGGTCTTTGGAGAGATGGATCTCTATTAAGATTGGTCCCAGGTTTTAATGCTACCTTCCACTGTCATGGACATTAAACACCTTATTTTGCCTTCTTGGCCATCCATGGATCCACAATTTGAAGTGATCACTTCCTCTCACGGAAGCTTAAGTACCACATCGGCGGAAGACATTAAAATTTGTGTTGAAGAATAATATATGCATGAGTCACCTCACCTTGTTTGATATGTTATTGAAATCAACGGCGAAGTTCATAAGACCCGTTCGAGGGATTTGAGATTGTTTATATGCTCAAAACTCCCGGCGAGGAGGAGAAAAAGACAAACTTGAGTCCTCTGTGGACTTCATTCAAATATGCAAAGGCTATAGTTTAAGTTGGATGCCACGAAGGCTGGGAGTAGTGTAGTGGAGGTGGCGCCAAATTCAACAAGTTTGGGTTGGGTTTCAATCCCATGTTGCCTTTATCAAATTCTCAAAGTGCCTAATCGCCACTCCGATCAAATTTTCAAGTGCCGGTAAAGGTTTTGGACAAGTGCATGTTGTTGATGATTATGATAGCAAATGTGACATTATTGGTGGATCCTCCCAACGTCCACAGGTGTGGGATTGAATAATTGGACTTGAAGATTGTGTCCAGAGCACAATAGTCAGAATAATTTTCTTTTGTTTCTTTGTCATGCAATAATTCACATGTTCGCTTGTAGAATAAGATCATATGTACTGCCACCTTGTTTTCTCATACAAACATTTTATCATGAAATAAAAGAGCGTATTTTGCTTTCAAGTATTTTGCTCTTTGTCTTTCAATTTTACATCATAAATTTAAAATGAAAATGGCAATGCTTTATTTTTCCTTTTATCATCCAAGAATCTAAAATAAGCATAAAATTAATCATGCGAATATAATTCCACTATTCTAATGGATCCTTTGATGACTGCTTTATCACTTCTTATGATTTTGATAATCCGATCAACCAAGCCGAAGAAGAAGGTGAGGAAGACTGTGAACTCCCTGAAGAGTTAGCAAGATTGTTGAAGCAAGAAGCAAGGGTTATCCAACCGCATCAAGAAAAAATCGAAAAGGTGAATTTGGGCACGATGATGCGGTCGAAGAGGAATCGAGATAGGGGCTGCTCTAGAGGCAGTGTGAAGTAGAGGCCGATTGATCTATTCAAAATATTTAGATATATTTGCCTGGTCTTATGAAGACATGCCGAGTTGGACACCGATATTATTGTGCACAAGCTGCCATTGAAAGAAGAGTGTCCTCCAGCTAAGCAGAAGCTTTGAAGAACTCTTCCAGAGATGTCTAAGAAGATCAAGGAGGAAGTCTAGAAACGACTTGAGGGATTCTTGAATGTGATCTCTTATCCCGTGGATTGCCAATATCGTGCCAGTGCCCAAGAAGGATGGGAAAGTTAGATTGTTAAGTGATTATCGAGATTAGAATGAGGCGGTCGAAGGATGATTTTTCGCTTCCTCACATTGACGTGTTGGTGGACAATACAACTCATTCCAAGGTGTTCTCATTCATGGATGGTTTTTTGGGCTATAATCATATTAAGATAGCGCCAGAGGATATGGCCAAGATAAATTTTATCACCTCGTGGGGGATATTATGCTACAAGGTGATGCCTTTCGAATTGAAAAATGTTGGGGCAACCTATCAGCGAGCAATGGTAACTCTGTTCCATGACATAATTCATAAGAAGATTGATGTATATGTCGATGACATGATTGCAAACTCTCAATATGATGAAGAGCACCTGGTACATCTACAAAAGTTGTATGACAGATGTTATACCCCAAAATTTTCCCTTCTATTTCTCAAGTCAATACACATCTCCATACTCAAGAATTTCTCAAGGTTGACCAGCGAGCCCTCTTCAAGCAATCAACCCACAACTAGGGTTTGATTCTCTCAAGTAAAATATGGTTTCTATTTCCTCAAGTAATCATCATGTCTCCTCATAACAAAAGGTATCACCATGCCATGTTTCAAACCTCGCGTCTCAAGTTTTCTCAATCAATTGCTCGGATGGTTGAGTCGGTTGTATAGACAAAAGTCAAATGTGGTCAACATATAGTCAAACATCACCATTATTGGTCAACATCAAGGTTTTGAAGTCACATTAATCATTTTATAAAGGGTTGATCATGATTCATCAAGAAAACTCAAGATCTGATCAAAAGTCAAAGTTTCTAAGTTAGGGTTTCTTGATAAAAAGTCAACAGAACTTTGACCAGGCATAACTTTCACATACTTTATCAGAAAGTTTTCCACCAAAGATAATTTTGAAGAGAATTCAATTATCTACAACTTTTTGTCTCACAAGTTTTGGCCAAAATGCTTCATTAGAGTTTTGGATCAAGACATTATAGGTCCATCTAAAAGTCATCAAAAAGTCATCTTTTTCAAAAGAAGTGTACATGAACATGGAAGCTTCAATAAAGATGAAACCAAAAGGAGTGTTTAAAGGACATCTTGATATTTATAAAAAGTCCACAAACACTTCAAAATGTTGAAAATTGAGCAAGATAAAATTTGTGCAAGTTTGGGAAATTTAAAGAAAGGCATGAAATGTCAATTGAGCAATTTTGACTTTTTGAGTTAATGGGCTAATTTACAAATGTGAACATGAATATAATATGTTAGAGGACCTCTAAGACCATTAGTGCATGGCCATGATTTCTATTTCATTTTTTTTATTCATTTAAATTAAAAATAAATCAAGTAAAATATCAAATAAATGATAAGAGGTGCATGGGATTTGATTTGCGATCAGAAATCAATCAAATATCATCCTTGAATCTCAAGATATTCATTTAAACATGATTGGAAGAAGATTGATACCAAAATAGAAAGATTTGATCAAATTTTCAATCAAAATTCAATCATCATAATTAGCATATATTTGATGGCAATCACTTGACCTAATACTTCCTCTATATAAACCTGACGATTTAGATCACAGGGACACGTATTCACTCTCCGAGAACCCTAGCCATGTCTCAAAAATCCGTGACATTCAAGTAACTTGCAGCCAAAGTTTTAGACCAATTCAATCCATTCAAGCTTTCCATTAGCTTCACAGTGATCCTACGGCGTTCGACCCGTTCCTCGAGCAATCAAGCATCCTGAAACTCAAAACACGAGCGATTTGCACTCATATTTTTTAGTTTGATTTTGATCACATACATATTTAACATGTTTGATTGTATGTTCATGCTTAGAGATTTTTGCAAGCTATCTAGGAGGTTCCATTTGAGTTTAAGTGCGGGGATCGAGTTACACCATTGTTAGGGGTTTGAGCTTTAAATTGGGAAACATGGTTACAAGTTAAATTGGACTAAATCGATGGCACCATTGAACTCGGGAAAATTTCAAATCGAACCATGGTCTCACCTTTAATTTATATTGCGTATTCATGATTTTTGAAACTTGCGAAAGTGTTATGGTGGGACAAAACCGTCACTATTGGTTTATTGAAACTTATTTGTGGGTAAAAGTCAAGGAATTCAAATGGGGCGTTGGAACCTTGGCGCGCTTTTGATTTGAATGGATCTCGGAAAACATTTTGATATATATTCTTATTATTTCTTTATTAAGGCAACAAACAACCACGGATGGCAAGGGGCGTGCATGTGAAGGATCACGGGTTCGATTCTCGCAGGGGCTTTTATTGCATTCCTTTTTCGATTTTCTCTCTTTTTTTCTTATTTTCTAACCATTTTCTTTTATTTAATTGATTAATTACTATTAATTAGGTTAAATGATTTAGATTAATTAGGTTAATGACTTAGAAATTAGGATTAGTAAATAATTAAATTTATTTGTTGTTTTATTAATTAATTTAATTTGTTTAATTTAGAATTAATTAATTTAAGCTAAATTAAATTTCTTTTATTAATTAAAACAATTAGAATTAGGTTTCCGATTCACCGATTTTTCAATAATTTAGGTCAACTTAATTAGGGCAATTGACCTCGATCTTGTTTTCACTAAATTTTTCAAACTTCTCGACTTTATTTCTTATATTCGGATTATCTATTTAGTGTAATATTTTAAGCGCTTTAGGGATGTATAATTTTTCGCGCACATTCCTTTTATCATTTATGTATCTACTCATGGGATGTAATAGGTAATTAGGACATTTACTTTATGTACCTCCTATTATGTAACTGCTCCGAAGCCATGTAATAAGCGTAGGACCTTTATCTCACTTTTACTTTATGCACTCTCTTATAAACTATATATACTTTGCTTAGATGTATGGCTACTAGGATTGCTAACAATATTTAAAATCAAGCTGTTAGATCACCTTAACAATCAAGATAAAATATACGAATTGAATCATTATTTCACTTGCACCCCCTTAGGGTATCCTCTCTGTTGCCTTCGAATAAACAATGGTTATGTCCCTCGAATGTTGGGGTTCCATTAGCAAAATCCCTTGATTCAAAATCATCACAAAGATCATAGTCCCTCGATGACCCTCGATGTTGCCTAAAAAATATGATCTCGTCCCTCGGTTGTTGCCCTACGAATATGTGATGATCGTCCCTTGAAAATGCTAAGGTATCCTTACAATGTTTCCTTCAATGACCATCGATGACCTACGATTATCCACACACATCCATGGATAGAGTTACCTACCAACTAATTGTATGGATAACACTACCCTAAGGAGAAGGAAAATAACAAACGACCCTTTGAGTAGGTAATAAGACTGCATTGCTTGCTTCAATCAAACAAATCACTTTTCACACCTCACACTTATTTTCAAAATACTTTTCAAACACTTTGTATACATTCCGATGAGAATCGTTACAAAGTTAAACTTTTTCCAAACATATATTTTCGAACACTTCATATACATTCTGAGGACTGATACAAGAATCATTACAAATTCAAGAGAAATACTTTTCAAACCACACAAACACAACAAGAAATTTTTTCAAAGGTGAGCTAAGAAATTAAGGCCGTAGATAACTACGGATGGAAAGGATGCTAATACCTTCCCTTTTCATAATTACCTCCGGCCAATCATCAAAAGGTCTTTCTGTCTTTTCACCTTTCCTTTATTGGATAAAAGAAAAGTTAAATTGGCGACTCTTCTATCCACAACATTTAAAATAGCATAAAACAAATCTGTTCTCCCACGTGTTCTGAAGCTGCTGACTACTGCTTCAGAAACTACCTAAAGAGGTTACCTTATGGTTTTAGATCACCTTTATTGCTTTCTAATTGCTTTTCTGATTTATTTTTAAGGGTTGCTTGGGTATAATACTTGTGGAGGATCCTACACCCGGATCCATGTTTCCTTAGGTAAGTAGCAATATATCATCGCGACTGTCCGGCATAGACTAAAACGGTTAAAATGATGGCTACGGTTAGTGAGACACTTTGGATGTCCTGATGTTCCTCCTGTTCAGTTGAGGAAATATTTGGCATCTGCGTGGTGTCATCAAACATTAGCTAAACTTTTAGAACCCTAATTTACCCATCTTAGCCATTAGAAGGTAGTGAGATAGCCGACTTCGGGATTCGACTTTCGGGATGTTTCGGTTGACCATTTGGTAGTCGTATTGAAATAAAGCCTGTGAGAAAGATTTGTAAAATGAGATTCCTAGAATCCGATTACTATTGTAGGACAGGTTGAACCAACTTAAACTCTGGTAGGGTAAACACCTATTTCTCATGCAAGCCTTAAACCTAAGGTTATTGTGTGAGTTGTTTGTGCTTGCTATTTAAACATGACATCATGACATCATAACATCATATCATCATATCATCATAACATTTCTAACCATTTCAAGGACCTAGGGATTTATCTTTGCTCTTTGTTGTAAGGTTATGGCTTCCAGGAAGACTATCCGAATCAACTTTGTGGGTATACCCTCTCAACTCAAGGAATTAGTCTCAGAAGTTCCCGATCACGCTCAGTTTATCAAGAGGCATGGTTATCTACTCGACTTGGTTATCTCCGGTTTTGAAAAAGATATGATGAGTGTCGTGTCCTAGTTCTTTGATAAGAAACATCACTACTTTACTTTCCCAGACTATTATTTGGTACCTACAATGGAAGAGTTCTCTAAGCTACTTGGGATACCCATTCTTGATCAGATACCTTTCACCGGTTTAGAAAAATTTATGAGGTTTGAAGACATTACATTTGTTTTACACCTAAAATGGTCAAACATTGAAGTCAATTGGGAAACAAGAAATGTAGTTAAGGGTTTGCTTGCTAAGTTTCTAATAAAGAAGGTTCGAGAATTCTTAAAGGCTATGAGTTTCCACGTTTTTGAAGATATTTTGGCCTTGATAATCTATGGGTTGTAACTATTTCCTAATTCGGATCAATTCATAGACGTGAGGCCATCAAGAATATTCCTCGCTCATAACCATGTGCCTACCTTACTTGGAGATATTACGCATTCTCTCGGCCGTACTATGAAAAGACAAGGAACTCTCATGTGTGCACTTTATTGTCAGTGGTTTATTTCACACCTTCTCGATCGGTGGTGAAGAATGAACAAGTTTGAAATGGTCTCAAGGTTGATGTCACTCTCTCATTCGGATATTTGTTGGTGTCTCTACTCTCAAAAACACTTGATTTCATTGAGAGTTATGGATAATCCCTAATGTTCCACTCATTGGAATAAGGGGAGTATCATACAACCCTTCTCTAAGCCTTCGACAATTTAGTTCGCTTGAATGGTCCTCAACATACTCCATCAAGGCATTGTGTTTGACTATGACAACAATCTCCAAGGTTAGCGTCGAAGATTTGTACATGCTTGGGGCATGGTGAAGAAGAGATACAAGAATTTGGGGCATAAAAACTCCATTCCTTGAGAACCTTACCTCAAATAGGTGCGGGCTCTCGCTCGAAGTCTCATGATGTATCTTTCTTTATCACAAATAATTATGGAACTTTGTTGCGGCGAGTCCTTCTTACATTCTTCATCCGGATATGCCTAAATTTTGAAGGGTGAAGAGATCCTAGATTCAACTTAAGAAGAAAGGACACATTCGAGCTCGATTGCTATACAAGCGTGAAAAGAGTATTAGAGCTAATGAAGCAACTTCACGAGGCGAGCATTAATACATATTCAACATAAAGAGGCGTCCCATGAGGAGGCCTAAGTACTAGGAATTTTATTTTGTACTTGAACTTTCTTTTGTATTGCTAATTAGACTAATAAAAGTTTTTCTTACTTGTTTACCAAATTTAAATTCTAAGGTCCTTGAAAATATTACATTGCATAACATTGCACATCATAGAATATCATTTCATACTGGTGGTACTCTAAAGACCGATTTCTTATTTTCTTGGTGCTTATTTATTGAGAGCTTTCGAACAAATGTCAAAGATCTCCGGGCTCAGAGGCAGTAGTTTCAAGAGTTGTTCACCAACTTAGCCCAAGAAGAAAGATCTGAAGAGCTCATCATCAAGAAGAAAAGAAGAAGACCATTGGCATAGTCAACATGGGGAAAGGTACAAAGGTCCGGTCAAGGTAGTGAGACATCTTGAATTCTGCGACAAGGCGGGAGAAAGCGATGGAAGTGTCAAGGTGATGAAGGAAGCCATCACGGTTCTCAAGAGGAAGAAGGAGAAGACTATGACGATGCCCTCCGACAATGAGAAGTATAAACAACTTGAATACGTCTAAATCTGTGGAAAATAAAATGTTAGGGTTGCATTTTGATGATTTAAGCTTGTAGTTCTTGGAGTGGTCATTCCCCTCAAGTTCAAAGTTCCTACTTTGCCAAATATGATGGCGTTTCACTGTCCAAAACCTTGAAGTCCTATGTTCGAGAATTCGACTACTTTGACGATTGTAGATGCATTTCTTTCAAGAGAGTCTATATAGAACGAGTTAGAATGGTATTACCACTAGAGAATACTCACATGTACACAGAATGAGTTGTGAGATACTTTCTACAAAGCGATTCATTATAATCTGAATTGGCACCATCCGTATGCAACTATAGAGTAGTATGTCTATGGCCGTGACGAAAATTCAAAAGTCGCCCAAAAATGGAGATCTAGCGGTGATCCGACCCTTGTCTAATAGGAATTGGTTGACATGTTTAGGGAACACTAATAGGCCCATTCTTCAATCATCGATTGGAAACTCATCATTGAATTCATAGCGTCTTGATAGGAGAATCTTGTTGACTAGAATCAAGTAGAAATATTCAAGTGAAACATCTTCAAAAGATGTGAAGATATCTTCAGTGGAAAGAAAAGCAAATGATGTATATGTATGGTAAGTTAGTGATAAAGCTGATCGCCATCAATCGTAGGAGATCGATCTTCAATCCTTTGTGCAACCTCAACAAGACAGAACTGCAAGAAGGCGGGTTTATGAAGATCAACATGTCTTTGTCTCATGATGCAACACATGTTGAAAGGCGATTGCTTTTGAGGATCCTCTCGGCATAAACGCTTCTTCTCCAGTACATTGTAATGCGATATGCAGTACCCACTTCAATAGCCAGGCACGACACCAACAACTAAGGGCCACAAGAACAGATCCAAGACATGATTGAAGGAAATTGAATTCGACCCTCACGTGAAACTAAAGATATGATCAATGCACCTATGGCCAATCATGGCAGGTACCAATACCATTAACAATGACTCATGTGTATTTCTTTGTGAATGAGTTAACCACTCCCTTGATGGTATCGAAAAATTTGCTACAAGGTGACATTTCAAGATGTTTTGACAATTGTTGTTCTGCCATCCCATTAATGGATGTCTGGTTGAAGAGAGGTGTTCAGCGCTTGATAGACAACCCGAGAAGTGTTATTCCACGAAAACTCCGTCCGTAGAGTTTGTGTGAAGATGTTTCTAAAAGCTTGAAAATCAAAGGCGTGGCGAAACCATACTAGAGTATGAGATACCTTGGGAAGCCAAGTGGAAAGTTTGATGTCATGGTGAAGTATACGCTCCTAAAAGCTACAAGATTTCAATCGAGACATCAAGGCAACCAGATAGGGAGATGATGATTATCCCAAAGAATATCTTGATGTGAACACAATAAGGATCACAATGACCGATCTGCACCTAGGTGGCACCTCTAATTATTACCTCGCAGATCAATTCCATATTCCTCACGACAAATCTATGGAATTATGGGCCGAAGTCTACTATTATGGCGTCAAGCAAACAATTAACCATTGAAGAAAGTACAATTGAAGCTACCGGTCCACGATATTGACAATATCACTTAGGATCAAGTAGAGTAACTAGAACAGGAAGAGTGTTTTTCTCCGGATATCTCACCTCAAAGGATACTACTACCAACCACATTCCTTCTATTGAACCAACTCCGAGGCTCGAGGAAAGAGAAAGTGATTGAACCTACTCAGACACGGGTACCAAGGAAGTTGAAGATACCTCGAAACAAGAAATGGAGGATTTAAAGATCACTAAGAAGAGCGACTATAATATAGTGGAAGCGTTGGGACAAACCCATCCAAGATTTCAAGGCTAGCTTTGTTGTTGTGCTCAGGGCTCATGCTAAAGGTAGTGAATTTCTAAAGTACATAACCAGAGACACCTGGCAGCAATTCAAAGTTGTATTGCTAGCCTGACCACAGACAATGGTTTGGGCTTTTCTGATGCTGATCTAACTCCTTTCGGAAGGAAACAAAACAAAGCCTTACACATTTATGTGGGGTGCTCTCGACCAACTTGATGCTGAAGAAGTGATCATGAAACCTAGTGACATAATTGTAAGAGCTTTTGATGGTTCAAAGAGAATAATACTTGGGGAGCTCAACCTGCTGATCAAAGTGGGTTTCCAAACTTTTGATTCTACTTTCTTTGTGATGGACATTCATCCAGCTTATTCTTGCCTACTGATGCCTTGGATACATAGAAATGATTGTACCTCAACTTTATCGAAACTGAAGTATCCAGTGAAGGGAAAAATCGTTACAGTATGCGGAGAAGAAGAATATATGGTAAGCCATATGCAGTCATTTCGATACATCAAAATGGAAGGTGAGTTTGTCGAAACCCCCTATCAATCATTTGGTAGTTCCACAAGTCATGCTGTCAACTCTCCACTCCTCCCCAAGTTACTAGAAGTTCCACAAGATGGCCTCACTAAAGATACGAGTTGTAGTTGAAGAAGGAGGTTGTACCGCGTTTAAGTCATTGCTAGATTTTCCATTCAAATCAAACAAAGGCTGGTTTGGGCTTCACTTCAAAGGTCAAAAGATGACCATACGAGCGTCTTATGGATCTCCATTCGCATAAAAATAATGGAGTTCATGCTATAGAAGGCGATGATAGTGACTTGACATCAATAATTGGATCTTCCAACTCCGTGATGAACTCAACAATTGGAAGACTAAGGATGTTATGCCAATCTCCTTTGACGGAGTAATTGTTTTTCCTTTGTGCTTTTGATTTATGTTTTGAACAATAAAACTTTTAAGCTAGTGCCTTGGGACACCACGCCTCATTTGTGAGGGTTATTATTTTTCATTCCATATTTTAATTCAATAAATCATTGGAATTTTGCCATTTCAAACATTATGCTCTTTGTCTTTCTTTTCATTTTATCACCTTTTCAAAATCTTTGTGTTCTTTCTTCCACCGCGTAATAAACTACGGATCCACATTCATCGGATCATGTAAATAGCTTCGATTATTGCTAAATATGACTTTGATAATCCGATCTACCAAGCCGAAGACGAAAGTGAGGAAGATTGTGAAGTGCCAGGAGAACTTTCCAGACTATTACAACAAGAAGAAGGGGCTATACAGCCACACGAAGAACCAGTCGAAGTTGTCAATCTAGGTACCGACAAAGACAAAAAAGAAATCAAGATAGGAGCGGGTCTTGAGAACAGTGTTATAGAAAGATTGATCCAGATGTTGCGATATTACATCGAGATTTATGCTTGGTCCTATGAAGACATGCCAGATTTAGATGTCGACATTGTGGTACCATTGCCACGAAGGAAGGTTTTCTCCCTGTGAAGTAGAAGGTTCGTCGTATGTGTCCTGAGATGTCGGAGAAAATTAAAGTCGAAGTTATGAAAAAATTCAATGCCAGTTTCTTAGTCATTACTTCTTATCCACAATGGGTTGTGAACGTGGTGCATGTACCTAAGAAGGATGACAAGGTCTCTTATGTGTGTAGTTAAGAGATGTCGAATAAGGAAAGCCCGAAAGATGATTTTCCACTTCCACTTATTGATGTCCTGGTTGACAACACCGCTCAACATAAAGTTTTCTCTTTCATGGATGGTTTCTCTGGTTATAATCAGATCAAGATGGCTCCCGAAGACACGGAAAATACTACTTTCGTTACACAGTGGGGCACTTTCTGTTACAAGGTCATGCCGATTGGGTTGAAGAGTGTTGGCGCAACATATCAGCGTGCTTTGGTGGCTTTATTCCATGATATGATCCATCACGAGATAGAGTTTTACGTCGATGACATGATAGCTCGATCACAAATTGAAGAAGAACATATTGGTCATTTCTGCGTGGTGTTTGATAGGCTGAAATACAAATTGAGGCAGATAAAGCAAATGCACATTTGGATTCGGATTGACGCAAACTCTTGGGATTCATTGTCGATGGTAAAAGGTATGAAGTTGGCCCGCTAAGTTTAAAGCTATTCAAGAAATGCTAGCTCGCTATATTTCCAGTTCATTGCACATCTACTGCTACTAATGATCTGAGTTATTGAAGAAAGATCAAGTAGTAAAATGGAGCAACGATTTCTAGATAACTTTTGACAAAATCAAGGAGTACCTACAGAAACCTCCTATCCTGATGTCACCAGTTAAGGGAAGACCTCTGATCATGTACTTAATAGTATTAGAGAATTCAATGGGGTGTGTGTTAGGGCAAGATAGTCGGCGAAAAGTATCTGATATACTACCTTAGCAAAAGTTCATTGTGAAATAAGATACTCACATCTCAAGAAAGCTTGCAGCACTTTGGCTTGGGCTGCTCGCCGACTAAGACAATATATATTGACTCACACTACCTTGTTGATCTCTAATATGGATCCAATAAAATACATATTCGATAAACACACTCTCGGGAAGAATAGCAAGAAGGCAAATGATCTTGACGAATACGACATCAATACTACTACTCGAATCAAAGGAAGTGTGGTATTTGATCGGTCCATGCATTTTGAGTTCCTAGGCGAGGATATTATGTTAGTCACCGATTACGAAGAGCTTGCACGGATGAAGGACACGAGCAGCAGGATCGATGGACCATGGTCTTGATGGAGCTTAATGCACTTAGCGGTATTGGTATTTGTGATTATATCTCTAAAGGCTGTTTACACCTTTCACCGTGATTATGTTTTGATTACCAACAATCATTTGGTATAGGCATGCATTATGGGTATCAAAGTTGCTATAGACTTGAGGATCAAATTCTTGCAGTATGTGGAGTTCATCTTTGGTGATTAGTTAGGTTAGGGAGAATGGGACATGAAGTATACGAGATCGCATTCATATCGAGAACATGTGTTGAATCGATCCCTACTTGAAGAAATCACTTTTAAACATCTTCCACGAGAAGAGAATGGGTTAAGCGGGGCAGCATTGGTTACCATGTCATCTATGTTCAAAGTCAGGATGGGACAAGAAGCTCCTCAATTATGAAAGACTCAGCGAACCAACTCTTTGTGAACTTGATAATTAAGGGTGGAAGAGAAACCTTGGTTCTCTGAGTGAAGAGGTATCTCGAGTCTCAAGAATACCACGAAGGGAATACATCATGATAAGTTCCTAAGAATATTCGCCTCTAAGTTCTTTCTCAGTAACAATATCTTATACAAATGCAATCATGACTTGGCCTTACTCCGATGTGTAGATCAACAGAAAGCTAAACGAATTATGGAAGATATAATGACTAAGAAGATTGGAAGCGAGGTTACTATTGGTCCACTATGGAAGCTGATTGTTATTACTATTCCCGATCTTGTCATAAATGTTAGATATACGCAGATAAAGTGCATGTGCCTCCGGTTCCGTTGAATGTTCTGACCGCTCCTTGGCCTTTCGCAATGTGGGGCATTGATATGATTGGAGAAATCAAACCTATCGCTTCTAATGGGAACCGTTTCATACTTGTTGCTATCGACTACTTTACCAAGTAGGTGACCTCATTTGCATCTGTTATCAAGAATGTCGTGACACGATTCATCAAACATAATCTCATTTGTCGATACTACGTCCCCGGAAAGATTATCACAGACAATAATACCAATCTCAATAACAAGATAACCATCGAACTGCATACTTGAATTCAAGATAAAACATCATAACTCTTCTCCATACCAAAAGGCGAAGGCGCGGTGAAACCTCAATAAGAATCTTAAGAATATCATCTAGGAAGATGACAGGTGATGTATAAGGATTGGCATGAAATGTCGCCATTTTCTCTCCACGATAATCCTGCTATGATCTGAACATCTAAAGAAACCCCATTCTCTCATGTATGGTATGGGCGGTTCTACCTATTGAGGTCCAAATTCCCTCGCTCAGAGTATTGAAGGATGCAGAGTTAGATGAAGACGAATGGGTCCAGAATCGACTTGACCAGATAAACTTGATCGACGAAAAATGACTTACCATCCGTGGCAGGCGGATGTATCAGGAAACGAATGATTACTGAGCACAACAAAGAAGTCAAGAGCCGAGCTTACCAAGTTGGCGATCTAGTAGTCAAGCGCATTATCCTACCACAAGGTGATCCCAGGGGAAAATAGACCCCCACCTATGAGGGACCATTCATAGTCGAGCGGTATTTTCAGTGAGCCATGATCAAAGCACTATGGATGGAGAAAATTCCCGCACCTGCAGTGATACGGTGAACTAACTTTGTAGGTTTTTGTATCCAAATGTGCGGATAGCAAAGTCGCCACCGACTTTTTTTTTATCAATTAAGGAAGGTAAATGTTGAAAGACCTTAGTTAGATTAAAATAAAGGAGAGGTTATGAAAAGGTATTAGCACCTTTCCATCCGTAGTTTATTCTGGGCTCTTAGTTACTCTAGATCACTTTTAAAATTGCTTTCGTGTGTTTGACAAAGATGTTTTGAAAAAGGCATTTCGCTTTGACTTTGTAATGACTCGTAGGAGTGTATACAAAGTGTTGGAAATGTTTCTTTTGAAATAATTTGAACTTGAAAAAGTGTGTGGTGTGAAAAGTATTTGATGAGCGAGCAGCTAAAGACTTATTTACCCACTCGAATTGGTCGTTTTCATACTTTTCGTTCCTTTAGAATAGTGCTAGCCGTACCATTAGTTGGTAGGTAGCTCGTTCGTTGGATGTAAGCGGGACATTCGAAGGGACATCGGATGGTCGTAGAAGGCAACATGTAGGAAGTATCCTAGCACATTCGAAGGGACTATCATCATTTTAAGTGAGCAATCGGGGTCAAGATCATGTATTCGGAGGCGACATCGTGGGTCTTATGATCTTTGTATCGAAGGGACTATGATGATTTGTTTGGAAAGATTGTGCTAGAATACCTCGTTAGGGAACATGACCATTGTGAATTGCAAAGCAACGAGAGAATTTCCCTAAAGTGCGTGTGTGAAAGTGTGTTGATTTGGGATATTTTATCTTGAAAATTAGTGGGCTAAGTTCATTATTATCTTGCACTTGCGCCTAGTTACTAGCAATTTATAGGGTGCGGAAATTAAAATCAAGAATGTAAAGTCTGGAAGGTAAATGTCTCGCTATTACAAGGCTTTGGGGCGGATACATAATTTAAAATCGGAGAATAAAATCCTAAATTAAACTATTACATCCCATATCTGATTACATTATTGGAAAATAAAATGAAAATAGTAAAGAAATGTCGAATTGGAAGAACGGTGAAGCGAATGAAAATGGAAAATATGATGAAATCGAAATAAGAGAAAATGTTAGAAAAATGCAAAATTTTAATTGGAAAAATATGACATGCTGAAAATGATGTAAATATATTAAAGATAATTTTTGGGATTTTAGATGCAATTTAATAATTAAAAGTGAATTACAATGATTTAAATGCAAAATTACAAATAAAAATAAATATGCATGCAAAAATATGTTTTTAATTTTATAAATTAAATAACGATTTTAAAAAATGTAAAAATAAAAATATTTTTGATGGTTTTAATGCGAGAATAAAAATATGAAAATAAATTAAAATAACATACAAATATTAAAATAATTAGAAAATAGAAAATATGGAAAAATTGCAAGTTTGAAAAAGAATGGCAAAACCAGGCCCAGTGAGGTTCGAGCTGGAGACCATGGAGTGAAAACTTGAGATTGCTTGCCTCTACCACTACGCCACTTGACACTTGGTGTTGGAAAGTGAAAATCATTGCATATGAATGTTGAGGCGTCCACGGATATGTTTGAAAATCAAAGTCGTATGGACCCCATGTGGAAGAGAGCGAATCGAAATGCACAATCATGCCACCCATACATCGCTGAGTCCCACTTTGGTCGGCAGACCTAGCTCCGTCGTCTTCTCGGCGAGAGAATATCAAACACACAAAGCAAGCTGAACAAAGAAAAAGAACACCTTGTCCACCTAAATGGACCTTACGGTCCATTGGTGACATCGGTTTTGAACTGAATGGCTTTATACGGGCGGTTGAATAAACAAAATGCCCTAATAATGGTGGTTTCGTTTCCTACGTCTAAGCTTCCATGAAGGTATCATTCATGTACTCTTTGATGCCTTGAACTCAAACAAACACACAAAAGCGATTAATGATGCATGGATTATAAAATTGAAATTGTGAAAAAATGCAAACCGGTGAGAGTTCAAGCAGCGATGCCGGCGATTAAGGCACAGTAAAGGTTGCTTTTGATTCTTGGAACCTCACGAAACGATGGAATGATCAAATTGGCTGAAACTTCTTTGGAAATTGAAACACGATTTTCAAAAGTTTGAGAAATATTTTAGCAAATAAGGGTTAGTGCAGGAGCTGGGGTTTCGTTCTAAATTCACGGTATTTATATAGAGGTTTGGAAAGAAAAGAGTGAAAAGATATGATTTGGTGCATTCAATTTTTTTCAAATAAAAATCAATTTTCTTGAAAAATTTGATTTCCTCTTCAATCTTGATCATGCAATTTGGCAAGTATCTTGGGCTTTCTTGGACATTAAGGAAGATATAAATCAGCCCTTTTGGAAAAAATCCTTAATTTTCATATTTTATATAATTTATTTTTGAATTAAATGTTATAAAATTCAAATATAAATCATAAAAATAGAAAATTACCAATGTAAACATTTTATGGGTCAAAAATCATGTCATGAACAAGTTTGGATCAAAAGATTATAGGCCCATTTGGAAAATTTGCATTTTGACCAAAATGTCCTTTTATGCAATTGTCAATTGCCCAACTTCGAATAGTGTATCTTGCTCAATTTTCCATATTTTGAGTTTTCTTGGACTTTTTAACTCTAAGAGTCCTCTAAACAACCTTTTGGTCTCATCTCAATTGGAGTTACCATGCTCATATATCTTCAAAAGCAAAAGTTGACTTTTGTTGACTTTGAAAATGACACAAAATGTTTTTGAGCTATACCTCTCAAATGAAGCATTTTGGACATTCTTGTGAGACATGAAGTTGTGAGAATTGAATTTCCTTCAAAACAAGAGGTGGTGGACAAATTTAAAGAAAGTATGAGAAAGTTATGATCGAGTCAAAGTTACATTTTTTTTTCACCTAGAAACCCTAATTTAGAAAGTTTGACTTTTGAGCAAATCTTGAGTTTTCTTGATGAATCATGATCAACCCTTGATCAAATGATGAATGTAACTTCAAAATGAGGATGTTGACCAAAAATTATGAATTTTGATATGTTGACCGGTTGACTTTTGTCAATCTGCTGATATTCACCATACGAGCAATTGTCGAAACTTGACTTGTGAGCTTGAAACTTGACATGGAGAATCTTTGAAGCATATGAGGAGGCATGAAGGCCATTGGAGACATTGGAGTATATTGACTTGAGAGATGCCAAACCTATAATTTGGGTTGATTATCAGAGAGAGTTTGATCGATCAACTCTTGAGAATCCTTGAGCATAGATGTATGAAATCTCTTGAGTAGATGGAGGGCAAATTTTGGGTATGACAGCTTCCCTGTTCAATCTTCTTGTACTGGAGGGTTAGATTGACAGCTTGTCTTTGTGACACAGGTGAAGATGATTGAACACTCGAACTACACTGAAAATTTGCACTGTTGTGATGGATGATCGGGAATGGGCTTCTGAGATGCCATTTGGATACTTATTTGGGGATGGTCGTCACCGCTAGACTCGAGAATGTTGATAGGAGAATTGCGGAGATGGGCTTAAGATGCCATCACGGAAGATCGTCTTGGGGAGTGAGCCGTGCTAGGCTGCATGAGCGTTCAGGAAGGATCATGGAGATGGGCTTAAGATGCCATCGGAGGTAGTCCTACGTTGAACTTAGTGCTCATTTTTGAATGAAGTTCTTGGTTTTATTGATTTTAACCATATATGCATTTTGAAAGTGAAGCCTTGTTGATAAGTAGTCGGAGATGGGCTTAAGATGCCATGAAACCAAGCCCAGTCGTCACTGAACTACTACGTAGTTCTATTGATAATAAGGGATCGGAATAAATCTTACGTGCTGATTACTGAGGGTTGTAGTTGGCAAAAATGTGGATACTTCACGCTGTGCATCGGTGTTGATCCATTGTACTATCGGAGGATAACAGTGTGGTCTTCAGATAGTTTTCCCGTCGTCGGGGCTTAATCTGGACGATCGTCGGAGGACAATCAAGGCGACCTTTCGAGATAGTTTTCCCGTCGATTCGGGCTTAATCACAGACGTCGTGGAGAGACAGCAAAGATGCGGTCTTCGAATAGTACCATCCGATTCGGGGGCTTAATCACAGGACCCGTTTGCGTCGTAGTATTACTGTTTGGAAAAAACAAGAGAAACTTTGATAGAATATTGAGTTTTATGCAAAGTATGATGCGATGTATATGAATGACATGCATGAATTATGACTTTATAGGTAATGTATGCATGATAGATGTTTATTATTTCAAAACATATCCATCTTGAAGAAGATGGATGCTACTGTGAATTTCGACTCCCTTTGGGGATTGGTGGGTGAGAACCCAGCTTTTGAAGGAGAAGAAAATCCTGGTTCCTCAAATCTCGGTGAGTCTTGGGCTGATATTGTTGAGGTGAAATTTGGGAGATCCATGGATAGATGAATCCGTTGGGGACCTTTGTATGTAGATCCTTGAGGGATCATTAGGATTGATCCTTGAATCTCTTTGAAACAATTGATAGTTATGGGGACAGTAGGAGTCGGGATCCCGATTGGCGATCTTTCCATTTGGGAGATATGAAGATGTTAGCTTCCTCCGGGCTATGCTCGTGGATCCAAGTCTGGATGCACTTATGGGGAAAAAAGGGTGAGAGATGTCATTGGGGATAAATACCTTGTTGGGGTGAGGTGTGCTTTGGCAGGCCAGTGTAACTACTTACTTGGTGATTAGAATTAGGACTGATGGATTCCTTTGCTGTGGGGAGTTGTGTTGTGGTGACACTACCGGGGATCATGCTCTGTGGGAGCCAGTCCCAGTTCAGGAGCTGTGGCGTAGTACTTTTTGCATGTTCACTTTTCGTATGTTTGTGATTAGATTCTTATTGTCAAAGTCATTAGTCATTCAAAACAAACATTGGACTTATCAACGACAACAACAAAAATTGTAAAGAAGCTTGCATTTATTTGGAAAGATGGCGTATGGCCAAGTAGTTTCAACACAAAGTAGCTATCTTTGGAAACAATCTCGTTAAGTTCAACTATGCTGGTACTATATATTTCGACTATCTCATCTCCTGCATGGGTAAAGTGAGTGAATTGATCTTCGCCATTTGAGACCTTTGATGCGTAGTAGTAGGAAGCGGTGTCTGGAAGAGACATAATCAATGCGCTTAAATCCCTAATTTTGCCTAGACCGTACGGGTTTTGGTCACGGATGCCCTTGTTGCGACTTGTGTACATGTTTTGTATATATCCTTAAGGAACCTTTTGGTTCGCCGAGATACCCTATTTTGCCTAGGCCGTTCGACCTAAGCGGGTCTCTTTATCACGTAGTATTTTTTTGACTATGTCTGCGCGTTCACGATTGTGGGAAGTCTTCATCATCCATGGTGCTAAGTATGATCCGCCGGAAAAGCTCATCTTGACTACAAATGGTCCCTCATAGGTGGGAGTCCATTTCCCAGGATCACCTTTGGAAGAATGATGCGCTTGACTACTAGGTTACCAACTTGGTAGACTCGGTTGTTTGACCTTCTTGTTAAAGTCTTCAGTTTAACCGTCTATCCATGGCGGATGGATGATCGTTTCTCATCAATCAAGTTAATCTAGTCAAGGCAGTCAGACCATTAATCTTCACTATCTAATCTTGAGAGGACTACGGTTGAGGTATTTGAACCTCGATGGGTGAGGCGGCTTCCATAGTATACAAGAGAAGGGGTTGTCCACAGTGATGTTGCGTCTTTGGTGCGATAACCATGAAACAAATGGTAACATTTTCATGCCCATCTTTGTAAGTCCTTTGTCATCTTCTGTATAATCTTCTTAGTATTCTTATTGGCGGCTTCATGTTAGGCCGATATGGAAGAATTGTGATGTGATCTTGAATTAGATGCGAGGTTCGGTGATCTTCTTATTAGAGATTGGAACGTTATCTGATAATCCTTTGAGGGTGCCATGTCGACGGATAAGGTTATGTTTGGTGAGACCACTTACATTCTTGGTATGCGATGCAAGCAGTACGCCCCACTTGGTAAAATAGTCAGTTGCCACAAGGATGAAGCAGGTTCATTGTATGTGGTGGGCTTGATTTCTCGATCATGTCAATACCCCATTTGCAAGGCCAGGAAGTTAGAACATTGGGTCTGGGTACGTGTGCTTTATCGACATAAATGCATTTGTGACAGGATCGAATAAGCGGTGACAATAAACTTCATGGTGGACCAGTAGTAACAATTCAAATCTTCCTTTAGCCATGGTGTCTTCCTTGGGTACCAAATGCGCCTTGTAAGTGTAACTCTTCCATGATATGCATTAATTTTGGGTCTGGGCAGTAGCTGAGTCCATGTAGTTTGGCTTGTATAAGATGCCGTTCTTGAGGAAAGAGAATTTGGGCGAATCTTCTCATGAACTTCTTATCGTTGACGGATGCCCTGCGGAGATATTCTGAGTCTCAAGATACCTCTTCACATCGTAGTACCAAGGTTTCTCTTACGTATCAAGCTCACATCAATATCTTGGTTAGTGAACTTCTCAATGATGATATGGGGGAGCCTGGTTGTCCCATCTAACCTTGAACATAAACGACATAGTAGCTAACGTCGATAGCCAGATTCTCTTCTCGTGGAATGTGATCAAAAGTAATTTCTTTGAAGTAGGGATCGGTTCGGAACATGCTCGTCTGGAATGAGATTCGGATGCTTGGCATCCCATTCGCCACTATCCGTGATCACTCAAAGGAATCTCCATACACTTGTAAGATTTGATTCTTAAGTCAATAGGACTTTTAATACCCATAATGCAACCGTATTCAGCCATGTTATTAGTGCAGCTAAAACAAAATCAGCGGTGAAAGGCGTGTGTCACTTTGTGGGGATGTAATGATGGCGCCAATGCCCATTGCCGAGTGCGTTGAGGCTCCATCAAGACCATAGTCCATCGGGATCCTTGTTCGGGTCCTTCGTGCAGTTCAGTTCTTATAATCAGTAACTAGTAGAACATCTTCATCGGAAATTGACGCGCTAGGCGGTAGTCATCTCTGACGATGAGCCAAATGATCGGCTACCACTTCCTTTGACCGCTTTAAAGAAGTGTCTTGGATGTCATATTCGGTCGAAGATCATTGCCATCTTGCTATTCTTCGGAGGAAATGGTTTCTCAAATATGTATTTTATCGGATCCATCTTGAAATCGACAAGGTAGTGTGAGTCAACATATCATCTTAGTCGTGAGCAGCTAAGCCAAAAGCGTTGCAAGTTTTCTCAAGCTACGAGTATCTTGTTTCCGATCGGTAAACTTTTGCTAAGGTAGTATATTGCATGCTCTTTTCGACCCAGACTAGTCATGTTTGACACACCCCATTGAGTTCTCTCTAACCTTTATTAAGTACATGATAAGAGGTCTTTCTTGATGCGGCGGTCGGGATAGGAGGATTACAGTACTCCTGATTTTGTCAGCGATAATCCGTCATTTCCATTCCACTACTGAGTCTTTCTTTAGTAACTTAAAGATTGGCTCTGAAGTAGCGATTAGGTGTGCAATGAATCTGGCAATGTAGTTTAATCGGCCCAAGAAACCGACTTCCTTCTCGGTCGGGGGGGTGGCATCTCTTGAATGGCTCTAACAGCAAGGCGGGATCGACCTCAATACCTTTTCCTGACCAAACCCCGGGAGTTTTCGGATCGACTCAAAGGTGCACTTGTTAGGGATTAAGTCTCGATCTATACTTTTTCAATCATCAAATAGTTTACGCAAATGATCAAGATGTTCTTCTTGGAGTGCGTGATCGAGCTATCATGTCGTCGACATAGACCCTATCTCGTGATGAATCATGTCATGAAACAATGTATGTCACCATGGCGCGATAAGTTAGCTGCGTTCTTCAGTCGAGCAGCAACCTTGTGAAAAGTGCCCCATTGTGTGACAAAGTAGTCTTCTCCATGTCTTGAGGCCATTTGATCGGTTATGTGGAGAAACCATCCATGAAGGAGAAAACCTTATGTGACGGTTTGTCAATCGAACATCAATATGAGGAAGTGGGAAATCGTCTTTCGGACTACGCTTTGTTAGGATCTCGTAATCCACATTCATACTTTGCCATCCTTCTTGAGTGCGGTACCACATTTGCAACCTTGTGGATAGAAGTAACAGCTAAAATGACATTAGGCGCTTCATAACCCAACTTTGATCTTTTCGACATCTCGGGCCTCAGCCAGACATACATTTCTTTGGGAGAAAACCCTCTTTTTATCGGCAATCGGTTGTACCACAATATCAATGTCTAAACGGGCATATCTTAATACGACCAAGCAAAAACCTCAATATAGTCTCGTAGCATCTGAACAATCTTTCTTTGACACTTTGTTCTCGAAGACCCGCTCCTATCTTGATCTCTTTTACGTCTTCGTCGGTACCCAAATTCACAACCTCAACTTGCTCTTGTGTGTTTGTATAACTTCGCTCTTCTTGTGTGATGCGGCAAGTTCTCCGCACTTCACATCTTCCTCACTTTCGTCTTGGCGGTAGATCGGATTATCAAAGTCATATTTAGCTTTAGCATACAGTTATTAACGAGATTGGATGATTCTGCGTGTATCACGTGGGTGTGTGTAAGAACACATAGCTTTTGAAGGGTGATAAAGTAAAGAAAGAAAACAATTGCATGCAAAGTCCAAATTTATTGAATGGCATGAAACAACGGATAACAATGACGAGGCATGACCACCCGGGCGGCACTAGGCTTTCAAAGTTTATTGTTCAAACATAAAAGAAATACGAAAGCAAAACAAAACAAAAGCAATTACTCTGGCTAAAGGAGATTGGTATGGCGTCTTGACCTTCAATTGTTGAGCCCATGATGCGGAGTTGGGAGATCCACTTGCGATGTCGAAGTTGTTGTCTTCGTCTTCTATAGCATGGATTCCACTCGTGATGCGGAAGGAAGTTGGCGGCACGTTCGCGTATCATCTTGACCCTTGATGGTGAAGCCTAAACCGATCTTGTCGGACTTGAAAGGAAGATCGGGGGCTGACCCAAATAGTACTACCTTCTTCAAGCTTGACATCTTTCAATGAGGCCATCATGGGAGTCTTAACAATCTCGGGAGCGGAGGGGAGTCCGTGACTCTAGGTATTGTTTCAAAAGCAGCGGGGAGTCTCGAGAAAATTCACCCTCCATCTCAAGGTATTGGAATGAGCGAGATAGTGACCATATACTCTTCTTCACCACATCTTTGACAACCTTCCCTTTCACGGGTACTTGATTTCGATGCAAGGTAGAGGTAACTGCTTGCCCATGTATCCAAGGCGTCAGTAGGCAGAATAAGCGGGACGGATGTCCATGACAAAGAAAGTGGAGTCAAAGTGGGAACCCGACTTTACTTAGTGAGTGAGCTCTCCAACGTGTTCGCTTGGAACCATCAAAAGCTCTCACGATTATGTCAGGTCTCGAGAACCAACCCTTCGACATCAGTCGATCAAAAGCGATCTTGGTAAGATATTGAGCGAGCCGGTATCTACTAAAACATGAGGCAGTGCGCCCTTGCATTCAACGAGAGATGTGCAAGGCTTTATTGTGTTTCTTTCGTGGGAGTCAAATCGACATCGAGAGAAGCCTAGGCCGTTGTTGGCAGCCAGGCTAGCAATACAAACTTCGATTGATCGGTGGTAGTGTCTTGCGGCACATGAGCATTCTTCAAAACTTTACAAGGCATTAGCATGAGCCTCGAGCACAAGGCGAGCAAGCATGGATATCTTGGCGGTCTGTCCCAATTGTTCCAAACATTGTAGTCACTCTTCTTGATAATCTTGAATTTCCTCCATTTCTTGTTTGGAGGTGTCTTGATCTTCCTTTGGTACTTACGGTTGAAGCGAGGATGAGCCATTGGTTCTTTCCCTCTAGCTTGGGGAATGGGTTGAATAATATGCGAATTGTGGAGTCGCGGTGTCTTTGGAGGAGATATCGGAGAATACCCTTCGGTTGGTCACCTTACTTGATCCGGTGATGTTGTCGATGTCGGGAATGGTAAAGCTGTAAGATCTTCAATGTTCGGAGGGTCTTGCTTGGCCATGATAGTAAACATCAGCTCCATAGTTCAAGGGATAGCTTTGTCGAGGAATATGGGCGGTCTTGGAGTGATGATGAGAGGTGCCACTCTAGGCAGAATCGGAGAGAAATTCTTATTGTGTTAACATTAGCATAGTCTTACGAAATCGATCACCCCATCCAGTCGCCTTAATATCTTCAATAGGAATCTTGTAACTATCGGGGAGTGTACTTCACCATGTAATCATACTTTCCACTTGGCTGCCCTAAGGTATCCCATCTGAGATGGTATTGTTTCATTCGCATTGTCAATCTTCAACTTAGACATTTCTTCACAGACTTACGCACATGTGGTTTCAAAATAGTATCTCACGGTTATCCATCATGCCTTTGAACCGTCTTCTCAACCAAGCACAACCATCAGTGCGGATGGGCACTAACGACAATTCTCGGGCATCCTAGATTGACACCGACATGTGCAAATTCTTCTTAACAATCATCGGAGGAATGGTCAAGTCATCTATGTTGAAAACATAAGTATCGTTACCAATGACATTGGAACTCTTGTCATGATTAGGCATAGGCGCGTTGATCACATTCGGTCTCGGCGGGTCAAACTCAATCCTTAGATTCAATCATATCTTGAATTTTGTTCTTGAGCCCAACAATTGTCGATGTCGTGCCACTGGCTATTGGAATGGTAAGCACACTTAGCATTAGGATTGTATTCGAGAGAGGAAGTATTGACATTACGAGAGGATCCCTCAAGGTAATCACTCTGCTTTCAACATGTGTTGCAAGGCTTGCGACAAAGGCATGTTGATCTTCGTAGCATCTTCGTGGCGTTACGCTCGCGTTGTCTCGGCGAGGTTGTCTTGATGTAGGATTGGAGATCTGGCCCTTACAGTTGAGCAGGTCGGTCTTGGCTCGACTTTTCGACCATACCGACGTTAACTTCTTTCCACCAAAAGATCTCTTGCGACATTTGAAGATGACTCTGCTCTGAATCTTCCCACTCTTGATACCGACTTCAATCGCTCGCTGTCAATATCAACTCGGTGAATCCGGTGAAGAGTTTCAATCGGATGATTGAAGAATGGGCTGTCGGTGTTCCCATAAACATATCAACCAACTCCTATTGGACAAGGGTGTGAACTACACTGCTAAATCTCTCCATTTCTGAGCATACTCTTTGAACTTCTCATCACGACCCATAGACATGCTTTGTAGTTGCATGCGAGTGGGTGTCAACTCAGCATCAGCCAAATCACTCTAAGTACAGATACAGTCATTCTCTAGTTGATAATACCATTCCAATTGGGTTCCGGACAAACTCTCTTGAAAATAGTGCATCCACAACTTTCTGTCATCAGTGTGGGGATTGATCTTTTGGACATAGGACTTCAAATGCAGCTTTGGGCAAGACATGCCATCATACTTAGCAAAAGTAGGAACTTTGAACTTGGGAGGAATCACAACACCAGGGACAAGACTTAGATCATCAAAATTCAGCCCGGACATCTTGAGTTTTCCACGGCATTGAGACGATCTTCAAGTTGCTTGTACTTGTCATCTTCATTAGTATTGGCCATCATCATAGTTCTTCTCAAGCTCGGGGTGGCCTTCACCATCACCCTTGTTACTTTCCTCGGTATGGACACTTCCTTTAGAGAGCTCATAGGACCTTAGGACCTTTGTAGCGTTATGTTGAGGAGACCAACAACTTCTTCTTCTTTGTTGATGAGCTTCTTGGATCTTCTTGGCCTTGGACCAATGGTGAACATCTTTGGCTGAGCATTCGAGCACGAAGATCTTTGATGTCTTTCAAGAGCCATTTCTCTAAAATAAATAGCGAGCAAATGAAAACCAATCTCCATGTACGTGATGCAATGTTATGCTATGCTATGCAATGTTTATGCGATGCAATGCAATGTTTTCAAGGACCTTAAGTTAAATTTGTTAAACAAGCAATGAACAAACATTTATTAGTACTTTTCATTATTCTTTTCTTTTAAGTACAAGAGATAGTTCAAAACAATAAAAGAAAACATATAAATCCTAAAGCTCTAAGTCTCCATGTGGCTTCCTCTTGGTGCCGGTGGCGTTGATGTTTCGCTCCTCGTGAAGTAGCTGTCAACTCTAACTTTCTTCTCATTTAGAGCTTCAAAGGTATCCCTTTCTTCTTTAGTTGAATCCGGGATCTCTTCAAGTCTTCAAAATCGGTAGGCATGTCGGGATGGAGAGCGAGTATAGGGTCACGTCACCTATAGCACGGTTCCATAATTCTTGGTAGAGCAGTGAATGGCATCATGAGGTTTGAGCTCGAGCTCGCACCCATTTGAGGTAAGGTTCCCAAGTAATGGAGTTGGTGCCCCAAAGTCTTAGTATCGAGTCTTCTTTACCATGCCCCAGTGTATAAACCTTATCGATGATGCAGGAGATCGTGATTGTAGTCGAACACAACATCTTGGAAGTATATCATGTGGACCATCTTTTGAGCAAACCAGACTGACTTAGAGCTAGAAGAAAGGTTGTAAGTAATACCTCCCCTTATACCAAGTAGTGGTACATTAGGAATTCTCCACAGCTCGATGAAGGTGAAGTCCTTTTGAGAGAAAAGACTCCAACAGATATCCGAATGAGAGTGACATTAATCTTTGAGACCACTTCATCCTTTGTTCATTCTTCAAAACGATGGAGGAAGGTGCTGAAATAAACCACCTTAAAAGTAACGGTATGCAACACATGAGAGTTCCTTGTCTTTTGATAGTGCAGTGTGGGGAGAATGTAGGATGTCTCAAGTAAAGTAGGCCGCGGATTGCGGGTAAGGAACAACTTGATGGCATTGATATCTATGAACGATCCGAGTTAGGAAATAGAACCAAACCATAAATTAGCAAGGCCACAATGTTTTCAAATGCATGGAAACTCATAACTTTGAGAATTCGGGCTTTTGATTAAGAACTTGGAAAGTAAACCCTTAACTCCACTTCTAGTTTCATTGGCTAATATCGAGCGCTTAAGATGTAAAGGGTGCAATGTCTTACGTGCCAGGAACCTTTTCTAAACCGGTGAATGGCATTTGGTCAAGAATAGGTACCCAGTAGCTTAGAGAACTCTTCAAGGTAGGAACAACTAATAATGGGAAATGTGAAGCAATGGTGTTTCGGATCAAGAAGCGGAATAGGACATGCATCATATCTTCTTCAAAACCGAGAGATAACCAAATCAAGTAGATAACCATGTCTTTTGATGAGCCAGCATGATGGAATTTACGAAACCAATTCTTTGAGTTGAGAAGGGATACCCATGAAGTTGATTCGGATAGTCTTTCTAAAGCCATGATTCCTACAAAGCGAGCAAAGATAAATCCTAGGTCCTTGAAATAGTTAGAAATGATATGCAATGAAAATGATGTCATGATGTCATGTTTAGCACACACAAACAATTCACACAATGAGCCTAGGTTTAGGCTTGCATGAGGTATAGGTGATTACCCTACCAAAAGTTTGAGTTGGTTCATCCTCCTATAATAGTAAGGGTTCTAGGAATCTCACATCACGGATCTTTCGTGGGCGCTTATTTCAATCTGACGGCCAAGTGGTCGATCGAAAATGTCCCAAAGTCTAATCTCAATGAGCGTAGCATCGAGTATCAACCAACCTCGGTCTACACACAAGCCGGCCATCTCACTACCTTCTAATGGCCAAGATGGGTCAATTAAGGTTCTAAAAGTTTAGTTAGCGCTTGATGACACCAGAAGCCAAATACTATCTTCAACTTGGGAATGAAGGTATCGGGACAACCAAGTGTCACGCTAGCCGTAGCCATCATGTTGACCGTTAGTTATCTCGTCTAGCGGTCGCGATGATCTAATGCTACTTACCTAGGAAACCCGGATCCGGTGTAGGATCCCCAACAATATAATACCCAAGCAACCCTTAAAGATAAAGCATACAAGTCAAACAAAAAGCAATAAAAGTTATCTAGAAATCCCTAAGGCAATTCTCTCTTTAGGGACTTTCCCAGGTAGTCGCCAGATTACATACGGTGAACCCGACTTTGTAGGATTTTGTATCCAATGTGCGGATAGCAAGAGTCGCCACCGACTTTTATTTTATCCAATTAAGGGAAGGTAAAAGTAACGAAAAAGACCTTCGTTAGATTAAAGTCGGGAGAAGGTTATGAAAAGGAAGTATTAGCACCCTTTCCATCCGTAGTTATTCTACGGCTCTTAGTTGCTCTAGATCACTTTTTAAAATTGCTTTCTGTGTGTTTGACAAAGATGTTTTGAAAAAAGGCATTTCGCTTTGACTTTGTAATGACTCATGTAGGAGTGTATACAAAGTGTTCGGAAATGTTTCTTTTTTGAAATGAATTTGAACTTCGAAAAAAGTGTGTGGTGTGAAAAGTATTTGATAGAGCAAGCAACTAAAAGACTTATTTACCCACTCAGAATTGGTCGTTTTCATACTTTTACGTTCCTTTAGAATAGTGCTAGCCGTACCATTAGTTGGTAGGTAGCTCCATTCGTTGGATGTAAGCGGGACATTCGAAGGGACATCGGATGGTCATAGAAGGCAACATGTAGGAAGTATCCTAGCACATTGAAGGACTATCATCATTTTCGTAGGCGACAATCGAGTCAAGATCATGTATTCGGAGGCGACATCGTGGGTCTTATGATCTTTGTATCGAAGGGACTATGATGATTTGTTTGGAGAACAGCGGTGCTAGAATACCTCTACGTTCGGGAACATGACCATTTTGAATTCGCAAAGGCAACGATTTCCTAAAGGGGTGCATGTGTGAAGAAGTGTGTTGATTTTGGATATTTTATCTTGAAAATTAGTGGGCTAAGTTCATTATTATCTTGCCATACACGCCTAGTTACTAGCAATTTATAGGGTGCGGAAATTAAAATCACGGAATGTAAAGTGCGGAAGGTAAATGTCTCGCTATTACAAGGCTTTGAGGCGAGATACATAATTTAAAATCACGGAGAATAAAATCCTAAATTAAACTATTACATCCCATATATAGTTACATTATTGGAAAATAAAATAAAAATAGTAAAAGAAATGTCAATTGGAAGAACACGTAAAGCGAATGAGAAATCGGAAAATATGATGAAATCGAAATAAGAAAATGTTAGAAAAATGCAAATTTTAATTGGAAAAAAATATGACATCTGGAAATAATGTAAATATACTAAAATAATTTTTGGGATTTTTAGATGCAATTTTATAATTAAAAGTGAATTTACAATGATTTAAATGCAAAATTACAAATAAAAATAAATATGCATGCAAAAATATGTTTTTAATTTTATAAATTAAATAAAGATTTTATGAAAGTAATGTAAAAGAAAAATAATTTTTGATGGTTTTATTGTAGAATAAAATATAAAATAAATTAAAATAACATGCAAATATTAAAATAATTTGAAAATAGAAAATATGGAAAAAATTGCAAGTTTGAGAAAAAGAATGGCAAAACCGGGGCCGGTGAGGTTGAGGGAGACCATGGAGTGAAACCTTGAGATTGCTTGCCTCTACCACTCACGCCACTTGACACTTGTGTTGGAAAGTGAAAATCAATGCATATGAATGTTGACACGTCCGGATATGTTTGAAAATCAAAGTCGGCACGTGGACCCCATGTGGAAGAGAAGGCAATCAATCAATCGTGCCACCCATTACATCGCGAGTCCACTTGGTCGTGACGCGGGCCTAGCTCCGTCGTCTTCTCGGCGAGGAATATCGAACGCAAAACATAGCGAACAAAAGAAAAGAACACCTTGTCCACCTAAATCGGACCTGAGTCCATTGGTGACATCGATTTAAATGAATCGGCCTGTACAGGCGGTTCGAATAAACTATACCAAAATGCCCTAATAATGGTGGTTTCACGTTTCCTACGTCTAAGCTTCATGAAGGTATCATTCATGCTACGTTTGATGCCTTGAACTCAAACAAACACACAAAAACGATTAATGATGCATGGATTATAAAATTCGAAATTGTGAAAAAATGCAAACCGGTGAGAGTTCAAGCCGCGATCCGGCGATTACAGGCACGTAAAGGTTGCTTTTGATCTTGGGAACCTCCGGGCGATGGAATGATCAAATTGGCACGAAACTTGCTGGAAATTGAAACACGATTTTCAAAAGTTTGAGAAATATTTTGGCAAAATAAGGGTTAGTGCAAGGGCTAGGGTTTCGTTCTCATTGCTGGCTGCATTGCTTGGTATTTATAGAAGAGGTTTGGAAAGGAAAAAGAGTGAAAAAAGATATGATTTGGTGCATTCAATTTTTTCAAATAAAATCAATTTTCTTGAAGGAAATTTGATTTCCTCTTCAATCTTGATCATGCACAATTTGGCAAGTATCTTGGGCTTTCTTGGACATTAAGGAAGATATAAAATCGACCCTTTTGGAAAAATCCTTAATTTTCATATTTTATATAATTTATTTTTGAATTAAATGTTATAAAATTCAAATATAAATCATAAAAATAGAAAATTACAATACAAACATTTATGGGTCAAAAATCATGTCATGAACAAGTTTGGATCAAAAGATTATAGGCCCATTTGGAAAATTTTGCATTTTGACCAAAATGTCCTTTTATGCAATTGTCCAAAATTGCCCAACTTGAATAGTGTATCTTGCTCAATTTTCCACATTTTGAGTGTTCTTGGACTTTTGGAAAGCTCTAAGAGTCCTCTAACCAACCTTTTGGTCTCATCTCAATTGGAGTTACCATGCTCAATATATCTTCAAAACAAAAGTTGACTTTTGTTGACTTTGAAAATGACACGTAATGTTTTGAGCTATCGTCTCAAATGAAGCATTTTTGGACATTCTTGTGAGACATGAAGTTGTAGAGAATTGAATTTCCTTCAAAACAAGAGGTGGTGGAAAATTTCGAGAAAGTATGAGAAAGTTATGATCAGTCAAAGTTCATTGATTTTTCACCTAGAAACCCTAATTTAGAAAGTTTGACTTTTGAGCAAATCTTGAGTTTTCTTGATGAATCATGATCAACCCTTGATCAAATGATGAATATAACTTCAAAATGAGGATGTTGACCAAAAATTATGAAGTTTGGTGTATGTTGACCACAGTTGACTTTTGTCCAATAAAGCGATTTTCGACCATCGAGCAATTATGCGAGGAAACTTGACTTGTGAAGCTTGAAACTTGACATGGAGAATCTTTGAAGCATATGAGGAGGCATGAAGGCCATTGGAGACATTGGAAGTCCATCTTGACAGGAGATACCAAACCCTAATTTGGGTTGATTGTCTACAGAGAGTTTGTCGATCGACTCTTGAGGAATCCTTGAGCATAGATGTATGAAATCTCTTGAGTAGATGGAGGGCAAATTTTGGGGTATGACACCTGTGAATGCAGACATAGTCAAAAAATACTATGCATAAACGAGACCATTGGCTGTCCTAGGCAAAAATAAGAATCTTGGCGACCAAAGGATATATATATATATATAATGTACACTGACAAGTCGAAAACACGCAAAGCGGCTTGGGCAAGGGTATCTGACCAAAAACCCAAAAGGGTGGTCTAGGCAAAAGTTAGGGATTAAAGCGTACGACTATGTCTCGTCAAGGTCATCTATTTACAGACTATACTATCAAATTCAAATGGCGGATTAATCCAATCACCTTCTTACGGCGGAAGATTAGATAGTCAAAATATATGAGCAATAGCGAGTTGAAACTCGAAAAGATTGTTTCCATAGCTTTTATTATTTTCTAAATTTTCCAACAATTTCCTCTTACTAGGATATTTGTATCTTTGTACCTGTTGCACAGCATAGGCCTACTTTTCAATATTAATACAATTTCCCTTTTCCGGTTCAAACTTTTATCTATTTGTTTGCATAAAGTCCAATGTTTTCTTGAATGATTATATGAAAATAAATATCTTTTCACAAAACACGAAAAAGAACGAAGGCAGTTACTACGGGCTAGGAATTGAGATGACAACCAAGTCACCAACATATCCCGAGTGAGTTTCACAGAAAATTCCCACAGAATAATCTCTACAAATCCCCACAGAGCCATCACTCCTTTAACAGAGACAAATCTCTCCAACAAAATTACTACTCTATCATCTCCTTTCAGTAGTGTTCAATGTTCATGTTCATCACGTTAGTCCCTAAGTAGTGATCCTATCAACTCATCACATTAGTCCCGGTAGGTGATCATATCATCGTTCATCACCATTGAGTCGTTGATCCTATCAACTCATCATGTTAGTCCATGAGCAATGATCCTATCAACTCATCACATTAGTCCCCGGGCAGTAATTATATCAACTCATCACGTTAGTCCCTGAGTAGTGATCCTATCAGTCCATCACATTAGCCCCCGACCAGTGATCCTATTAACTCATCACATTATTCCCTGAGCATTGATCATATCAACTCATCCGTTAGTTCTGGCGGTGATCCTATCAACCCATCACATTAGTCCCGGTGATCCTATCAACTCATCACGTTGAGTCTCCAGTAGTGATCCTATCAAACATCAAATTAGTCCCCGGGCAGTGATCGTATACATTGTCACGTAAGTCCCTACATAGTGAACGTCAACCTTGTTGCATTGGTCCTCAAGCAGTAACTAATCCTCAATCAACTTATTATGTCAATCTCCGAGCAGTAATAGGTTATTCAAAACCACATCATTCCCCAGCAAGGGTTATTTCTTCAAAACAATACATAAGATACTCATCCCCAACTGAGTATCGCACAAGGATTATCATTCCCCAACATCATCAATATCCAGACTTGAAACTTGGTCAGATAGTGAATCGAAGGAATTTACATCTCTCTTATTCCCCTGATCAGGATCTCCAACAATCGTATCTCTCCATCCCCAAGAAAAAGTCAAAGATCCCCAGCAGAACATTCCCATCTTCTTCAATATGGATATGTTTTAAAATATCACAACATCAATATTCATATATTATTCATAAAAATCATAACATATGCATATATCATTCTCGAGCATCATTACATACTTGCATGCATCATGATGTGAATATAACTAACTTCACTCTTTCAGGTTAAATTCTCAAACAGGCAAAGACTATTTGCAAACTCCTAAGACAGAAGGTCAAAGATTAACGCCCGAAACAAGATGGGAAAACTATCTAAACGACCAGACGAGCTTACCAACAAATGACATGATACATAATAATACCCGGAACAAGACGAGAAAACTATCTACATCCTGACGAGTACTCATTTTTGATAAAGCCAAGACGAAGGTTTATTCTGACTCTCTACTCCAAATTTCATCTTTAAGCCCACCTCCGACTACACATGATCATCTCTCCGTCTGCAGAATGCTGCATATCTAGTTAAAAATCAATGTGTACTCATTCAAAGACGAGCATGGAGTCTAACGTATAACTAAATCCCCAACATCAGCTGCTCTAAATGGAATCTAAAATCCCATTCTAGTACATCGTCAACCGACAATCTCTTTCCATACACCAGCGAGTGCAAATTTCTAGGGTACTCGGTGTTCATCATCTTCTACCTTGGTCACGAAGGCAAGCATACGGTCTAGCCCTTGGTACAAGAAGATTGAACAAGGGACAATGATTATACCACAAAATTTTCCCTATTTCTCAAGTCAATACACATCTCCATACTCAAGAATTTCTCAAGGTTGACGGATGAGCCCTCTTTAAGCAATCAACCCTGAAATCAAGATGTTTCAAAGGATCACCTCCTCACTCAGAAGTTTGCTAGTCGATTGCTCAGATGGTTGAGAATTAGTTGTATTGGACAAAAAGTCAATTATGGTCAACATATAGTCAAACTTCATCATTTTTGGTCAACATCAAGGTTTTGAAGTCATATTCATCATTTGATCAAGGGTTGATCATGATTCATAAAAAAAAACTCAAGATCTGGTCAAAAGTCAAAGTTTCTAAATTAGGGTTTCTTGATAAAAAGTCAACAGAACTCTGACCAAGCATAACATTCACATACTTTCTTAGAAATTTTTTCACCAAAGCTCATTTTTAAGAGAATTCAATTCTCTACAACTTTGTGCCTCACAAGCTTTGGCCAAAAATGCTTCATTTGAGAGTTATGGAACAAGACATTATAGGTCCTTCTAAAATTCAACAAAAAGTCATCTTTTTCAAAAGAAGTGTACATGAACATGGAAGCTTCAATGAAGATGAAACCAAAATACGTGTTTAGAGGACATCTTGAGCTTTATATAAAGTCCAAGAGTACTACAAAATGTTGAAAATTGAGCAAGATACAATTTGTGCAAGTTTGGGAAATTTGAAGAAAGGCATGAAATGTCAATTGAGCAATTTTGACTTTTTGAGTTAATGGGCCTAATTTTTTAAATATGAACGTGAATATAACTTGTTAGAGGAACTATAATCCCAATTGTGCATGGCCATGATTTTTATTTCATTTATTTTTTATTTTTATACATTTAAATTCAAAATAAATCAAGTAAAATATCAAATAAATGATAAGAGGCGCATGGAATTTGATTTGCAATCAGAAATCAATCAAATATTATCCTTGAATCTCAAGATATTCATTTAAACATGATTGGAAGAAGATTGATACCAAAATAGAAAGATTTGATCAAATTTTCAATCAAAATTCAATCATCATAATTAGCATAGATTTGATGGCAATCACTTGACCTAATCCTTCCTCTATATAAACACAAGAGATTTAGATCACAAGGACACGTATTCTTGCCTCCAAGAACCCTAGCCAAGTCTCAAAAATCCATGAAATTCAAGTAACTTGCAACCAAAGTTTTAGAACAATTCAAGCCATTCCAAGCTTTCCATTAGCTTCCTGGTGATCCTCTGAAGCGTTCCAGCCATTCACAAGCAATCAAAGCATCCTGAAACTCAAAAACATGAGCGCGGTTTGCACTCATATTTTTCAGTTTCGATTTTGATCATATACGCATATTTAACATGTTTCGATTGTATGTTCATGCTTAGAGTGATGTTTGCAAGCTATCTGGGTGGTTCGATTTGAGTTTAAGTGCGGGGATCGAGTTACACCATTGTTAGGGTTTCGAAGCTTCAAATTGGGGAAACATGGTTACAAGTTAAATTGGACTAAATCGATGGCACCATTGAACTCAGAAGGGAGTTTCAAATCGAACCATGGTCTCGCCTTTAATTTATATTGTGTATTCATGATTTTTCATACTTGTAGGTGTTATAGTGATGGACAAAACCGTCACTATTGGTTTTAGCAACGAAACTTGACTGTAGGTAAAAGTCTGAGAATTCAAATAGGGACGATGACCCCCTTAGCGTGCATTTTTTATTTGAATGGATCTCTGGAAAACATTTTCATATATATTCTTATTGTTTCATTATTAAGACAACAAATATGCCTAGCATAGATGGCAAGGGAGGCGCGCATGTGAAGGAAAGGTCCTGGGTTCGATTCTCCTAGAGCCTTTTTTTGCATTCTTTTTCTGATTTCCTCTCTTTTTTTCTATTTTCTAACTACTTTTCTTTTATTTAATTGATTAATTATTATTAATTAGGTTAAATGATTTAGATTAATTAGGTTAATGACTTGGAAATTAGGATTAGTAAATAATTAACTTTATTTTTTATTTTTCTTAATTAATTTAAGTTAATTAATTTAATTTTAATTTTAAATTAAATTTCTTTTATTAATTAAAAATAATTAGAATTAGGGTTTCCGATTCACCCAATTTTTTCACAATAATTAGGTCAACTTAATTAGGGCTTAATTGACCTCATTATTTTTTTCACTAACTTTTTTCAAACTTCTCCCGACTTTATTTCTTATATTTGATTATCACATTTCGCGTAATATTATAGCCTTCGAGTTATAATTTTTCGCGCACATTACTTTTATCATTTATGTATCTGCTCATGGGATGTAATAGATAATTAGGACATTTACTTTCTGCACCTCCTATTATGTAAGCGCTTGAAGCCATGTAATAAGCGTGGGACCTTTATCTTTTCGCTTTTACTTTCACTCTCTCTTATAAACTATATATCGTTTGCTTAGAACTTGATTATTCTCTTATTCAAGGATTATTCTCCGATTATTCATCAATTGGAACTTGATTTTGGTATTTTCTTCAACAATTCAAGTCAAACTTCAAGAACAAGTAAGTAGCTTATTCAATTAAGTGCTTATTTTAATTGATTTTTCGATTTTGTATTGAAATTGAATATTGAAATTGATTGAATTATATGTGTTGATTTCGATTCTTGAATTTTTGTTTGTGATTCTTTGATTTGAATCTGATTTACAGATATTGTGTGTGGTTGTGAAAGAAAATTGTACATAGAATACACATACACTTGTGTAATTCTTTTTCTTTGCATTTAGGTCACTTTAATTGAACATTTGCATTACTTATCACATGCTCATGTATTAGATAGCATTTAGGTGCAATTTAGTTGCATAAAGCATTTACATTGTACATAACACATATAGCTTGCATTTAAATCATAGCTTGCATGCTCATGCATTGATCCACAAGTGCATTGAATAATTGAATTGATTTCATGTGTCGAAGCTTGATTTTAATGACATAAAGTGTGTCAAATTCTCCTTTTTGTACACTTTTCATGTGTTAATGTTGCATTCACATTTGTATGAAATCAAGACATCACGACTCATTGCATCTTTACTTTTCCTCGACATTAATCCATATTTTGCATCATTCTTAGATGTAGGATACATTGCATCATTCTTAGATGTAGGATGCATTGAGAATGCATTGATTATATCATGTATGTCATTCATTTGCATTCCATACATGGAAACATCATAAAAATGTAAAGGAACATGCATTTTCATGCATATTTTACATTCATTTCATTCAAACAACTTTGAATTTTGTGCATAACTTGCATATTATTTTGATACCAAAACAAAGTGAATTGGAACTTAATCAAGCATGAATGTTGGTGTTCCATAAGGCTTTTAGGAAATTTTGTGCATCGAATTCGTTTTTTCTCAAAGGTCCAAGGTAACGATAGTTGTTCCTAATATTTTGGCACGTTTTAAAACCATTGGTGATGGTTTTTGAATCAAATTTCAAGTGCAACAGGCCTAAAATGCTACCGCTGTCCCGTTCCTTTAAGGTCCGAAAAACGTCACTTCCACTTAGAATTAATTATAATCGATCATATTTTTGAATTTGTTGGTGTTTTTGCAAGCAACCATGTGATTCTTAATCGATTCCGAGAAGTTGACTTTTTTGCCCCAATTTCGGAAAATGGCTTTCCCAAGTCGAGTTTTGTGATTTTATGTCACTTCTTATACGCTTATACTAGTGTATCATCATATACATAATCAATTTTGCATTTGGTGCTTTATTTCTAGCACTTGCTTTGTTAATTCTGACACTTTATTTCATGTGCGAGGTACATTGAGCATTTTTACTTGATTTGGATTTTAGCATCCATATCTTGTATTTGCACACATGTGTGTGCACTATTGTTTGTTTGTTTGGATTTACACCTTTCTTGTAGGTTATCCAACTGTTTTGAATGTGTACAAACACACATTCTAATGCTTGTTTTCGTACAAACGCGCATCCTATTGTCTTCTTGTTTGGTTTTCACCTTTCTTGCAGGCTTATTTGGTTTGAATGTGTATGAATGCATATTCTATTGCTTGTTTGTGTACGAACGCGCACTCTTTGTCTATTTGTTCGGTTTTCACCTTTCTTGCTTGTTCGATTATCTTGAATGTATGCGAGCACATTCTTTTGCTTATTTCGTACAAAGCGTATCCTATTATGCCTTGTTTGGTTTTCACCTTTCTTGCAGGTTTATTTGGTTTGAATATGTATGAATGCACATTTATTGCTTGTTTGCGTACAAACGCGCACTCTTTGTCTATTTGTTTGGATTTACACCTTTCTTGCAGGTTATCCAATTGTTTTGAATGTGTACAAACTCATATTCTTTTTCTTGTTTGGGTACGAACACGCATCCCATTATGCGCATTGTGATTTCTTGCGGGTTTATCTTGTTTCAAATGTGTACGAGCACATTCTAACAACTTGTTTACGCAGAATCGCATTTCGATATTGTTTGGATTGCAATCTCTTGCAGGTTTATTTGCCTCGGATGTGTACGAACGCACACTCCAATCATGCTTTGATGCCTCCGCGCATTACTCACCGGTTTTGTTTATTGCTTGAAAACAGTACTTCAAGTTTTCAGTATTTCTTAGCTTGCTATTGCTTACGGATTGTTATCCATTTGGTATTTGCTATACCTTTTTACCGCATTCTTTTACCGCTTTTCTAGAGAGCAAGAGAGCATGAGAAGTAAGATTTTACCGCTTTCTTTTGTTATGGGAAGTAGGATTAGAGATGCATGATGGGTGTCACACTCTAAATTTCACCCTGACCTTTTTCATTTACATTTTTTTTATTGACTCATCTGTATCATTTGCACCCAAATAAATTTCGACTTCTCACGTCGCATTTCTCATTAGTTTTGAATTCACAATTTATTATTATTATTTACAATTTAATATTTGTATATTCTTTGTTTGTGATAGTACATTAACAACTTTTAATAAAAAGCATAAATACAAAATCGCATAGTTACTTTTTCTTTGTTACAATACTATTTTTTATTAAAAAAATGTGTGTATTTTAAAAAAAAAATAATAATGTTGCAGTCACGATTTGTTCTTTTGCCATCCACCACCTTGGTTCCTTGCCTCCACCTCTTGTACTACATGTAAAATTCAAAAACAAAAATTAGTACATCCACTCCACCACCACCTCTTGTACCATTCCACTACATGGTTTCCACTACTCCATGCCACAGAAACAACTCATTTCATCGGATTCCTCATTCCTTTCCACTCCACAAAATCGTCATTCTTTCTCATCATTTGTCCTTTATTCTTATCTGATTCTCATCAAAATCACCATTATACCATCACTCTCACTATGCTATAAAATTGATCCTTCCCTCCTTCATTTCGAGACCAACAATCGCCTCCCTCCATCACGAAACTCTCCTCGCCTTATTCCTCCGTCTCTTTACGTTAGCAGCATCACCACCATCATTGCCAACCTTTCACTACACCTCAACCAAAACCTCACGACTTCTCTTGGTGGCTCAAACAACTACAAATCCACCTCATACCTTCAACTTCCCTGAATACCGGACCCACCATCCAACCACCATCCTCTAAACTCCTTCACCCTCACGGTAAACTCACCCAAACCAAGCAAAGTTCGGCAGCGAGATCCGGAAACAACCAAACTCAAAAGAAAGCAGTCGATTCGGATCGACATAGAGGAAGGCGGACAAAGAAGCATTAGCGTGCATAAGAAGAAGAAGAGCGAGGCATACAGATCGGAAATCGCGACACTGTTTTGGTTCGATTTCTATTTTGGTTATTTTGTTTTACGCATCATCTACTTATAATCATCACTTGTAATACATCCTCATGAATTAGTGATTTGGGGTATTAGGGTTTAATGTTCTTTCTTGCTTGTGATTAATCGCGTATGGTTGTTAGAAGAGAGAAACAGGAACCGATGAGCAAAGAACGAGAGAGAAGCATGGTGATAGACTATGCTAAGCTATAATTAGATTTGAGTTGCATAAGAAGATACAAAGTAATAAAAAACAACTTTTCTCTCTATTTCATAAGGAGGCAACAATAACATATAAATAGGACTAAGGTTTGGCTAAATGGGCCCTAGGCCACTTACAAGTGAAATATCTAAGATAAAATGGATAATATAAATTACACCCCCTCTATTGTAAAATAAAGTCTTTAAGTAACACAGATTGTCTTCTTTCTCTTGTAGGCTTAGGAGTCTTCTTAACAATACTTGGGGGCCCAAAAAGAACCTTGTCCTCAAGGTTCATGGATTTAAGAGTACTGGGCTTAAGCAGATGGGTTGGTATTGGCTTAGATACCGGGCCCAAGACATCCGTGCAAGTACCGTTGGAAACATAAGGCGTTGGAAACTGATGCACATGCGTGGGAACATGAGTAGATGTACTTTGGGAAATGGGACACGTGTGGCTTGGAAAGAGTGGCGTGGAAACAGCTGGTTCCCAAGTACAGTGCATGTTAGGTGTGTCAGACTTATATTTACTATCTGTTTGAACATTCAACGCTTTACTTGTTAAAAGCTGCTTCACTCCCCATTTCTGAAAAACCTCATCTCTCAGACCCTCCCTCCTAGAATCCTTTGCATGTCCGGTGACCCTGTTCTTGTTGTGGTTTGTGTCATCTCCCTGTGTTCCCAAACGTGTTGCTGGACGTTGGAGCTTGGGATCTTCCGAAGAAGACGATGGAGAATCGGAGCTGGTGTAGTATGGCTTTAATAGGGAGACATAGAAAACCGGGTGGATGCGAGAAGAAGAAGGAAGATCCAGGTGATAGTCGATGAGGCCCACATGCTTGATGATCTTGAATGGACCGAAAAAGCGTTTGGAGAGTTTCTGGGAGGACCGTGCGACCACTGTTTGCTAACGGTAAGGTTGAAGTTTCAACCAGACCATATCCCCTTCGGTAAAGGTAACATCACGCCGCTTGAGATTTGCTTGTTTTTCCATAGTACTTTTGCTGCGTTTCAGATGGGTTTTCAACTGTGAAATGACTTCCTGTTGTTGTTGCAGAGAAGCATCCAAGGATTCCGCCTTCACAGAGCCAGCGAAATAATCCAAAAGCTTTGGAGGGTCACGTCCATACAACGCCTTGAAAGGAGACATGTTGATGGCAGTGTGGAAGCTTGTATTGTACCAATATTCTGCAAGGTGCAAGACTTTGAACCATTGGCGTGGATGATCACCCACGATGCAACGAAGGTAAGTTTCGACAGACCTGTTAACAACTTCAGTTTGGCCATCTGTTTTTGGGTAGTATGTGGTACTATAATGTAACTTTGTGCCTTGTATGTGAAAAAATTCTTGCCAGAAGTTGCTGAGGAATACGGGGTCGCGGTCGGAGACGATGGACTTTGGTAACCCATGGAGACGGAAAATATCAACAGCGAAACGAGAGGCCAGGGCCTTGGCAGTGAAATTGGTGGGCAAGGCAATGAAATGGACAAACTTTGTGAGGCGATCACACAACACCCAGATAACTGTGTGGCCATAAGAATTGGGTAAGTGGGTTATAAAGTCCATTGTAATCTCTTCCCAAGCTTGACTAGGAATAGGCAGTGGTTGGAGTAAACCTTTCTTTTTGTGTGTATCATATTTGTTCTGTTGGCAAATGGTGCATGTGTTAACCATTTTACGTACATATAAATCAAATCCGCCAACGAAAAGAAGAAACGGACCTGACCGATGTGGCCACGCCGAATGACCCGCAGTAGTCGTGCTATGATATTCTTGAAGCAGCTGGGACCGAAGATTGGAGATGTCAGGTATGAATAGTCTTGATTTGTAATATAAAATACCTTGTGTAAAAGTGAAAGCTGGATGTTGTAATTGTTGTTGAACTAAACCCTTTCCCATAATGTCATGTGCAAAAAATTTGGAGGTGGACACCGACTTTGGAATTGGGAGAGACAAGGCAAGGGTATTGGTTGTTGATTGGTTATGCTTAAGGCATCCGCGACCACATTAGATTTTCCAGGTTTGTAGAAAATCTCAAAATCAAAACCTTGTAACTTGGATGTCCATTTCTGTTGCTCTGGTGTCTGAATACGTTGTAGTAATAAACTTCGCAAACTCTTCTGATCGGTGAATATTTGAAATTTCTGACCAATTAAATATTGACGCCACACTTCTTAACAGATTCGGTGATTGCAAACATCTCCCTGACGTAGACGGATGAAGACTGGAGTCGGGGGCACATCTTCTTACTGAAAAATGCAATGGGGTGTCCATCTTGGGATAACACTGCGCCTATGGCAACACCAGATGCATCTGTTTCAAGTGTAGATGGTTTTGTAAAATTAGGTAGTACTAAGACCGGCATGTCGGTCATTGTTTCTTTGAGCTTTGTAAAGGCCTGCTCAGCCATTGTACTCCATCTGAACATAGTAGAGCGCAACAAATCGGTGAGTGGGGACGCGAGTGTGGCGTAATGATTAACAAAACGGCGATAAAAACCGGTGAGGCCTAAGAATCCTCTGAGTGTCGTGAGAGAGCATGGGGTAGGCCAATCCAATATGGCCCTGACTTTATCCAGGTCTGGGGAAACACCATCAGCCGAGATCACATGTCCCAAATAAGCAATAGTACTCACTGCAAAAACACACTTAGAAAGTTTGGCGTAAAAAGAATGACTCACTAATAACTCAAACACCACCTGTAAATGAATTAAATGATCACTATGGTTAGGGCTGAAAATCAGGATATCATCAAAAAAAACTAAGACAAATTTACGTAAATAAGGACGCAATAAGTCATTCATAGCAGATTGAAAAGTGGACGGGCCATTTGTAAGCCCAAATGGCATTACAAGAAACTCATAATGTCCATCAAAAGTACGAAAAGCTGTCTTATGCGTGTCTTCCGATGCAACTCGAATCTGGTGATAGCCAGAGCGTAAATCTATCTTGGTAAAAACAATCGCTGAACCCAACTCATCTAGAAGTTCGTCAATGGTAGGAATAGGAAAACGGTCTTTAATAGTTACGGCATTTAAAGCGCGGTAATCCACACAAAACCTCCAGGATCCATCTTTTTAACTAAAAGAATGGGGGGAGAAAAGGGCTAGTACTAGGTTTAATAGTACCATCTGAGAGCATTTCATTAATGAGGGTGGTCATGGCATCCTTTTTTGCATGCGGATAACGATATGGTTTAACGTTAACATGTGAGGTATTTGGAAAAAGGTTAATATGGTGATCATGTGAACGTGGAGGGGGGAGACCTTGTGGTTGTTGGAAAATGGATTGGTAGCTAGTGATAAGGTTGGCAAGGTCTGGGTGCATTGTTGATGTTATACTCTGATCAGTAGGGGTAGTGGGTCCCGGTGTGTGGGAACTTGGTTCCAAGGGTGTCAAAAGCATTAAATGTAAAGAAGCAACTAAATCAGTATGAAGAAGGTGGCAAAATTGGTGATATGTAGTGTGTTTTGGTTGGGACGTTGGGTCACCTTCGAGGATATTCCACAAGTAAAAGTGATGGAGGTATTGACATCTAAAAGTGCATGCCATTCCTAAAACAATATCAAGCACCCTCAATAGGAAAAGGTAGAATGGTAAAGTAAAGATACATTTTGTAACTTTAATTGAACATTATTGCAAATGCCGGCACACTCTAAATGGGATCCATTCCTACCATCACCAAATTGAGGATTGGGGTTGACTTGAGATGAAGATGATGGGCAATGCGAGGTTGCATAATATTATGGGTGCTGCGGTATCCACTAACACCATGGTGACATACCTCAATAAGACCTTTAAATTTCAATGTTTGAGGAGCAAACTGACCCGTTAATGCTTGGGGTGATAATTGAAAATAAGTGTTGTGTGGATCATCAGTTTGCGAGTCTTCTTTGTCTTCTAATTCTGGTGGATCATCCAGAATTTCATCAGCTGAAACTAATAACAAAAATTTGCTCGTAGAACAACGATGACCGGGGATAAATTTTTCATCACAATTAAAACAGAGCCCTTGAGCTCTACGCTCCTGCAGTTGGGCTTGAGTCAAACGACGGACCGGTAATTTTGAGGTTGAAGGTTGTTGATTTTTTTGGGAAACAGTGCTGTAGGAGTTACTGGCTGGGATTGTTTTGGGTGGAACTTGAGAAGCTGTAGGGGGTATTGTTTTTGGTTGTTTGTGGGGTATGATTTGGGAATTTTGTGTTTATCGGCCAATTTAGACTCAATTAGTTTGGCCAAACCAATAGCTTGAGAAATTGTGGTTGGGTGTAAAATAGCAATTTCATTGCGAAGTCCGCATTCAGACCAAAAATAAAACAATTTAAAATTACATCAGGGGGTAAACCGAAAACTTGGTTTCCTAATTTCTCAAATTGGGTTTGGTATTCAACTACTGAACCAGTCTGTTTTAACTTGAACAATTCTGCCTGATGGTTGTCATAGGTGGATGGACCAAATCGGAGTTCCAAAGCCTTAGTAAAAGAGATCCAATCACTTAACAAATTATTTTGATGCAACCATTTGAACCAACACAAGGCATCACCCTTCATATAAAAGGAAACTAATGATAAACGGTTTTCAGGTGGGAGATTATAAAAACTAAAAAATTGTTCTGCTTGAAACAACCACTCCAAGGGGTTTGAGCCATCAAATAGAGCAAGTTCTAATTTAGGAGACCAGAAAGCAGGGAGAGGAGGGATATGATGTAGCTGCGGGTACTGCAGGTGTGGGTTGAAAGTTGGCTCAAAGGTGGGGTTTTGGTTATAAGTTGGGATAGCGTGAAATTGGGGTGGGTGAGGGGGAAACGTTTGCGGTGGTACGGTTGTGACACGGGGTGGCGGAGTGGGATGAGTCGTTTGACGTAGTGGAGTATAAATGGGACTGGAAACAAAAGCTGTGGTTAATAATGGAGAAGAGGGAAAAATACGTGTGGTACCTGAGCTGCTGGCCCGAAGATGGGGTCTGTTGTGTGTGATTTTTCTTGTTGGGTTGAAATCTTATGGAGAATGGACATAAGAGAGTCATGGCGAGAATCTGTAACTTGTTTGTCGTTGTCAATCCGGGTTTTTAGTTCCCCAAACTGCTGTGTAAAATCTGAAACTATTGTATCAAATCTCTCATCTAGCAATTGTTGGTTTTCTTGAAAAGCATTGTTGATATGTAGCTGTGCCACTTGAACAGCTTCTTCTACAATATCCTTAGAAGAAGGATTGGGAGGTTTAGGTGGAGCCATGAGTGCAAAGGAATGAAAGCACCAATGATAGACTATGCTAAGCTATAATTAGATTTGAGTTGCATAAGAAGATACAAAGTAATAAAAAACAACTTTTCTCTCTATTTCATAAGGAGGCAACAGTAACATATAAATAGGACTAGGGTTTGGCTAAATGGGCCCTGGGCCACTTACAAGTGAAATATCTAAGATAAAATGGATAATATAAATTACACCCCCTCTATTGTAAAATAAAGTCTTTAAGTAACACAGATTGTCTTCTTTCTCTTGTAGGCTTAGGAGTCTTCTTAACACATGGGATGTAGTTTCTTTGGTTTTCTTTCCCAATATACTTTAATAAAAATAAATAAATAATGGAAATATAAGAGCATAGGAGGTGGGACAATGGCTAGTTACAAAAATTTAGGATTTTGTCATGTTAATTTGAACATCAATAATCATTTGAGCTTTGGCGACCTAATCCATTAGCAGCCCAACACCCGATTCTGGATCCTACACCCTCGACTCAATTTCTTTTTAATTTTTTAATTAATTTTATTCTTTTTTTAATACAAGTTTAGATTTAATTTTCTTTTTTAATTTTTAGGTTTTTTTAGAGCTAATCTTATTTTATTTAATTGTTGAATTATTATTTATCTTCACTTGTACATTTATTTAGATTTGTAATTATTTCATCCCCATTTGTAAATATGTATCCCCACTCTCCATGAGTTGTAATAATTAGTAAATATTTTATTGTTTTATTTTATTGTTCGTCATCTCATAAATCAAAAACATTTCAAACTAATTCTCTGGAGACCATTCTCATTACCTTGAGTCGACAAAGCTTAGAAGCGTCACAACGGCCACACATGGTGCACACACCACGCTTGCTCTTGGGCTTACAATGAGGCTTTAGTTGATTAATTAAACTTCATTTAATTATCTAATTAGGTTATTTAAAATTGATTAGTTTATCTAATTAATTTTTCTTAAACTGGTTACTTGATTAAACTTCGTTTAATTGGTCGATTAAATTTATTTTGTGCATGCACCTGCACAATTGTTAGTTGTCTTATCATTTGTGCAAGCCACCTTGTATGGGCTTTTATCTATTTATTTATGCTTCCATGTATGTTCGTGATTATTCACCTCATTTTCATTCTCACGCCTTGATCCATATACCAAGTTCTCATCGAAAGGGCCTCATGGTAGGGAGTAGACACTTGTCTATTCTTTCGAGATTAATCAAGCTTTCTTGGTTAATCATAGACCAAATCTCCTCTCGCTATCATTCACCACTTTAATAATAATGTTCAAACCTCGATCCAAAGTCGAGTTTTTTTTTCAAACGCATTTTCATAATAAAGCAATCAAGTGTAAGGTCGTCAGTCCTTTTTCGACCCTCGATCGTTCACTTGGCTTCATCAATTGAATCTTAATAAGTGAACCTCGTTTCACCTCACTTTTTCTCAATAAAACTTTTGGGATGAAAAAGATGATCAGGTTGATTATGTCCCCTCCATCCGAGTACTTGGAGCATTAGCCGTTGAACGCTTATGGTCTGATGCTTGCGTCCCACATTAAAATCAATTCAAACTCATCAAACCTTGCCCACGTGCAAGTCATTTTTTCAAATATCTCTCACATGCAACATTCATCGCTCACATGCGACTTCCATCGCTCACATGCAAATTGCACTAGTGATGTCTTATTGTCCACGTACGATTAAGCTCCTATTTTCATAAATAAAATCATTCAACCAACAAATGTTCTCGCAACCCAGAACTACGTAAGCTCTGACTTTCCCATCGCACTTGGGAATACGTAGGCATAAGATTATAACATCTTAACGAGCACACTTTCAAAAAATTAAAACATGTCTCCTCTTTTCGCACAAAAATAAGAAGTTAGAAAATTAACACACTAAACACACAAACACGTAGAACTAAATGGGTCCCATCGAGTATGATGGATGTGAGGGGTGCTAATACTTTCCCCTTGCATAACCGACTCCTAGACCTACATCTCTTGGTCTCGAATACCATTTCACATTTCAGTTCTTGGATTTTATCTATATTTCCTCTTTCCTCATTAGGAATAAATAAATTTAGGTGGCGACTTCATTGTTTGTAATCGAATTAGTAAAAAAATTCGATGGTGTCAACAATTTGGCGACTTCACTGGGGAGAATTTTCTAAAGCGAGTCAACCCTAGTTTAGTTCTTTGTGTGTTTGCGAGTTTATTATTTTACTTTGTTTTCTTCTTGGTGCTTTAATTCTCACTTATGTTTATGTTTCAATCATTTATTTCTTTATGCCTTGTTTATTATCTTGTTTATGTATTCATTGTATGCAGCTATTATGGATTGGATCATTGATATTATGAGATAAACTCACTACTAAGGCTTGAGTGCACCAAAATTAGAGTGGTTACGTAGTATCGATCTGCTAGACGGTAAATGTCTTGTAAGTTGGTGCAAAGACCACACCTAGAGTAAGGTTCTTTCGAAGATGTTATTGTCGATTGCAAGTTATTTTGCATTGACGATAATGTTGTTAGAAGGGACTATTTATCTAGTTAAGGAATCCTTGGCTTTTTGAACCCGTGGACCTCTCTTAGAGAATACCATTTTGAGAATATAGTTGGCTCGCATATTTTTAATTGCGATTGATAATAATATTTTCAAAAAGGATCTTTGACTTTAAAAGCCATAAAACCTGGAACGATTTTGTGAGGGGTTTTTTGGGTAGAAATCTTAGAGTCATCCAATCATAAGAGCCTACCTACAAGAAAATTGGCAGATTGCGACAGATATTTTTGTAGATTACGACGGTTAAGACCGTCGCAATTTTCTTTCCACGACACGATGGTTGCATTACCGTCGCAGAAATGTGTGTCCCCAACCTATTCTCATATGGTGTAGTCATTCTCTCACTAAAGGCTTCAACTGCAAGTATAGGTATTAAGTACACTAAAAGTAGTAAACATCAAAATTTTATATTAGCGACTACAAATTTAATAAACATAACATAAACACTGACAGTAAATTAAAAACATAGAGTAACAATGTCATCTAACATATTAATTAGGGATAAGCAACAAAGAACATAGAGTAACAATGGAATATCATACATTAAGTCTCACACAAGTTACAAACAAACTAGATTCTTATCAATAAAAAACTATATGTTAATTATTGTCATCATTTGCCGCTGAAGTTCCAAGATCATCATTTGAAAAGATTTGTTCCAAATTTTGTGATGGATATGGCTCAATGGGTGTCATAATTTCATCATTTCCACCCATGTCATACAAATCTCTTGGCTTCAAATGAGCAGGTATGCTCCATCCTTGTTCCTCTCATCATCTACATAAAAACCATATGAGCTTGGATGCTTGAACATATGGCTCATTATCTTCATGTTCACCAGTATGTAGTAGTCTTGCAAAGTTTATAGAGGTAAAACCCAACTTATCTATCTTAATTCCTCTTGGATTTATGGTATTAGCCCATTCATATTTAAACATGGGCACTGTGAAGCCATCATAGGAAAGCACAATAATATCTATTAATCTTCCATAGTAAGGGACCCCTCCAACTCTCATTTGGGTATCACTATTGCTTGAATAACCGTGTCCCAAACATGCCAAAACTCCACTATTTTGAGTTTTAAAAGATTGTCTCGTTCCAACGTTCGAAACTTGAATCCATTGACATTGAGCGCGGTAAATCTTTTAACTTTATCAAAAGGTCCATGAGCAAGACTAATGAGAACACCTTTATCTGGACCATGAATGTTGTCAAGATTGTTGCGAATCTATACATGATACAACATCCAATTAGTCTCGTTATTATTAAAAAACCAATTCAATAAAACATCTATTTTGTATGAAAACTCACACGATTGCAGAACCAATTCGCAAACTCCTTATGAACCTTCTTGTCTATCTCAGTAGCACTTCTTTGACTGCGCCTCATTTGGTTTTGAGTAATACTTCGAAACTGCCTATTTGATTATTCGATATTAGATGTAAAAAAATATTAATAGTGTAGATGAAACTACTTAAATGGAATAAAACTACATACTTTAGATAGTCGTCAACTATTGGACAGTTTGTTAAAACGTGTCTATGAGCCTACAATTTTTCAGTTGGTGTTAGGGTGTAATAAGAAGATCTACCCACAGGTTTTCCAACTCTAGGAAATAATTCAGCTACACGTAAAGCAGTTTGGATATCATCAATAGGGTCGTCATCTACACGTCCAGGTTGATTCCATCTAGTCTCAATCTTTTCTAGATATCTTGAACAAAATGTAAGAATCTCTTCAAAACGGTATCCTTCTGCAATAGACCCTTTTGGTTTTGCCTTATTACGTACATACGATTTAAGTTTTCCCAAGTACCTATCATTGAACCACAATAACACTGGTTAAAAAAAATTTCTACTTTCTAATTAAGTAAGTAACATTAGAACAAAATCACATAGTTTACCTTTCAACAGGATACATCCATCGATAATGAACAGGACCTCCAAAGTTTAACTTCTTCAACAAGGTGAACAACCAAGTGGACCATAACCGTGAAGAACGAGGGATGAAATAACATTTCCATATGGCATAAAGTGAGGACAATTTGGTTTTGCAATTTTTCCATGTCTTCAATTTTCAATACCTTGACACATAATTGTCTAAAGAATGAGCAAAACTCAATCAATACTACTGAAACCTCATGAGGTAATGTTGTGCGAATGGCTAATGGTAAAAGTTGTTCCATTAATATATGAAAATCATGACTCTTCATCATTCCATTCACCTTGAGATTTACTAAGTCAATGCATCTAGAAATGTTTCTTGAATAACCATTAGGCACCCTAATATTCTTTAAAGTCGTTAAAAAATTCCTTTTATCTTTACCTGTTAAACTAAAGGCAGCCGAAGAAATTTTACCATTTTCATCAGGCCAAAGATCAGGTTTTATGCCCATATTTTGAAGGTCTTCTCGAGCTTTATAATGGTCTTTACTCTTTTGCCTATCATTCAGTAAAGTAAATAGGACATTATCGCACACATTTTTCTCAATATGCATCGGATCAAGATTATGGCGTAGAAGATTATCTTTCCAATATGGAAGTTCAAAAAATATGCTATTCTTTTTCCATTGTTGAGGATGACCTTTTGTAGGATCACAGTGTGTACTATACCTTCTATAGGTTGTTCCTCACGTGTTCTTTTTACTGATTCTTCTTTCACTTCCTTTTTACCAAAGATGACTTCAACATCTTTAACCTTTTCAAAAACTTCATGTCCAGATAATGTTATTGGTGGACTCCGCATTTCTTGTTCATCATTAAAGCGGATCTTGTTCAATCTAAACCTGTGTCTCCAATCAAGGAAACGAAGATGACCCATAAAACACCATTTACGACTAGCTTTAAGACGGAGAGGTGTAGTTTGAAAGTTACGATGGGCAAGCAAGTCTTGTGTATGTGTTCCACCCGAAAGTGAACCCAACCACAGAAAGTCACTAATTGTCCACATCAAATTTGCATGCAACTTGAACATCTCTTTCTTGAAAGAATCGTATGTATCCACCACTTGTCCATAACTCCTTGACTCTTGATTAATGGTTGTAAGTAGACATCAATATTATTTCTGGTGCCTCTTTACCGGAATTATCATTGACATTATAAATGACGTACGCTTCATGCAAACCCATGGAGGAGTGTTATATGGTATGAGAACAAGCGGCCAAATACTATTGTTTGTACTCATCACACCAAAAGGATTAAAACCATCACTAGCCAATGCAAGGCAGCATTAGTGGATCGATGAAAACCAAGTATGTGTCAAGTCAAATTTCTTCAAGCTTACGAATCTCTAGGATGCCTCAACATTCCATCATTGTTAGTATCATTGCATGCCATCTCATATCCTCCCGTTTTGATGACAAAAATAATCTATGTAATCGAGGTTTTAATGGAAAATAACGAAGAACCTTGGCAGGAATTTTCATTTTTTTTTTCTTGTTAATAGAGACATCATCATTTGTTTTCCATTTTGAAGTGTTGCAATTTTTGCAAGTCCCCCTCTCTTCATCTTCATATGTCTAACGGTATCTTAACTGCAAGCGCACAGCCTATCGCGGTAGTAATAAAAGATTGTCGAATCCACAGGGACTTTGTAATCACTCTAGTGCGGGAAAGTAATGCTAGTTTAGCTAAGGCGGAAATTGTCACGTTTGGTTTTAGGAAGGTTAAGGAAGGTAAACTAATTGGTTTTAAAGTAATTATGAAATGAAATGGTCGGTATGCAATAGAGTCGACTTAAAGGATCTAATCTGGCTTAGGCATATTAGGATGGTCAACTTGGTTTGTCTGTAGAATTAATCAGTTTAAAAACCCTCAACTCACACTTTCATGGTCTTATCTCGTGAGCTTCCGCACAAGAAAATTCTCAAAACTACTGTACCTCTAACGAAATGTTGAGGTATTTATAGAAATGAATATGGCGGTTGGTTTGAATTCACACGTAGCTTGCCCTTGAAAATCTGCTTGGAATATAGGGACGTGGGTTGTTGCGTTTGAGCGTGGCTACGTAGTTGAGAAAGCAGGAGTTTTAAAACTCCTTGATTTAAGCTTACGATCTGCACTTCTAATTTAAGCGTATACAGCGTTACGGTCGTGGCCTTTGTGTTCGAGCAACTTGGTGTTTCTTCCGTGTTACGGTCGTGGTGGATGTGTGACGGTCGTAACACTTGAATATTGTTATGTCGTGGCATGGCGTTACGGCGTCCTGACTAGCATTATCTTTGTGATTTGTCTTTTTCTTGTTTGTTTGGTGTTTTCTTGCATTGTTTCATATTTTCTTACATTTTGAGCTAAGTTGTGAATACACAAAAGTAATGACAATCTCGAAATATTCGGGAGTTAATCGGGTCAAAATAATACAAAACGGGTTAATTTTATGTAAAATAAACGATATGATTTCGTGTTATCAAATTCCCCCATACTTAAACCTTTGCTTGTCCTCAAGCAAAATAATCAATTTAGAAATATCGGACAAGTTTTTATAAACGCACATAACTAGTATACCTTTTGTTTTCAAATAGTTACAAGAAATCCTAAGTTAGTTCGGCCAAGAAAATCGAATGAAACAACAACGATACGCTAATGACACAAGCAACAAGCTAGTCGACGACTATCCATTTTAAATGAAACATCCAATTATACCATTATAATTCAACTCAAGGTTTCTCGTTCCTATTTCACCCGGTTTCGTTCTTGCGCAATCACATTAAGCCCATTATCTTTACATGCGTGAGTGGAATAGCAGGTTAGTGGTTACGATCAAAACACAGCGGTTTTACGGCACAATTATGTGGCAACCTCTTTTATCCGATTGTAAGATGCGGGGGATCAGACCGTAGTTTGCCCTACCGAGTTCAGTACCAGATGCTTCTGAACCACCTAAACAATGGATTCTTAAGTTACTTAGTAAAAGCTTTCGCATCCGTTGGATTAAGCGATCGGGTGAGGATCGCCCAATTTAATTGGTGCCTTGGCTATTTCCTTAAATCATGTAACATTTTTCTAAATAATTAACTGAGATCATCCACTTATATTCATCGGCTTTCCACGTGGTTTATGCTAAGACTGGTGCCGACTGCTAATATAAACTACTAGGGGCTAATTTAAGACTTAAAACTCAAAGTATCGGTATAACGGAAATGGAGACGATTCGCGTAAGTAGGGAGTCGAAGGTGTCATAATCGTATAGTTCTCGTTGGATCGCTCTCGGCCTTCTAACTAAGATTTCGGTTAAAGTAGGTAACTAACGATTATGCGAATATAAAAGGTGAAATTTTTTTAGTATGGCTAAATAAAACGAGGAGAAAATGAAATAACGAAATATTACTGAAATTGAAATGAAATTACTCGTTCTGGAATTTAGAATGCAGTACTCCTCCCACACTATATCAAACATTGTCTCAATGTTATGATATAACGGCGAGGTTAAATTAAAAATACATCGGAAAAACAAGGGAAACAACAAGAAAAGGAAGAACTACTGGCGACCACGGCGGCTTCGGGTTCTGGACCTTCTGGAAGGGGTAGCTTCAGAGTCAGTGCTCTGGGGTCCAAGAGATGTTACGTCCATCCTTAAAGCATTAAGCTCGCTAAGCACTTCATTAAGCCTTTCATTAGTCGGTGACCACTTAAGATTTGGCGTTACTGCGGTAAAGCGTCGAGCGCTGATGCACCTCGGCTCGGAAGATATAAGATTCGATGATGAATGGCTCGGAGGATCTCGTCGAGAGGCGGAGGTGGTGGGCGAGGATGACTCGGGTATGTCGAGCACGGGAACTCGATCCGGTTCTTCGCATCTCGTCGGCGGGGCCGACATGAGGTTCTTCTTGGCCGGCGGGGCCTTGGGTCTTCAATGTTAAATAGCCGATTGGCTCGGTTCGAGGTCGATTCGATCCACGCAAGGCAAAACAATGTTAGTGTAAACTCGGTTACGTATCACGGATGGAACTTTCCATCGTCCCGCTCGTAGATGAGGTGGTGATTTGCAATGGTCTAAAGTGGCGAGGCGGTGGTCGGGATGGCGAGATGACCAAGGGTGTCACCATGGTTGAGTGCTAATGCAAGAGAAGTGACAAGCCCTCCAAAATAGAAAGGTTTGCCTGCCTCAGTGCGGATGGAGTGAATATGGGCGGGAGGAAAGGTGCGGCATTAATTTTCTGACCCGAGAATACAATGCATGAAGAACAGCTCCTTGGAGTTTAGCTTGTGGTTACTATCTCTTGCGAAGATTGTGTTACCCAGGATACGGTGGAAGTAGCATATGGCTGGATTGTGGATTTGAGTGGCGTTGAGATGATCATAAGAGTGTGCTCGGTTGTTGGTGAGGCTATACCAAAGGTTGAAAGACTCTTCTCCAAAGTTGTCGGATACATGGAGATGGGAACCTTCCTCGGTGCAGAAATCAAGCAATTGTCCGAACGCGTTCTGAGTGAACTCGTACTCGGTACCAAATATGCGAAACTTCGCAACACCAGAAAGTTGGTTTGTCGAACCAGGTGGAGTGATGTAGCAGAAGGAACTGAGGAACTCGAGAGTGAGTGTCTTGTACGTGGGTTGGGGCTGGCTACATAGAGTCCACAAGTTGACACTCCGAAGAAGGCGTTGAACACCCTCAAGCAAACCAAGGTCTCTGAGGCAGTCAGTGTCAACATACCTAGTGGGGTGTAGACCACGACGTTGGAATTTCAAAAACTTAATGCGTTGAGTCTCACCCTGCTCACCATTACGTAGGATAACACGGGAATAATTGAAGATTGTTAGCCATTTGCATGCAAAAGTGTTTAAGTGAGAATGGGTGTGGTTGGTGAATGAGAGAATGAGAAAGTGATACGGGTAATGGGTGTATAAATAATGGAAGGAGATAGTGGGAAGTTTGAAAATTGAGAGGGATTGATGGTGGGTTGAACGGGGTTAATGGGTGGTTAATGGAGGAAGTGGGATGGTTGGGTAGTTATGGAAGAAGAAGAGAGAAAGGTAGAGGGAAGAAAAAAGGGCGTTACGCTAGGGGTTCGATGTAGCCAGCGTTACGGTCGTAGCATGGTGACAGCGTAACACGCGAAAGGTGTGTGGCGGTGGTGGGGTGGATTACGATCGTGGCGGCTACAAATTCGTAAATTTTTACGAGCGAACACGAGACACGAGTAACATATATATATTTCTGAGACATCTCAAACACTCCAGCATAAACGCAACATTAATTGGTCAACATTCAACATATAATCCAATATATATAATTCGAAATAGGTAGAAACCATAAAACATTATAACAAAATGATTGTAAGTTTAAAATTGAAAACAATTGCATTACTTTGAATTAAGTAGCTTGTTCTTTTTGTGAAAGTAAATTGACTTGTAAATTGAAATGCAATAATTTAACAAAAGAATTGAAACTACCTAGAAACAAAAGCAGAATGGAAAAAATTCTAAAAACTAAAATTGAAAAAGCGAAAACGAAAAACTAAGAAACTAAAAGCGCTTCATCAATCTTTTCTTTTAATATCTCTAAAGCTTGGGTGATGTTATAGAATTGCTCCTTTGTGATGTCGGTCAAACCAATAAGATCAAGCATAGTCTTCAATTCATTCTTTATTCCATCAATGTCGGTTTTATAAGCATCCAAAGTGGTCAAATGGTGTTTAATTGTGTAGTGTTTTCTCCTTGGTTTTCATCAGGTGCTACTTGTGCTTCAGCCATATTTGTAAAGTCATGGTAACGGGAGGAGTTTCGGGATCATTTCATTTCGGACATGAAATTATCAGCAACAAAATATGATTGTGGTGTTTCTGGTGTCTCTGGGTGGTCAGGTGAATTCAATTCATACAACCAATTATCACGGTTATGGACACTAACTCGGGCATGGTTCGGAAGGGTAAAAAGAGTAACAACCGTTTCTTATCGGTAATCATAAGGTGCGGGGCCTAAATTTTCTATTATCATGTTGTTGAAATCAATATTCATAGGCCTAATTGATCCAAATGGTGCCAGTTATTAAGTTGGTATGAAGTCCAAGAGCATTGCAATCATTGTAACCAATCCTCCCACAGGGGAACATTAGGGTCCTCACTAATGCGGGTAAAGGTCTTCATCAGAAGTGGGACAGCATTAATCTGTGTTTAAACAATAAAGCGAGATAATTCATCCTTGGATACAACATTTTGGTTTTGTTCTTTTCCAAACAGAGTGTGGGCAAGAATCCTATGGAAATAACGGATGGCTGGGTTATGTATTTCATTGTTATCCATACTTTCTGGGTCAGGGTGATAGTTTCCGGTTAAAGTACCCCAGAAATAATCCAGCTCAAAATCTAATAAATCTGCCTCAGGGGTAGTAAAAGCTAAGGGTCCACTGGGGAATCCTAATAAAGCAGCTAAGTCCCTATGGTTATAGGTGAACTCAATACCAAAAAGTCTGAAGGCAATGATTCCTTTGCGGGCTCCGACACCATGTTCAGGGATGTAAACTAATGAGCTCAAGAACTCAAGGGTAAGCTCTCGGTAAGTGATAAACCTATTTTTCAGGTGTGCTCTCTCCCATCCCAATTGGTTAAACATGTAGTAAACACTGTCAGTTATGCCTAAAGTGTCCATAGTTGGTTCATCATGTCTGAGGTTAAGCGATGTCTCTCGAGACAAAGCCTCAAATCTTCTCCTTTGGTTTCTACCTCTAAAGGTGGTTTCCATAAAGTTCTGTGGGGGATCCATAGCAAAAGTAAAGCGGGGAAAGCAGTAGAGGAGAAAGTAAAGAAAAAGACTTTCAGAAATCACATGCAAGTAAAATTGTTTTGAAATCGTGATTTTATAAAAGGTTTAAAATGAAAAATACATATATAGCAAACAAAAACAAATAAAATAGACAAAATAGCAAACAAAAACAAATAAAATGGACAAAATAGCAAACAAAAACAAATAAAATGGGTTGCCTCCCATGAAGCGCTGTTTTTAACGTCATAAGCCTGACGAAATTCCTAGTGAAAGATTAGTCGGAGAAATAGGTGGTAATTCTCGAGTTTAAGCTTATTATATAGTCTCTATTATCTATCGATGATCTTTTTAACGCTACCCATTTACAATAAGCGGGCACTATTTAGATCCTTAATTTCTACCGCTCCGCTAGGAAATACTTTTGTAATTCGAAGGACCGGACCATCTAGATTTAAGTTTTCAGGGGAAGAGTCTAAGTCTAGAATTGAATAAAAGTACAACATCTCCCACTAAATTCTTTCCGAGATAAGCGTTGATCGTGCCATTTTTAGTGTGTTCTTTGTAGATTTTAGCGTTTTAAGTAGCGTCTAATCTTAATTCTTCAGTTCATGTAAATCGGATTCGTTTTCTCGGTGCGTGTAATTAATATTGAGTGTCTTTATCGCCCAATAAGCTTTATGCTCTAATTCTCTTGGGAGATGGCGAGGATTTTCCGTAAACAAGTTTGAAAGGTGTAGTTCGATAGGAGTCTTGTAAGCTATCCTATAAGCCCATAAAGCTTCGTTAAGCTTGGATGACCAATCTTTTAGAAATAGCGGCAGTTTTCTAATATTTGTTTAATCTCTCTGTTGAAACTTGACTTGTCCGCTAGTTTGCGGATGATAAGGTGTTGCTGATGTTTTACTCCATATTTAGATAGTAATTTATCAAATATCTTGAAATAAAATGATATCCACCGTCACTAATAACAAGTCGGAACACCAAAGCGGAAAATTATATTCTTGAAAAGCTTTATCACCACTCGTGTGTCATTTGTAGGAGAAGCTATTGCCTCGATCCATTTTGAAACATAATCGATAGCTACGGTATAAACTTGTTTCCAAAGAGGAAGGAAAGGTCCCATAAAATCTATTCCCCAAACATCAAAGACTTCAACTTCAAGTATTCCTTTGAGGCATTTCATCGCGTGCGGAGATATTACGTGCGTTGGCATCGATCCGCGATTTTAACGATGTGGACATCCTTCCACAGTTAGGCGAAAAGGCCGACTTGGAGGTTTTGCACACGTTTTAGAGGTGCTAGCATGTCCGCCATAAGGAGATGAATGACAATGGAAATGGCGTCTTCTATTTCTTCGTCGGGTATACAACGGGAAAATTCCATCAGTCCTCGTTTAAATAAAAGTGGTTCGTCCCAATAGTAACTCTTGAGATCATGGAAGAATTTCTTTTTACATTGGTAAGTTAAGTCGGTGGGCGCCGTGCTAAATAATTAACGATGTCGGCATACCAAGGCAATCCTATGGTCATGTCAATGGCTTCCACGACTTCTTTAGCTTCGGTTTATTTAAATCCAATTGAGCTAGGTCGCTTATCATATGTGCTATCGGATGTTCGTGCGAAAAATGTTAATTGGCACTTGTTCGGGTTTATACCTTCTAAGCGGGATAAATGATCCGCTAGGCGTTTTCGGTTCCTTTCTTGTCCTTAATTTCCAAGTCAAATTCTTGTAAAGTAAGATCCATCGGAGGAGTCTAGGTTTGCATCTTTCTTGGAAAGTAAATGTCGATAGCGTGGTCCGTGTAAATGATGATTTTGCTCCTACAAGGTAAAACGAATTTGTCAAGCGCGAAGACCACGACTAAGAGTTCTTTTCGGTTGTGGCGTAGTTCATCGATGAGTCTAGCGTTACCTTGCGTAGTAAATTGCGTGAAGTTTCTTATCTTTTCTTTGTCCAAGCTGCGCCTGGTAATCACCGCATCGCACATGATTTGAAGGTAACCTCAATCGGGCGGTTGCATGATTGGTGCGAAAAATCTGACCTTAAGGGTTTCAAAAGCTTTAAGACAATCGTCATCGAATATGAACTCGGCATCCTTCATTAATAGACCGTAAGTGGTTTTGTAATTTTCGAAATCTTTAATAAAGCGTCGGTAAAACACTGCGTGTCCTAGAAAACTTCGTATCTCTCGAGCGGTCTTAGGTGGTTGGAGTTCTTTAATCACTTATATCTTAGCTTTATCAACTTCAATTCCTTTATTAGAAATAACATGTCCAATCGATTCCTTCTCGACCATGAAATGGCATTTTCCGATTAAGCACAGGTTTACTTTCACACATCGTTCTAAAACACTCTCTAAATTAGATAGACATCCTTGAAACTTTTCCACACAGGAGAAGTCATCCATAAACACTTCCATGATGTTGTCAATGAAATGCTGAAGATGGCCATCATACATCGTTGGAAAGTTGCGGGGCATTACATAATCCAAAGGCATTAAATGCATCGCGAGCGTTCCATAAGGACACGTGAATGTAGTCTTCTCTTGATCGTCGGGTGAATAGGAATTTGGAAAAATCCGGAATAACCGTCTAAATAGCGAAATAAGTGTTTGGCTAATCGTTCTAACATTTGATCAATAAAGGGTAAAGGAAAATGGTCCTTCCGAGTAGCTTTGTTCGGTTTTCTATAATCAATGCACACTGTGTCCACTAACTACTCTTTGTGTTATCGATTAGCCTTGCGTTTTCACGGTGACACCTCCTTTCTTAGATACGACATGCTTGGCTAACCCATTCTTGTCGGAGATCGGGTATATAATTCCGACTTCCATTAGCTTTTGATTTCATCTCGACTACGATCTTGAGGATCGGATTGATTCTTCTTTGAGGTTCTCGAGAGGTTTTGCAATCCTCTTCTAATAGAATACGGTGCATACAAATTGAAGGACAAATTCCTTTTAAGTCTGATATGTTGTAACCTAACGCAGTAGGGTATTTCCTTAGAACGTCTAAAAGTTTTTCAGTTTCAAGCGTTCCTAAACTGGAATTCACTATTACAGGTCGAGTTTGTTCAGTATCAAGGAATTCGTATCGTAGATTTTTAGGTAAAACTTTTAATTCTAGTTTTGGTTTCTTGGGACATGGCATATGATTATGTGTAAGTGCTAGACTTTCGCTTAGACTGTCATCTTTATATGGTTCTCGCCAATTGTCGTCTTCAAATATCAGAGGGGTTTCGATTTTCATTATTTCGGAATATGTGGTTTGTTTAGCTTTCATCTCTCTCACACACTCGTCTATAATATCGAGTAAATAACATGTGTCATTCATGGCGGGTGCTTGTAGAAATTGAGTGAGGATGAATTCCACTTTTTCCTCTCCGACTTCGAATGCTAATCTGCCCTTCTTTACATCAATTATAGCTCCAACTGTAGCTAGGAATGGTCTTCCTAATATGATAGGGGTGACTGAATCTTCGGTAATGTCCATGATTATAAAATCGGTCGGAATGTAGAATTGACCTATTCTAACGAACATTTTCTAATATACCTCTGGGATATTGCGATCGGTCGATTAATTGAGCAGACATTTTGTAGGTGTAAGTTCTCCCATTTCGACTTTTGCAAATAGATAGGGGCATGACAACGATACTTGCTCTAAGTCATAGAGCTTTGTCTATAATGAATTTTCCAATGTTACGAGGTATAGAGAAACTACACGGCCTTTTAGCTTAGGAGGCATGTTATTACGAATGATAGCACTACATTCGTGATGAGATGCTCGTTATCTTCTAACTTTTCTTGTTGGATAGGATTTCCTTAAAAATTTAGCATCGATGGCATCTGAGTAATGGCTTGTGAATGGTATTGTGATATTTAGTTGTTTGAAGTTCCACAATTTCTTAAATTGGCTCATCGATTTAGAATTGGTTAATCTCTGAGGATACGGAATCTGTGGTTTATAGGGCGGTGGAGGCACATAAGGTTTCTCTTTTTCTATAGCCTCTTGAGTTTCGTTTTCCTTTTCTTTCGGGTCGCTCTCGTTTTAACTCGGCTTGTCTTGCTTCTGATACATAGCTGGGTTTTCTAGTCTTGGATCAACAGTCCGTCAAGTTCTTTTCCACTCCTAAGTATCACTGCATTAGCGTGTCCTTCGGGTTAGGTTGTGGTTGACCCAGGCAGCGGTGGGTGCTGCTGTTGAGCTACTGTGAAATCGAGTTTCAAGCATCTTGTTATGGGTAGCTAAAGCATCGACCTTGCTAGATAATTGCTTAATTTGCTCGTTGGTATGTAAGTTCGATTTAAAACATCCTTATTAGTGCAGGATTGAGAAGCAATGAAGTGTTCTATCATAATTTCGAGGTTTGATTTCCTAGGAGCGTTGGAAGTATTAGGTCCGTTATTAGGATGATTCGGGATAGCTTTGGATAACCGGTGGTGTAGCGGGAGCTTGTCGGGGCATACAACGCATTGTTGCTTTTGTCGAGAAATTTGGATGATTCTTCCAACTGCGTTATCGTATTCTTGTAGGGATTTCCTTGCACGTAGTTAGCTTGTTGGTGGCACTCGGTTAAAGAGGACGTTACGGAGCAAGATGTGATTGAATACCACATAGATGCAAGTTGGAATCATTGCGCTACGATGGCTGCGGGAGTGTGGAAAGGTTCTCTAATTTTTGGGTAAGCCTCCACTTTAGCATTAACTTGATCCAGGTTCACTTGACCTTGATACCTTTCGGTTGAGATTTCTCTACATTAACTCTCTCGCTTCCCCATTGGTAGTGGTTCTGAGCCATACTTTCAATAAGTTGGTTCGCTTCGGCATATGGTTTATCCATCAGTGCGCCACCAGCAGCGTCTATGGTTAATCTTGTATTGTATAATGAGACCGTTATAGAATGTGTGAATAATCAACCATTCTTCTAAACCATGATGAGGGCCGAGTCTTAGCATATCCTTGTATCGTTCCCATGCTTCGAATAAAGATTCATTGTCTTTCTGTTTGAAACCATTGATGTTGGCTCTGAGCATAGCAGTTTTGCTTGGAGGAAAATATCTAGCTAAGAAGACTTTCTTCATTTCATTGAAGTGGTGATTGAGTTGGCGAAGAGATTGAAGCCAAGCACGAGCTCTGTCTCTTAAAGAAAAGGAAATAGGCGCAATCGTATCGCCTCGGGGTTACTCCATTCGCTTTCACGATGTTTGCGTCTGCACAAACACGGATAGATGTAGATTAGGGTCGTCGGTAGGAGCTCGGAGCTGGTTCTGGAGCGGGAAAAAGCGAAGGTTTATTCGAAATCGTTTGAGCAATAGCGAGCTGCAATCTTGTTATGAGGCTCCGCTTGAAGGAAATCGTAATCCTTAAGAGGACGAGGAGGAGGAGGTGGATCGGCCATTCTTACGTAATTCGTCGAGATCTGTAGAAGCAGACGGAGGAAGATTGTTGCATGCAGTACTCTTGAATTCGTCTTCTTAATCGAAGATAACGCTCGATATATCGTATATGGGTATATGCAAAGTACCGCCTTGAGGCGCGTGTTGGCATACAAAAATAAATAGTTGCCTTAGCCTAGGCGATTGCTACTTTAAGAGTGCACTAGTGACTAGATCAAAGTCCCGACAGGGCGCCAAAAACTTGATGTGCGATAAACCTAATATGTCTAACGGTATCTTAACTGCAAGCGCACAGCCTATCGCGGTAGTAATAAAAGATTGTCGAATCCACAGGGACTTTGTAATCACTCTAGTGCGGGAAAGTAATGCTAGTTTAGCTAAGGCGGAAATTGTCACGTTTGGTTTTAGGAAGGTTAAGGAAGGTAAACTAATTGGTTTTAAAGTAATTATGAAATGAAATGGTCGGTATGCAATAGAGTCGACTTAAAGGATCTAATCGGCTTAGGCATATTAGGATGGTCAACTTGGTTTGTGCAGAATTAATCGGTTTAAAACCCTTAACTCACACTTTCATGGTCTTATCTCGGATTATCGTCTAAAGCCCTATACACCTTTCGCTAGCCTATAAGTGTTTAGAAGTATTTTTGGAAACTTAATTAATTCTAATTTGGTTTAAAAGCGCTTTCAACGTATTTAAATCAAATGCCTAACTTTAGCTATCGGTTAAAACCTCACACTTTCGTGGTCTCGATCTAACCTATTTACTCTTCTTACTTTCATATGAAGGTTTTATTTTTAAGCATAAAAGTTATAACGAGTTAAGTTGATTAAAGTTTTAGCCTAAGTTTGATCGGATGCCTAATGTCTCTTACTATCCCATACCGACACTAAAGGTTTAGCTAGCCATGGAAATTAAAATGAGCGTCGAGAAGTAAAAGCAAACAAATATAAATTGGACATTATGAATAATAAATTAAACTTGCATTAATTAATTAAAAGGTATGAAATACAATTGCAAAATAGAAACACGAAAATAAAGCGATATCCTATATCCTTCTTCCACAATTGGAATCGGACTTGAAATGAAATGTAAAATTCGAGGCTTGAATAATAAATCCTAAACTATAATAATAATTTCACGATGTTGGAAATTATTATTTGAGCAATAAAAATGAAAAAATAAGCGAATCGAGAAATTAAAGCGAAATATTGTTGGGTTCAAAAATCGTGAGCTTCCGCACAAGAAAATTCTCAAAACTACGTACCTCTAACATGAAATGTTGAGGTATTTATAGAGGAATGAATATGGCGGTTGGATTTGAATTCACACGTAGCTTGCCCTTGAATCTCTGGAATATGGGGCGTGGGTTGTTGCGTTTGAGCGTGGCTTGTAGTTGAGAGAAAGCAGGGAGTTTAAAAACTCCTTGAGTTTAAGCTTCGATCGCACTTCTAATTTAAGCATTATCGCGTTTACGGTCGTGGCCTTTGTGTTACGAGCAACTTGGTGTTTCTTCCGTGTTACGGTCGTGGTGGATGTGTGACGGTCGTAAGACGCTTCAGAATGTGTTACGGTCGTGGCATGAGCGTTCTGACCATCACTAAAAAGTGTATCTTTTGTTTGTCTTTTTCTTACATTCGTTTTGTTTTCTTGCATTGTTTCATATTTTCTTCATTTTGAGCTAAGTTGTGAATACCTGCAAAAAGTAATGACAATCTCGAAATATTCGGGAGTTAATCGGGTCAAAATAATACAAAACGGGTTAATTTCATGTAAAATAAACGATATGATTTCGTGTTATCACCAATAAAGCATACAACCGTTTGGACATGTGGGTATCTGTTCGCGTTAAAAAGTGACGTGCGAGGGAATCGAATCTGAATTCGGATTCTCTGGCTCGAAACGATTTACTCTTTTGATTTGTTTATAAAGATGCCGCGAGCATCAAGCTTTATTATTTTCAACACAAGAAATTATGATTATGAAAAAGGGGAAATTTGTTAATACCCTCAATTGATTATGATATGCATTACGACTAGCGCAAACTAGGCGTAGCATGGGAGATTCGGGTAAGGGGTTTGTTATATAAAGGGAATAGATGGAGCACCCTAAATATATATAGTTATCTATAGCTTTATATATGAATATGTTTGATATGTTTGTGTATTTTAATTGCTATTTCTATGATTGGGAAAGTTTCTCCTTTGGATTTTAAGAAGGGTAGATTATGTGGGATCCTAGGTTTTGTTATTATTATGCTCATAAAGATCATTGGGATCTTACGCATACATATCCTTAATGGGAATCGAGCATTTGTAGCTCGGATCTAAAGGGATCTATGGTTTGTTTGGTTTGAGGGAGAAAGAAATTTGCTCGCCAAGGATGAGACCTTGTGCCTCGTATTCTCAAAGGATGTTGAGAAAGTCGAACAATCGTAGTTCCACTTATGCTAGTGGAAGCAGCGGGATGTTAGTAAGAGACAAGACAAATGTCATCTTAATGAAAAATGTATCTAATCTATTTCATCACATACATTTTGAAAAGTTTGATTGATTAAAATCTTTAAATGTAAGTTATCGGTGTTTTGCTTGAGTGTACAAGCATTACCACTTACATGTTTAAGAAAGATGTTTGAAAATGATTGAATCTTTTAATTGTAAGCATTGGGTGTTTTGCTTGAGTGTACAAGCATTACCACTACGATTAAGAGATGTTTTGTTTGAAAAGAGTTTGAAAAGTTTTTGATTGTATGTGATGTGATAGATGAGATACTTCTTCCATAGAGATGATAAGCGTCTAAATCTCTAGGAGAAATTGATTGGATTAGAAGGATGCTTTTAAAGCCCATGGGTCCTTGTATTGTAAGCCCAAGAGGAGGCATTCCGAGGTCATCGAGGTCATCGAGGGTCCTTGTATGAAGCTCAAGAGGAAGCTATAGGGTATGGTTGGCTTTTGCTTTAAAGGGATTTCAAGGAAACCATAGGAGGCTCTTAAGAGATTTCTGGTCTCTTTCTTTGTATGATGCCCAAGAGGCTAAACTCAATGAGGAGTTCTTTTGAGCGAAGCCCAGAGGAGGTGACTCAATAGGGAGTGTTGTCTTATATGAAGCCTAGCGGAGGCTAAACTCAGATGAATGAGTTTTCTTATATGAATCCTAAGAGGAGAACTCGGATGAATGAGTTTTCTTATATGAAGCCTAAGGAGGCTGAACTCGTGGGGAACCTCTTGGTTAGACTAGTTGTTATGTTATAACTAGGCAGTTGTATAAACAAGTATATGAAGTTTATTCAGGGGTTTATGAAGGAAATATAAACAATGCATGTAAAATTTATTTACAAGAGTTTATGAAGGAAATATAAACAAGTGTGTGTAAAGCGAGCGTTTAAAGCAGCGTAACTTGATTATTTACAAGTTTAAATTGTGTACAAGGAAGTAAATATGTACACGAGCAGTATTTATGTACAAGAGGATGTGGATGTACATAGGAGGGTTGGGACTTACACGTAAGGAGGCCCATTGGTTTAAAAGCGTTTCACGAGAATAATGCTCCTTTTAATACCAATGGTATTCGATGTATATACAAGTAAAATGAAAACAAGCAGACGAAATTTATGCATATTTGAGTATTTACAAAAGTATCGTATTATGTACGGTAAAATTGGTATGTATATGAAAGAATTTGATATGTACAAGGAAATATGTATGTACATAAAAAGAATTTTGGGACTTACACCATAAGGGAGGCCCATGATCGGTTAAGAAATTCGAGAGAAAACGAATTCGGTTTTATCGTCAAATCGGATCGATCATGGAAAAAGATGTAAGTTTGATGAAAAGTTTTAAAAAAAAGATCTTGAAAGTGTTTTTGAAATGTGAAATTTACTTACAATAAGTTTGGAAAAGAATCGGGCTTCGAAAGTTTGAAAAAAACGCCTTTGAAAGTGTTTTAAAAAGTACTCAAATGCATAGTTTTCGGCTCGATAAAAATATAACCGGATGAAAGTTTTTCTGAAAATTTTTGACACTATCTTAAAATAGATATGTTAATTGACATGTGTACAAAAAATCACCTCAAAATGAAGAGTTTTGATTGGGTTTTGAAAAAGTCAAAGTTTGTAAAAAAAATTGAAAAGTTTGGCAAAAATGGTCCCAAGGCTACTCGAACCCGGGACCATTAGGCAAGGCATGGCATGAAAGACTTAAGAGTGAGCTGGCAACCGCTTGGCGGCAATACATCCGTGTAATGAAATCAAACAATGTTATAATATTATAAACCGATTTTGAATTTGAAAAAAGCATGACTTCTTCTTCCTCCTCTAATCTTCAATCAGCCATGGATTCTTCATTTCTCCATGAAATTGCTCGATGTAAACATCAAACTTGATCGTTTTAAACCCAGGAACATGATGATGTCATTTAATTTCATTTATTTTAAGCTTAACATGATTAAATTTCGCACGAACACGAAGAACCCTAGTTACGAAAATTCTAATTGAAATCGTGTATGGTGAATGAATTAATCAATTGATTGAGGTTATTGATCGGTGGTGCGAAACAAAATGGCCAAGAGCTTTTGAGCTGGAAGCAAGAAATCAAAGAGTTTGAAGTTGAGTTTCTTACATTCAGCGAAATCGAAGCGTGCTAGAGTGTTTCCGTTGTTGTTTGATGATGGCTACAACACGGTGAACCTTATGGAAGGTGTGAGGATGGTGCCTTGCTTTGGAATGGTGCGAGCTATGCTACACAAGTCCACTTGCATCGGCTCAATGAAATTCGAATATGTGCTTGGAGGTGTTACGGATCAAGAGTGATGGTTTGTATCATCTCTATGGAGTATGTTGATGATTTTGAGTGAAAAATCACAACTTGTGAGCCGATGATCAGATTCGATAGTTATGGCGGTTTTGGCAAGTTTGAAACATGAAATGCAAAATCATTTTTTAGTGTTTCTTGTGTTGATTTTAAGTTACAAACCAATTACATATGATTTTATGACATGTTAGACACCAAATATCTCATGTTTTTCACAAGTTTTGAAAAATACAAGAATCCTCAAATTACACTATGTTACTTGAATTTTAAGAAAGGGTGAAAGCTTGTTTTGGCATAGCTTTGGTGTGGTTTCAAATGGCCAACATGACCTCTATTTATAGGTCAAAAGTTCGAATGGTAAGTGAAGAAGATTGGCTTTGGTATTTACAAGTTGCCTTAAAGGGCAAGGAAGTCATTTTGCAATAAATGCAAAGGCTTCCTTTTAACCATGGTTAATTTTTCAACTTGATCTTATCCCATCATAATTACTCTCCATCTGATTTTTATCAGCTATCCCTCTTTGCTAGGTGGCATGGCTTCTAGAAGAAGAAACTCAAAAATGACCTATAATCTTGAAAGTTGTACTTGAAAATCAAGGATTTTGGAGCTCTATGTTTCAAAATCAAAAGTATAGCTAGACACCATGGATTTGCAAGTTCTTGGACATTTTGGAAAGCTTGTTTCAAGGGCTACAACTTTCATGTTTTGAGTTTTTTCCAATTCCAAGTGGAACTATGTGAAAAAATGCCATGAAGTTTGGAAAAAGTGTTGAAATTTTTGACTTTTTGTTGACTTTTCCAAATTTCTTGATTTTTTATGATCATGATGGATCATTTGAAGTATTTTGATGATGGAAAAAGTTTTGTCTTGAAAAAGTTGACCAAAAGTCAAAGTTTGACTTTTCAGTGCAGATGAAATTTCATCAGATGATCCAGAAATTGACTGATGAATTCTGTGAACTTCTATGATGTTTTGAATCTAGAAATTAGGTCAAAATGTTGTATTTAAGATATGAAGATCAAACTCCAATAAAAAAAATTCATTTATTGATCAGAAAATCAGTGATTGCTCATCCTCGATAAAAACCCTAATTGGTCGATCCTCAATAGATCGTGAGGAAAATTTTGATATCTGAAGGTCAGAGTTTGATGGTTTGATCAAGATAGATCAATTGAGGTGAATGAAGCTCAAACCCTAATTGATTGCCTCTTGAATCAGATGAAAAACTGATGAAACCCTAATTTTGACCTGTAGAAACTACACGATTAATTACATTACGAGCGTTAGTGATGCAATGATGCAAATGTAAGGTGGTATATTAGGTCAAAATTGGGGTATGACAGATGCCCTATTTAAGTTTCTTTAACACGAGATATGAAGATGAATATCTTCGTCTCGATAGGTGTGAAGAGACTTAAATATCGAAATCATAAATTTTGGACCTAAGATACCAAAAGATCAGATGATGCAAAATGATTGCAAAAGATTCACCGGAAGATATCAAAGAATGACATGGTGGAAATTTATGAGGATGACTTAGTCATCTAAGAAAAGAGAATCCGGTTTGTTGGGAAACAAGCAATATGTTTCCTTTGGAAAATATATTCACAATGTATGTGAATATATGTTTCGCTTTGGAAATAAAGAGATTACCTACCTTGACCTTGTGACAATGTTTAAGGTAAGTGAAAATGATATTACCAATTATCACCTTGTGATAGTTTATGGTAAATGAAAATGATATTACCAATTATCAGCCTTGTGATAGTTTATGGTAACGAGCTCTAAAGATATTACCAATTATCAGCAAAGTGATAACTATAACAAGGTAACTCTTGAGAAAAATGTTTGAGTATTCAGCCTTGTGAATAACAGACAATGATGGAAACAGATCTCAAATGAGTTTCTATTTTCAAATCTGATCTTGTCGGGATCTTTTTGAGAAGATGCGGGCATTTTTGATTGGAAAGACACAGGTTTTCTTTTAGAAAAAAAAAATAACTGAGGAGATTTCTTGAACTTTCATGATTTGATCTTATTGAGAAGAACAATCTTTTTATGACAAGCTTCAAGATGAAAAGAAAATAAGCGGCTCGGATGACGAGGCTTAATGCTTATTGTTTTGTTGGTTAGAGACAAGGTTCTATCCGGGAATGAAATTTGGAAAGGGTCAATCAAGACTACTTTCCTAATGCGGAATGATCTCGGTGGGGAATAGGAGAGAAAAATGTATTTTTACTGCAGGAATAACCTCACGGAGATATAACATACCCTTATGAGTAAATGTAATATAAACCAGTGATATGGAAGCAAACATTGAGGAATGCAGAAATGCATTAATGATGCTATGATGAATGCTATGAATGTCATATGCATGCTGACGATACTTGACAAAGACAACAAAAAAAGGTATTTGGGAAAAGGACTACGTCACAGTTCAAACAAATACTTAGTAAAATCTGCAGCCATGGCGCAGATGTTTACTGATGATGAATTTGAGTTGCATGTTTTAAACTTTACGAAAAGGTATTTCATTGGCAAACTTGTTGGGAATTCTTTTGGATAAGAATACCTTCCTTTGATGATCTCTGCTTGAGGAAGAAAACTTACATGGATTGTTTCATCCTTGAAGATCGAAACACTCGTGGAGAAAAGCTGTTGAAGTTCATACGTGTACATAGTTCAAAGGAAATTTCGCTTTTATTTCAAAATTTTGAAGTAAAATTCATTTAAAACTTTTAGTTTCAAAAGTGATTTTCATAATAAAAGCGTTATTTTGTAAAATGAATAAAGCAAAATTGCAAACAAAAGGCACAGGCTCAAATTTATTGATAGAATGGTATTCATAAGGCGTGACTCCATGAACTATTTACAAAGTTGGAAATGATAATTTATTGGGAAAAGGCTACATTGAAAGCAAACAACGCTATTATCCTAACAACTTTGAATTCGGTGTGCTTGTTGCTTGATTTGATTGAAGATCCGTTGATGGAAGATTCTTGATTAATTGAATGATTACGATTACTTTGTCATTTTGTATCCTTATTTTGCCTAGATTTCCTTTTCGTTTTCAATCTACGAGGATAATTTGTTTATTGTCTCTAATTTTTGCTGGACCGCCTTTTGAGTTTTCGGTCCTTGAGGCGCTCATTTTAGCCTAACCCGCCTTTTGGTTTTCGACTTCTGAAACATTCTTTTGCTTTTCTTAGACAAAGTATTTCTTGGTGCATCGGCATTCACAGGATCGGAGTTCATCACCGTCCATGGTTGTGATAGTCATAGCACCTGAAAAAGCTTCTTTTGATGTATGGGCCTTCGTAATTAGGAGTCCATTTGCCCTAGAATCGGTTGAAAAGGCAGAATCTTTTTAAGCAAGTCGCCTTCCGGAATTCACGAGTCGGACCTTTTTGTCGGCTTTCTTCATTCTTCTTTGATATAGTTGTCCATGACACGAGGCGGTCGACGCTTTTCTTGATTAAGTTTAGGTCGTATCTGCTTTGACACCATTAGGCCTCGAGATAACTTAGTTTCCATGAGAACTCTCATTGTGGAATCTCAACTTCTCGGGAGCACTTCTTCCATGCATTATACAAAGAAAAGGGTTGCCCTGTTGAAGTGCGTCTGAATCGATACCCATGTCAGAGCAAATGGCAGGATTTCGTGCCAGTCTTTGTAGGTGATGACCATCTTTTGGACGATCCTTTTGATGTTCTTGTTGGCAGCTTCAACAGCGTCATTCATCTTTGGCCGGCAAGGAGATGAGTTATGATGCTCGGTCTTAAATTCCTCACACAGTTCTTTCATCATTTTGTTGTTCAAATTTGATCCATTGTCTGTAATGATCTTACTCGGAATTCCGTATCGGCAAATGAGGTTGTTCTTGATGAACCTCACAACCACTTGTCTTGTGACGTTGGCGTAAATCTTTGCCGACCCATTTGGTGAAGTAATCAATAGCCACTAAAATGAAACAATGTCCGTTGGACGCTTTTGGTTCGATCATCCCGATCATGTCAATGCCCCACATGGAGAAGAGAGAACGTTGAGTAGAGTTGGCGGCACGTGGATCTTATCTACGTAGATCTGGCACTTATGACATCTTTTGACGTGTTTACAGCAATCAGATTCCATTGTTATCCAATAGTATCCACGCTCTCAAGATTTTTGGACATTGCATGCCCATTTGAATGGGTTCAAGGACCCTTCATGCGCCGTGAATTATCGTTATACGCTTCATGTCTATCGGCGGCAGCGAGAATCATGTCGAAGTTTCTTTTGTATAACACATCCTCATTCAGGAAGAAATTTCTAGAAAGCCTCCTTAGAGTTTTCCTATCTTTGTATGATGCCCCGAGTGGGTACTCTCGAGTTTGAAGGAAACGTTTGATGTCGTGAAACCACGGTTTATTATCGAGGACTGCTTCAGTTGCAAACACATAAGCAGGTATTTCAAGGCATCTGATACGGATCTTAGGCATATCGTTCCAATGGTTGAATTTGAACATGGAAGACAGAGTGGCCAAGGCGTCTGCCATTTGATTCTGATCTCGAGGGATGCGATGCAGTTCCACTTTGTTGAAGAAAGTCAACAAACGTCTTGCATAATCTCTGTAGGGAATCAGACCAAGATGATGAGCTTTATACTTGTCTTTGATTTGATTGATCACAAGGGCTGAATCTCCATATATGTCAAGGATCTTGATCCTCAAGTCGATGGCTTCTTCGATACCCATGATACAAGCTTCATATTCTGCGATGTTGTTGGTGCAATCAAATAGCAATCTGGCGGAGAACGGGATATGAGAACCCTCGGGAGTAATGATGACTGCCCCAATTCCATTGCCATAAATGTTAACTGCTCCATCAAAGATTAAGCCTCATCTAGATTCTGGATCTGGACCTTCTTCGGGTAGCGGTTCGTCACAATCTTTCATCTTTAAGTACATAACATCCTCGTTAGGGAAGTCGAACTTGAGAGATTGGTATTCGTTGATCGGCTGATAAGCCAAGTTATCGGCGAGAATGCTTTCTTTAACCGCTTTTTGGGCACGGTATTGGATGTCATATTCAGATAACAACATCTGCCATCGAGCAATTCTCCCTGTTAAGGCAGGTTTTTCAAAGACGTACTTGATTGGATCCATTTTGGAGATTAACCAAGTCGTCTGATTGATCATGTACTGGCGGAGACGTTTTGAAGCCCACCAAAGCACAACATGTTTTCTCGAGCATGGAGTAACGAGTTTCACAATTTGTGAACTTTTTACTCAAGTAGTAGGTGGCATGCTCTTTCTTACCGGTTTCATCCTGTTGTCCAAGCATGCAGCCCATGGAATCTTCTAGCACGGTAAGGTACATGATTAATGGTCTTCCTTCGACTGGAGGAATCAGTATTGTTGGTTCTGATAGGTATTCCTTGATACTGTCAAACGCTTTTTGGAAATCTTTTGTCCACACAACCTCTTGATTTTTCGCGAAGCTTGAATATCGGCCCAGTAGCGATCATTTGAGAGATAAATCGGAGATGTAATTCAACCGTCGAGAAATCCTCTTACTTGCTTTTACGTATGTGGCGTAGGCATTTCTTGAATAGCCGACTTTGTCGGGTCAACTTCAATACCTCTTTGGTGACGATGAAACCTAGGAGTTTTCTAGATCTTACCCCAAAGGTGCATTTGTTAGGATTGGTTGAAATTTCCTTAGTCATTGAAACAACTTCAAGAGATATCTATATGCTCTTCTTGATTATCGATTTTGCTATCATGTCGTCACGTAGACTTCAATCTCTTTGTGCATCATGTCATGAAAGAGAGTAGTCATCGCCCTTTGGTAAGTTCTTGGCATTCTTTAATCCAAGCGGCATTACTTTGTAGCAAAAGTGCCCCATGGCGTGATGAAGGATGTCTTCTCCATGTCTTGAGGCCATTACGATCTGATTGAAACCGGAGAAACCGTCCATGAAGGAAAGACATTGAACTTTGCGGTACTATCTACTAGCATGTCGATGTGCGGTGGTGAAATCATCTTTTGGACTTGCTTTGTTCAAGTCGGTAGTCAACACACATTCGACCTTTCCATCTTTCTTGGAGCGGTACTATGTTGGCTAGACATTGAGGATATTCGGTGTGAGGAAACTGCGTCGGTGCTTTTGGACTTCCTTTTTGATTTTGTCGGCCATTTCGGGGTGAACTCTTCTCGGTTTACATTTAGCGGTGGACACTCGGGTCTTAATGGCAAGTGATGCTCCACGATGCTAGTATCTAAACCTGGCATGTCTTGGTAGGACCAGCGAACACATCAACATATTCTTTGAGAAGATCTATCGAGTTTCCCTTGGCGTTGCATCGAGAGCTCCGATGTTCACTTCTTTTTGTCTTCTTGAACCGGGTTGATTGCTTCCAAAGGCTCTTTGTGAGGCTGAATGATTCTTTCCTCGTGCTTAAGTAGTCGAGAAATCTCATATGGGATCTCTTCTTCAACTTCTTCCTCGGAGACTTCACTGGGAATTTCAAAGTTGGGAGAGAGCATAAAGTTATTGCGTTCAATGGATTTGTCCATCTGTTAATCTGCATATTTGATTTATGTCTGATTAATTAACTCTCCCTTTTATTATATATATTTTTTGAAAAATTTAATGTGAAAGTGTATGCAGATTAAATTTTTTTTTTTTTAATGTTTTTAGGATTATCATTTCCAAGAAGGGTAAAATGAAAACAAACACAACGTGTGGAATCAAAACAACGCGTTTTATTTATGATTCACAATATGAAGCAGGGCCTAAAATACAAACTCATTTGTCTTGGGCAAGACAAAGAAATTATTTAAAAGCTAAACCCTATAAAACATCTCTTCGCTTTGGGTGAGGCGAGTTCAAAACAAAAGCAAAGATAAACTACTTAGAGCTATGAACATTAGTACGAACTGCGGGTTTCCAATAGTGGCGAACTCCTTGGAAGTCGGGTACTCGGTAGTTTTCCACTTGGCTTAATTCTTGAATAGACTTTGGTGGTTGGTCGAGCGAGCTTTGAAGACTACGGATGATTGACCTTGCCTTTTGTGTTCTTTGGCTTCTTCGCTTGATGGACGGATCGAGAAGCATGGGATCTGCATATGTACTTTCTATTGGCATTCGTGTTGAATTACGGGATGTACTCTCCAATCTTACGAGTGAAGAGACTCATTGTCGTGACACTTTCCAATTCATATCCAGTCATATCCACGATCTTGATGATACGTTGATGTAGTGATAGTCAAGATCGGTTTAACAAATTCCACAGGCGCATTAAGCGAGATCTTCATTGGAACCTCAATTGGTTGATGAGATCGGAAGATGGGTACACCTCTTACGGTTGACTAGGATACTCAAAAGAATCACCCCATCAGTTTGGTGGATATCTTCAGTCGATTTTTGAGCTTTCGGTATGGTGTATTTCACCATGTAGTCAAACTTGCCACTTGGTTCTCCCAAGGTATCCCAAACTTCGGAAGGAATAGGTGAACTTTCATTCTTTTGTAGGGAAATACCTTTGAATTGATCAGTCGGAGTATAGTATGGCGCGTACGATTCTTCCTGAGACACATACTCAGAGTTGTTAAGATAAGTGCTCAACTCTTCAGATCCAGAGAGATCGTCTTCATCACCTTCATTGGTAAGAACGTTAACCTCTTGAAGAACAGGGTTTAAGAAACCCCCTTGTGAATACTTCTCGATTGGGCGAAGTGTTTCATTCGTTTGCCTTTAGAAATACTGGAGCGACGAGCCCGGCCTTTGTCTCGTTGTTGGGTTTTATTACTTGTCCGACCTTGACATGCCATCTTTCACTATTTGCGCTGCTTCTTTGTAACAGGAGATAGATGATCTTCTTTTGCTTGTAGATTCATCTTCTAACGGATGTTCTGGGAACTGCGTCCCTTCAACGTCGTTGGCTGTGATGAAAGAAAAACTAGATAAATGGCTTATTATTAAAGCTTGTTCACCGATGATGGTTACTAGCTTCCCATTTATTGTGAACTTCAGTTTCTGATGGAGAGTGGAAGTCACTGCTCCTGCTTCGTGGATCCATGGTCTTCCTAGCAAACAACTGTAAGCAGATGGCACATCCATGACCTGGAAAGTGATTTGGAAGGTATGGGGACCAATCGTCATCGGGAGATCGACTTCCCCAATAACAGACTTCCTTGACCCGTCAAAGGCTCTTACTACTATGTCATTGAACTTCATCGGCGTTCGTTTGTAAGATAAACGAGCTAGAGTCATTTTTGGCATTACATTCAAGGATGAATCGGTATCCACTAGTACGTTGGATAGAGAATCTGATTGGCAAATCATCGAGATATGCAGAGCCAAATTGTGATCTTTCCTTCCTCAGGAGTTCTTCATCACTTGAAGCTTAGATTGTTACAATGTTATGTTGCCTGATTCATCAAGGCAGTGCGTAGTCACGTCGTGATCTACATAAGCGATCTAGCACTTTCATCAAAGCTTCTCGGTGAGCTTGAATTCAAAGTAGAGATAGTATTGAAATCTTGGAGGGTGCGCATTAGGCGATCCTGACTCGGTACTCGCTTTTCTTGATTAGTTTCAAAATCTCATCAAAATCTGTGTTGACGTTGGTTCTATCGAGGCGGACCAACATTTGTGTTATCAGCGGGAATCCTCATGGGGTTCGGGTGGTGCGTCTTGGATTTTGCCTAACGGGAACAGGTTGCTTTGGAAGCGGAGTATGTACCGTCCACTTGGCGTTACTCGTTGTGATACGGTGATGACTTTGTAGGATTTTGTATCCAAATGTGCGGATAGCAAGAGTCGCCACCGACTTTTATTTTTATCCAATTAAGGGAAGGTAAAAGTATGAGAAAAAGACCCGTTAGATTACGAGTTCGGGAGAATGGTTATGAAAAGGGAAGGTATTAGCACCCTTTCCATCCATGATTTATTCTACGGGCTCTTAGTTGCTCTTAGATAACTTTTTTAAAATTGCTTTCTGTGTGTTTGACAAAAAATGTTTTGAAAAAGGCATTTCGCTTTGACTTTGTAATGACTCATGTAGGAGTGTATACAAAGTGTTCGGAAATGTTTTTGTTTTGAAAAGAAATTGAATTTTGACAAAGTGTGAGGTGTGAAAGCATTTTGATAGAGCAAGCAACTAAAGACTTATTACCCACTCGAAATGGTCGTTTTGTGCTTTACGTTCCTTTAGAATAGCGCTAGCCGTACCATTAGTTAGTAGGTAGCTCCATTCGTTGGATGTAAGCGGGACATTCGAAGGGACATCGGATGGTCATTGAAAGCAACTTGTAGGAAGTATCCTAGCACATTCGAAGGGACTATCATCATTTTTCGTGGCGACAATCGAGGTCAAGATCATATATTCGGGCGACATCGTGGGTCTTATGATCTTTGTATCGAAGGGACTATGATGATTTGTTTGGGCGGCGGTGCTAGAATACCTCTACGTTAGAGGACATGACCATTTGAAATCGAAGGCATCGAGAGAATTACCTAAGGGGTGCGTGTGTGAGAAGTGTGTCAAATTCGGATATTTTATCTTGAAATTAGTGTGAGCTATGTCCAATTATTATCTTGCCATACACCTAATTACTAGCAATTGATAAGGGTGCGGAAAGTAAAATGCGGAATGTAAAATGCGGAAGGTAAACCTCGCTATTACATGGCTTTAGGCAGATACATAATTAGGGTGGGAAAGTAAAGTCCTAAATTAAACTATTACAACCCATGAGCAGTTACATTATTGAAAAAAAAAATAAAAACGATAAAAGAAAAAACGTCCGAATCGGAGCAACCTGTGAAAGAATAAGAAAATCGGGAAATATGATGAAATTGAATAAGAGGAAAAATGTTAGAAACATGCAAGTTTTGATATGAGAAAATTTATGCATCTGGAAATAAGATAAATAAGCTATAATAATTTTTTGGGATTTTTTGGAAAAGATTTAATAATTAAAATGCAATTTATAATGATTTAAATGCTAAAATAAAAATAAAATAAATATGCATGCAAAAATTATGTTTTTTTAATTTATTAAATTAAATAAAGGTTTTTAGAAAAATAATGTAAAAAGAAAAAATGTTTTTGGTAATTTTTTAATGCAGGAATAAAATTATGAAAAGAAATTAAAATAATGCAAAATATTGAAATAATGTGAAAAATATAGAAAATATGAGTTTTGGAAAAGTGTAAAAAGGGATTGTCTGAACCAGGAATCGAACTGGGGACATCCCTTTCAAACCTTGAAAACCACCACCGACCAACCGAATAGCATGCGCCCTTTGTTTGGAAGCAGGATGGTTTGAAAATAACAGCGTCGCTCGTCTTTCCTCCCGCTCGCCAATTCATCGTCTTCTTCATTTTGAATTTACGAAGCTAGCGTCGGTGTTCTTCCTTCGTCACAGCTAATATCAAAATGCAACACACATAATATAAATACATTCTAAAGCCATGGTTCGATTGGAAACATCATTCAGAATCAATGGTACTAGTCTAGGTCCAATTTTTCCTATTTAGTGAAACCCTAAAGCGGCGAAACCCTAATAATGGTCGTGTTTCCGCCATGGAAATTCGATTAAAGCACCGGAAAGCTTGCAAACTCATCACTAATCACAAAACAAACACAAATCAAGTTAATAATGCATGAATGATAGAATTCAATTTTGAAATTTCAAGAACAAACCAATTTCGGTTGGCAATTACGGATGGTTTTGAATGAAGTAAAGTGCGGATCGATTCGGTGGATGGCAAGGAATGTATTTGGATGCTCAAAACCACTTGAAACAAATGGATCAATGATTGCGATTGCTTGAAGGTCACGAATTTTTGAGTTTGAAACTAGGGTTAGGAGCAATTCTTACATCTTCTCTTGATAGGTATGCATTGTGTATTTATATTGGATGGAATTGGAGGCGATTTGAGGAAGAAATCATCATCAATCAATGCAAATCAAATTTGATTTTGTACAAAATCAAATTTTCAAATTGATTAATTTTCAATCCAATCTTGCCATATCAATCAATTTTCGAAATTTTTGGCTTTGTTGAGTTACTTGGATGCCAAGGAAAAGAAAAATCAATTTGCAATTAATTTTTGATTTTATACTTTATTTTGAATTTAATTTGTATTTAAATGAATAAATTCCAAATTAAATAGAAAAATAAAATAAAAATTGTGGCTTTGGGCTTTGATGTTCCAAATTGTATGAGGAACAAGTTTGGATGAAGAAAAAGTAGGCCCATTTGCAAAGTTTTTGATTTTAGAAGTATCTCTCTTTGTGCATTCTTCCAAAATTGCCCAACTTGTAGATGGTGTAACTTGCTCAATTTTCCACATTTTGAGTGTTCTTGGACTTTTGGAAAGCTCTAAGAGTCCTCTAACCAATGTCTTTGGTCTCATCTCAATTGGAGTTACCATGCTCAAAATATCTTCAAAACAAAAGTTGACTTTTGTTGACTTTGAAAATGACATGTAATGTTTTGAGCTATACCTCTCAAATGAAGCATTTTTGGACATTCTTGTGAGACATGAAGTTGTAGAAATTGAATTTCCTTCAAAACAAGAGGTGGTGGAAAAATTTACGAGAAAGTATGAAAAGTTATGATCAGTCAAAGTTCGATTGACTTTTCATCTAGAAACCCTAATTTAGAAAGTTTGACTTTTGGGCAAATCTTGAGTTTTCTTGATGAATCATGATCAACCCTTGATCAAATGATGAATGTAACTTCAAAATGAGGATGTTGACCAAAAATCGAAGTTTTGGTGTATGTTGACCACAGTTGACTTTTGTCAATACACCGATTTTCAACCATCGAGCAATTATAGGAAACTTGACTTGTGAGGCTTGAAACTTGACATGGAGAATCTTTGAAGCATATGAGGAGGCATGAAGGCCATTGGAGATGTTGGAAATCCATCTTGACTTGAGAGATACCAAACCCTAGTTTGGGTTGATTGTCTAGGAGAGAGTTTTATCGATCGACTCTTGAGGAATCCTTGAGTATGGATGTATGAAATCTCTTGAGTAGATGGAGGGCAAATTTTGGGGTATGACAGCTGCCCTGTTCAATCTTCTTGTCTTGGAAGGGTTAGATTGACATGCTTGTCTTTCGTGACACAGGTAGAAGATGATTGAACAAAATACGAAAATTTTCATGGTTGGTGGATGATGCGGGAATGGGCTTCGGATGCCATTTGGAGAAGTTGGAGACTTATTTGGGGGCAGTCGTCGCTAGACTCGAGGTTGTTAATAGGAGGCTGCGGAGATGGGCTTAAGATGCCATCTAAAAGGTCGATCTTTGGAGGGTGAGTCGTCGTTAGACTCTGTAGATGTTCTGGAATGGAGAGAGATGGGCTTAAGATGCCATCCGAGAGGAGTCGTCGTTAGACTTCGTGTTCACGTTAAATGAAGTTATTAGTGCTGTATTGATTTTTAACCATATATGCGACATTACGGTGAAGCCTTGTTGATAAGTAGTCGGAGATGGGCTTAAGATGCCATCCAAGGCAAGCTGAGTCGTCGCTAGACTACTGTAGTTCTTTGTTGATAATAGGAAAATCGAATAAATCTTAGGTATCGATCACTCGGGGAGATTGTAGTTGGCGAATGTGGATAGCTTCCTGTTGTGCATCGGTGTTGATCCATTGCACATTATCGGAGGATAACCGGTGGTCTTTGGATAGTTTTCCGTCGGCTCGGGGCTTAATCTGGACCGTTGCGCGGTCTTTCGAGATAGTTTTCCGTCGGCTCGGGGCTTAATCTGGACTGTTTGCGTCGGAAATGAGCGTTACATGTTTTTTGAAGAAATCAAAAAAAACTTTGATAGAATATTTGTTAGTCTTATGCAAAGTATGATGCATGACAGTGTATATGAATGACATATGCATGAATTATGACTTTATGAGTAATGTATGAATGATAGATGTTATGGTATTTCAAAACATATCCATCTTGAAGAAGATCGGATATTACATTTGAAGATTTCGACACGAGAACCACGCTTTTGAAGGAGAAGAAAGATATCATGGGTTCCTCCGATGCACTATCTGACCAAGTCCTGGGCCTAGATACTGTTGAGGAAGGTAGAGATTGGAGAGGCTCGTTGTCGGAGATCTCATATATAGACCTAGAGGAGTGCAGGGGCGATGTTGAGGACCTTGTCGTAGATCTGCGAGGAATTTTAAGGCGTTCTCTTGGGGATTCAGTGTAGATCTCATTGGAGAGCATTTGAGGGTTCTTGAGAGGCCGGGCTTGAAGAGTGCAGGTCCGTTGTAATCTCTGGTGGGGAATAAAGGTGTATGCTTCCTCCGATGCACTATCGACCAAGTTTGAGTCGGATCTGCTGGGGAGAAGGGGAGGATTGAGAAATATCCATTGGGGTGAAGTGTTACTTCTTAGGCGATGTAACGTTGCTCGATTGAGTGGAATTGCTGCTCGTGGATTCCCTTACTCCATTTGGGAAGGTGTGTTGTGGGTGACACCTTTATGCTCTGTGGGGAACTATTCGTTGACTTTACGTCATCCCAATTCACGGAACTGTAGTAAGTACTTTTGCATATTCACTTTTAGTATGTTTGTGATCGATTCTTATTGTCAAATCGTATAGTCATTCAAAGCAAGCGTTGGACTTATTGCAAATAACAACAACAAAATTGTAAAGAAAAGAAGCATATATTTTTTGGAAGGTGGCGTATGGCCAAGTGGTTTGTACACAAGAAGGTAAAAGCTATCGGAAACAATCTCGTTAAGTCCAACTATGCTAGTACTCATATATTTCAACCATCTCATCTCCTTCTTTGTCGTTAGAAAGTGAGTGGTGATCTTCGCCATTTGAATCTTGAATCTTGATAGTAGTTTGGAAGCGGATGATCTGGAAGAGACATAGTCGTGCGCTTAAATCTAACTTTTGCCTAGACCGCCCTTTCGGGTTTTAGGTCTAGGGATACCCTTTTTGCCCAAGCCGCCTTTTCGGGTTTTCGACTTGCGGGTGTACATCTTTTGCATATATCCTTAACTTTTGCCCGAACCTTTTTGGTTCGCGGGATATATTTTGCCTAGGTTAGTCGACCTAGCGGGTCTCTTTATCGTAGTATTTTTGACTATGTCTGCGTTCACGGGGTGTGGGAAGTCTTCACCATCCATGGTGCTAAGTATCATAGCTCCAGGAAAATCTTCTTGACTACAAATGGTCCCTCATGGGTGGGAGTCCATTTGCCCAGGATCACCTTGTGGAAGAATGATGCGCTTGACTACTAGATCACCGACTTGGTAGACTCGGTGCTTGACCTTCTTGTTAAATGCTCACGATCATTCGTTTACGATAAATCATCCATGGCGGATGGATGCGAGTCGTTTCTCATCAATCAAATTAATCGGTCAAGCCGAGTTTGGACCCAATCGTCTTAAGCAACTACTGCCTCTGGAGGACTACGGTTGAGGTATCGAACCTCGATGGGTAAGGCGGCTTCCATACCGTATACAAGAGAAGGGTTGCCCACATGGATGTTCGTATTGAAGTCGATAACCATGAAAACAAATGGTAACATCTCATGCCAATCTTTGTAAGTCACTTGTCATCTTACGTATAATCTTCTTAATGTTCTTATTGGCGGCTTCCCTGCGCCATTCATCTTAGGCCGATAGAAGAATTGTGATGCTTGATCTTGAGCTGCGTGCGAGTTCGGTGATCATCTTGTTGTTGAGATTGGAACCGTTATCGTGATAATCCTTTCGGGAGTGCCATACCGACGGATAAGATTATGCTTAATGAATCGAGCCACTACATTCTTGGTAAGATGCATACGAAATGCCTCTACCCACTTGGTGAAATAGTCAATTGCCACAAGGATGAAGCGATGTCCATTGGAGTGGGCTTAATCTCTCCAATCATGTCAATGCCCACATTGCAAAGGCCAAGGAGAAGTTAGAACATTCAGAGTCTTGGAGATGCGTGTACTTTGTTGGCATAAATCGGCACTTGTGACAAGATCGAGCATAAGCGGTGACAATCGACTTCCATGGTGGACCAATAGTAACTTTGTTCTCAAAATCTTCTTAGCCATGGTGTGTCCTTTGAGTGGGTACCAAATGCGCCGTGTAACTCTTCCATGATATGCATTCTTTTTTTACGGTCTACGGTAGATAAGCACAAGTCGTGGTTGCGCTTGTATAAGATGTCGTTCTTTGAGGAAGAATTTGGAGCAAATCTCCTCATGAACTTCTTATCATTAACGAGATGCCCTGGAATATTCACGAGTCTCAAGATACCTCTTCACGTCATAGTACCAAGGTTTCTCTTACTATCAAGCTCATAACAATCTGTTGGTTCGTCGAACCTCTCAATAATGATCAGGGGAGCCTCGTTGTCCCATCTAACCTTGAACATAGGCGACATAGTAGCCAATCGTCATGGCGATTCTCTTCTCGTGGAATATGATTGAAGTAATCTCTTGAGTAAGGATCAAACTCGAACATGCTCTCGATATGGAATGAGATTCGGATGCTTAGTATCCACCCTTAATCGGTGATCACTAAAGTGAGTCTCCATACACTTGTAAGAACTTGATTCTTAAGTCAATAGCGACTTTAAGACCCATGATGCAGCTTAGTATTCGGCCATGTTGTTAGTGCAAGCTGAAACATAATCTGGCGGTGAAAGGTATGTCACTTTGTGGGGATGTAATGATGGCGCTAATGCCATTGCCAAGTGCGTTTGAGGCTCCATCAAAGACCATGGTCCATCGGGATCCTTGTTCGGGTCCTTAAATGCAGGCACAGTTCTTCTAATCTGTAACTAGTAAAACATTTTAAATGGAAATTGAGCGCATAGGCGATAGTCATCTGACTGATGGGCCAAATGATCGGCTACCACACTTCCTTTGATCGCTTTACGAGAAGTGTCTTGGATGTCATATTCGGTCAAGATCATTTGTCATCTTGCTATTCTTCAGGAGAGCTGGTTTCTCAAAGATGTATTTTATCGGATCCATCTTGAAATCAATAAGGTAGTGTGAGTCAACATATCTTGTCTAAGTCGTGACAGCAGCCAAAGCGTTGCAAGTTTTCTCAGTGTGAGTATCTTGTTTCACGGTCGGTAAACTTTTGCTAAGGTAGTATATTGCATGCTCTTTTCGACCGGACTCGTCATGTTGCCCACACACACCCATTGAGTTCTCTAACTTTGTCAAGTACATGATAAGAGGTCTTCCTTGGCGGTGGCATCGAATAGGAGGATTACTGGGTACTCCTTGATTTTGTCAAAAGCGATCGGCAATCGTTGTTCCATTCCACTACTTGATCTTTCTTTAGTAACTTGAAGATTGGCTCACGGTGCGATTAGGTGTGCAATGAATCGGCAATGTAATTCAACGGCCCAAGAAACCTCGACTTCCTTCTCGGTGCGGGGGCTGGCATCTCTTGAATAGCTTTAACCTTGGCGGGGTCAACCTCAATACCTTTCCGCGACAACAAACCCTAGGAGTTTTCGGATCGACTCCAAAGGTGCACTTGTTGGGATTAAGTCTCGACTGCTTCTTCAATCATCAAATAGTTTACGCAAATGATCAAGATGTTCTTCTTGATCGTGATCGAGCTATCATGTCGTCGGCGTAGACCTCTATCTCGTGATGAATCATGTCATGAAATAATGTTACCATAGCACGATAAGTGGCGCTGCGTTCTTGATCCGAGCGGCATAACCTTGTAGCGAAAGTGCCCCAGTGTAAGTAGTCTTTCCATGTCTTGAGGCCATTTGATTTGATTGTAAGGAGAAACCATCCATGAAGGAAAACCTTATCTTTGCGGTATTGTCAACGAACATCAATATGAGGAAGTGGGAAATCGTCTTTCGGACTCGCTTTGTTCAGATCTCGTAATCCACACATTCGTACCTTGCCATCCTTCTTAGATACGGGTACCACATTGCAACCAGGGATAGGAAGTGACTAGGAAACCAGGTTGAGCGCTTCATAACTTGACTTTGATTTTCTCGACATCTCGGGCGCATCGTGAACATACATTTCAGAGAAAACCTTCTTTTGTCGGCAATCGATGTACCACAATATCAATGTCAAACCGGCATGTCTTGTATGACCAAGCAAAAACCTCAACATAGTCTCGTAGCATCTGAATCAACCTTTCTTTAACATTGTTCTCAAGACCGCTCTATCTTGATCTCTTTTACATCTTCGTCGGTACCCAATTCACAACCTCGACTTGCTCTTCGTGTGGGTGTATAACTCGCTCTTCTTCTTTGTGATCGGCAAGTTCTCTGGCACTTCACAATCTTCCTCACTTTCGTCTTGACTTGGTAGATCGGATTATCGAAGTCATATTTAGCACTAGCATAAGCATTAGCGAGATTCGGAGTGATTGCGGTGTATCACGTGGGTGTGTGTAAGAACACATAGCTTTTTGAAGGGTGATAAAGTAAAGAAAGAAAACAAACAATTGAATGCAAAGTCCAGAATTTATTGAATGAAAATCATAAGCGACGAGATAAAAACCCTCATAAGCGAGCCATGATGCCGGGCAAGGCACTAGGCTTTCAAAGTTTATTGTTGAAACATAAAGAAATCAAAAGCAAAATAAAACAAAAGCAATTACTCGGCTAAAGGAGATTGGTATGGCGTCTTGATCTTCCAATTCTTGAGCCCATGATGAGTTGGGAAGATCCACTTGCGATGTCGAAGCCATTGTCGTAGTCTTCTATAGCATGGATTCCACTCGGCGATGCGGAAAGGAAGTTGGCGGACGCGGCGTATCATCTTGACCCTTGATGGTGAAGCCTAAACCGGTCTTGTCAAATTTGAAAGGAAGATTAGGGAGTTGTCCCCAAATAGCACTACCTCCTTGTTCAGATGGCTTGAGCATCTTTCGTGAGGCCATTCTAGGTGGAGCTTGTGTAACTTCGGGAGTGACGGAGAGTCAGCAGCATGACTGGGGATTGCTTCAAAAGCTTGACGAGGTCTCGAAGAATTCTCCTTCCATCTCGAGATAGCGGAATGGTAGATGGTGACCATATACTCTTCTTCACCACATGCAACAACCTTCCCTTTCACGGGTACTCGATTTCGATGCAAGGTAGAGTAGGCCTGCCCATGTATCGAGGCCAGGTAGGCAAGAATAAGCTGGACGGATGTCCATGACAAAGTGGAATCAAAAGTGCGGGAACCGACTTTATGAGGATGAGCTCTCAATCTTGTGCTTAGAACCATCAAAAGCTCTCACGATAATGTCCTTTGGGTCTCGAGAACCAACCCTTGACATCAAGTCGATCAAAAGCGATCTTGGTAGGATATTCGAGGCGAGGCGGTGTCACCAACACATGAGATAAGGTAGTACCCTTGCATTCAACGAGATGTGCAAGGCTTTGTTATGTTTCTTTCGGAAGAGTCAAATCGACATCGAGAAGCCTAGGCCGTTGTTGGCAGCCGGCAATACAAACTTGAATTGGTCGGTGGTAGTGTCTTGCGGCACATGGCATTCTTGAAACTTCACCAAGGCATTAGCATGAGCCTCGAGCACAGAGCAAGCGAGCATGGAAATCTTGGCCAGATCATCTAGCATTCCACAACATTGTAATCACTCTTCTTGATGATCTTGAATTTCCTCCATTTCTTGTTTGGAGGTGTCTTGACAACTTCCTTTGGTATTGGTGGCGGGATGAGTCCTTGGTTCTTTCCTCTAGGCGGGGATATTGATTGAGTAGGCGGAATCTTTGGAGTCATGATGTCTTTTGGAGGAGAGATTTGGAGAGAATACCCTTCGGTTCGGTCACCTTCTTGGATCAGGTGATGTTGTCAATGTCGGGAATAGAAACTTGACATTAAGATCTTCAATAGTCGGAGGGTCTTGCTTGACACCATGATAGTAAACATCGACTCCATAGTTCCAAGGATAGCCTTGTCGGAGGAATATGGGCTGGTCTTGGAGAAGTGATAATGAGAGGTGCCACTCTAGGCACGGGATCGTGAGAGGAAATCCTTATTGTGTTAACATCGGCATAGTCTTACGGAAATCGTCACCCCATCCGGTCGCCTTAACATCTTCAATAGGAATCTTGTAACTATCGAGGACGTGTACTTCACCATGTAATCATACTTTCCACTTGGCTGCCCCAAGGTATCCCACACGGATGAGTGCAGTTTAGTTCGCATTGTCAATCTTCAACTTAGACATTTCTTCACACGACTTACGCACGGTGGTTTCGAAAATAGTATCTCACGGTTATCCATCATGCCTTGAACCGTCTTCTCAACCAAGCACAACCATCGGTGCGGATGGGCTGTGACAATTCTCTGGGCATCTGGATTGACACGGCTTGCAAGTTCTTCTTAGGTCATCGGAGGAATGGTCAGTCATCTATGTTGAAAACATAAGTATCTTCTGTGACATTGGAACTCTTGTCATGGTTAGGCATAGGGCGTTGATCACATTCGGTCTCAGCGGGAGGGTCAAACTCAATGCTTAGCTTGATCATATCTTGAATCTTGTTCTTGAGCCCAACAATTGTCGATGTCGTGCCTGGGCTGTTGGAATGGTAAGCACACTTAGCATTAGGATTGTACTTGGAGAGGAAGTGTTGACATTCGAGGAGGATCCTCAAGTAATCGACTCTGCGTTCAACATGTGTTGCAAGGCTTGCGACAAGGCATGTTGATCTTAGTAAAAGCTGTCTTCGTTGCGGCGTTAAGTTCTGCGTTGTCTCGTGAGGTTGTCTTGATGTAGGATTGGAATCTGCCCCCCAGTTGTAGCGGTCGGTCTTGGCTCGGCTTTTCGACCATACGGCATTAGCTTCTTTCTTAGCACCAAAGGATCTCTTAGCGACATTGAAGATGTCTACATGAATCTTCCACTCTTGATACCGGCTTCATCGCTCGCTGTCAATATCGACTCGGTGAATCCGGATGAAGAATTTCCAATCGGATGATTGAAGAATGGGCTGTCGGTGTTCCCATAAACATATCAACCAACTCCCTATTGGACAAGGGTGGTTGAACTCACTGCTAGATCTCTCTTGAGCATACTCCTTGAACTTCTCGTCACGACCCATAGACATGCTTTGTAGTTGCATGCGAGTGGGTGTCATTCGACATTGTACTCATATTATGCATGAAAGCATCGGTAAATCACTCCAAACGGATCGGTCATTCTCTAGGCGATAGTACCATTCAAGAGTTAGGACAAACTCTCTTGAAAATAGTGCATCCTGACTTTACATCATCGGTGTGGGGATTGATCTTACGGACATAGGACTTCAAATGCGACTTAGGGCAAGAAATGCCATCATATTTGGCAAAAGTAGGAACTTTGAATTTGGGAGGAATCACAACACGGGAACAAGACTCGGATCATCAAAGTTCAGCCGGACATCTTGGTTTTCCACGGCATTGACGGTCTTCAAGTTGTTTGTACTTGTCATCTTCATCAGTGTTGGCTATAATCAGTGGTCCTCTCCTCCTTTCTTTGGCTCACTGATCACCTTCATCACCCTTGGTACTCCCTCGGTATGGACACTTCCTTGAGAGCTCGATCCGTGACCACTTTAGGACCCCTTTGAAGCGTCTACCCATGTTGAGGACCAACAACCTTCTTCTTCTTGTTGATGAGCTTCTTGGATCTTCTTGGCCTTGGACCAAGTTGGTGAACATCTGCTGGCCCAGGCATTACGAGCTTGGAGATCTTTGTGATCTGTTCAAGAGCCATTTACGCTAAAATAAATAGCGAGCAAATGAGAAAACCAATCTCCAATGTACACGTGATGCAATGTTATGATATCTATGCTATGCAATGTTTATCACGAATGCAATGCAATGTTTTCAAGGACCTAAGAGATTTAAATTTGTTAAACAAGCAATGAACAAACATTTATTAGTATTTCTTTTTATTCTTTTCTTTTTAAGTACAAGAGATAGTTCAAAGCAATAAAAAAACATAAACATCCTAAAGCTCTAAGTCTCCCATGGCGCTTCCTCTTGGTGCCGATGTAGCGTTGATGTTTAGCTCCTCGTGAAGTAGCTTGGTCAACTCTAGGACTTTCTTCTCACTTGCATAACCTTGAGCTTCAAGGTATCCCTCTCTTCTTTAAAATTTGAATCGGGATCTCTTCAAGTCTTCAAAATCGGTAGGCATGTCGGGATGGAGAACAGTATAGGGTCGTCACCTATAGCAGGTTCCATAATTCTTGGTAGAGCAGTGAATGGCATCATGAGGTTTTGAGCTCGAGCTCGCACCCATTTGAGGTAAGGTTCCCAAGGAATGGAGTTGGTGCCCCAAAGTCTTGGTATCGGTCTTCTTTACCATGCCCCAAGCATGTATAAACCTTAAATCGGTAATGCGGAGATCGTGATTGTAGTCGAACACAATATCTTGGAGAAGCATATCATGTGGACCATCTCTTGAGCAAAACCAATGACGTAGAGCTAGAGAAGGGTTGTAAGTAATACCTCCCTTATACCAAGTAGTGGTACATTAGGAATTCTCCAGCTCGATGAATGTGAAGTCCTTTTGAGAGAAAAGGTTCCAACGGATATCTGAATGAGAGAGTGACATCAATCTTTGAGACCATCTCAACCTTTGTTCGTTCTTCAAAACCGATGGAGGAAGGTGCGAAATAAACCACCTTGAAAGTAACGGTATACAACACATGAGAGTTCCTTGTCGCTTAGTAATGCAGTGTGGAAGAATGTAGGATGTCTCCAGTAAAGTAGGCCTTTGGATTGCGGGTAAGGAACAACTTGATGGCATTGACATCTATGAATTGATCGAGTTAGGAATAGAACCAAACCATAAATTAGCAAGGCCACAATGTTTTCAAATGCATGGAAACTCATAACTTTGAGGAATTCTCGGGCTTTCTTGATTAAGAACTTGGAAAGTAAACCCTTAACTCCACTTCTAGTTTCCCAATTGGCTTCAATGTCCGAGCGCTTAAGATGTAAGGCGGATGCAATGTCTTGAACTTAGGAACCTTTTCAAACCGGTGAATGGCATTTGGTCAAGAATAGGTACCCCAGTAGCTTAGAGAACTCTTCTAAGGTAGGAACCAGCGATAATCGGAAATGTAAAGCAATGGTGTTTGGATCAAAGAAGCTGGAATAGGACATGCATCATATCTTCTTCAAAACCGGAGATAACCAAATCAAGTAGATAACCATGTCTTTTGATGAATTGAGCATGGTGGGAATTTACGAAACCAATTCTTTGAGTTGAGAAGGGATACCCATGAAGTTGATTCGGATAGTCTTTCTAGAAGCCATAATCCTACAAAGCAGGCAAAGATAAATCCCTAGGTCCTTGAAATAGTTAGAAATGATATGCAATGCGGATGATGTCATGATGTCATGTTTAGCACACACAACAATTCACACAATGAGCCTAGGGTTAAGGCTTGCATGAGGTATAGGTGATTACCCACCAAAAGTTTGAGTTGGTTCATCTGTCCTATAATAATGGGGTTCTAGGAATCTCATATCACAGATCTTTCTCGTAGGCGCTTATTTCAATCTGACGGCCAAGTGGTCGATCGAAAATGTCCCAAAGTCTAATCTCGATGGCGTAGCATCAGTATCAACCAACCTCGGTCTACACAAAGCCGGCCATCTCACTACCTTCTAATGGCCAAGATGGGTCAATTAAGGTTCTAAAAGTTTAGTTAGCGCTTGATGACACCACGAAGCCAAATACTATCTTCAACTTGGGAATGAAGAGTATCGGGACAACAAAGTGTCACGCTAACGTAGCCATCATGTTGACCGTTTAGTTATCGTCTAGCGGTCGCGATGATCTAATGCTACTTACCTAAAAGGAAAACCCGGATCCGGGTGTAGGATCCCCCAACAATATAATACCCAAGCAACCCTTAAAGATAAAGCATACAAGTCAAACAAAAAGCGATAAAAGTTATCTAGAAATCCTTAAGGCAATTCTCTCTTTTAGGGTGTGGTCCCAGTAGTCGCCCGATTACGTGATACGGTGAAGCCCGACTTTGTAGGATTTTGTATCCAAATGTGCGGATAGCAAGAGTCGCCACCGACTTTTATTTTATCAATTAAGGAAGGTAAAAGTAACGAAAAAGACCTTCGTTAGATTACGAGTTCGGAGAATGGTTATGAAAAGGGAAGGTATTAGCACCCTTTCCATCCATGATTTATTCTCACGGCTCTTAGTTGCTCTTAGATAACTTTTTAAAATTGCTTTACGTGTGTTTGACAAAATGTTTTGAAAAAGGCATTTCGCTTTGACTTTGTAATGACTCATGTAGGAGTGTATACAAAGTGTTCGGAAATGTTTTGTTTTGAAAAGAATTGAACTTTGAAAAAAGTGTGTGGTGTGAAAGCATTTGATAGAGCAAGCAACTAAAGACTTATTACCCACTCGAATTGGTCGTTTTGTGCTTTACGTTCCTTTAGAATAGCGCTAGCCATACCATTAGTTAGTAGGTAGCTCCATTCGTTGGATGTAAGCGGGACATTCGAAGGGACATCGGATGGTCATAGAAAGCAACTTGTAGGAAGTATCCTAGCACATTCGAAGGGACTATCATCATTTTCGTGGCGACAATCGAGGTCAAGATCATGTATTCGGAGGCGACATCGTGGGTCTTATGATCTTTGTATCGAAGGGACTATGATGATTTGTTTGGAAGGCGCGGTGCTAGAATACCTCTACGTTCGAGGACATGACCATTTTGAAATCGAAGGCATCGAGAGAATTACCTAAGGGGTGCGTGTGTGAGAGAAGTGTGTCAAATTCGGATATTTTATCTTGAAATTAGTGTGAGCTATGTCCAATTATTATCTTGCCATACACGCTAATTACTAGCAATTGATAAAGTGCGGAAAGTAAAATCGGAATGTAAAATGCGGAAAGGTAAACCTACGCTATTACATGGCTTTAGGGCGAGATACATAATTAGGAGTGCGGAAAGTAAAAGTCCTAAATTAAACTATTACAACCCATGAGCAATTACATTATTGAAAAAAAAAAAAAAGCGATAAAAGAGCGTCAGAATCGGACAACACGTGAAAGAATAAGAAAATCGGAAATATGATGAAATTGAATAAGAGAAAATGTTAGAAAAATGCAATTTTAATATGAGAAAATTTATGCATCTGGAAATAAGATAAATAAGCTATAATAATTTTTGGGATTTTTGGAAAAGATTTAATAATTAAAATGCAATTTATAATGATTTAAATGCTAAAATAAAAATAAAATAAATATGCATGCAAAAATTATATTTTTAATTTATTAAATTAAATAAAGGTTTTAGAAAATAATGTAAAAAGAAAAAATGTTTTGGTAATTTTTAATGCAGAATAAAATTATGAAAAGAAATTAAAATAATGCAAAATATTGAAATAATGTGAAAATATAGAAAATATGAGTTTTGGAAAAGTGTAAAAGGATTATGCGAACCGGGAATCGAGCTGGGACATCCCTTTCAAACCTTGAAAAACCACCTGACCAAGCGAGCCAGCGCCGCCCTTTGTTTGGAAGCAGGATGGTTTGAAAATAACACCGTCGCTAAATCATTTCCTCCACTCGCGCCAATTCATCGTCTTCTTCATTTTGAATTTACGAAGCTAGCGTCGGCGTTCTTGGCCTTCGTCCACAGCTAATATCAAAATGCAACACACATAATATAAATACATTCTAAAGCCATGGTTCGATTGGAAACATCATTAGAATACAATGGTACTAGTCTCGAGGTCCATTTTTCCTATTTCGTGAAACCCTAAAGCGCACGGAAACCCTAATAATGGCAACGTGTTTCCGGCCATGGAAATTTAAAGCACCGGAAAGCTTGCAAACTCATCACTAATCACAAAAACAAACACAAATCAAGTTAATAATGCATGAATGATAGAATTCAATTTTGAAATTTCAAGAACAAACCAATTTCGGTTGGCAATTACGGATGGTTTTGAATGAAGTAAAGGTGCGGATCGATTCGGTGGATGGCAAGGAATGTATTTGGATGCTCAAAACCACTTGAAACAAATGAATCAATGATTGCGGTTGCTTGAAGGTCACGAATTTTTGAGTTTGAAACTAGGGTTGGAGCAATTCTTACATCTTCTCTTGATAAGTATGCATTGTGTATTTATATTGGATGGAATTGGGTGATTTGAGGAAGAAATCATCATCAATCAATGCAAATCAAATTTGATTTTGTACAAAATCAAATTTTCAAATTTGATTAATTTTCAATCCAATCTTGCCATATCAATCCAATTTTCGAAATTTGGGCTTTGTTGAGTTACTTGGATGCCAAGGAAAGAGAAAATCAATTTGCAATTAATTTTTGATTTTATACTTTATTTTTGAATTTAATTTGTATTTAAATGAATAAATTCCAAATTAAATAGAAAAATAAAATAAAATTCGTGGCTTTGGGCTTTGATGTTCCAAATTGTATGAGGAACAAGTTTGGATGAAGAAAAAGTAGGCCCATTTGCAAAGTTTTGATTTTTAGAAGTATCTCTCTTTGTGCATTCTTCCAAAATTGCCCAACTTGTAGATGGTGTAACTTGCTCAATTTTCCACATTTTGAGTGTTCTTGGACTTTTGGAAAGCTCTAAGAGTCCTCTAACCAATGTCTTTGGTCTCATCTCAATTGGAGTTACCATGCTCAAAATATCTTCAAAACAAAAGTTGACTTTTGTTGACTTTGAAAATGACACTAATGTTTTGAGCTATACCTCTCAAATGAAGCATTTTTGGACATTCTTGTGAGACATGAAGTTGTAGAGAATTGAATTTCCTTCAAAACAAGAGGTGGTGGAAAAATTTACGAGAAAGTATGAAAAGTTATGATCGGTCAAAGTTGATTGACTTTTCATCTAGAAACCCTAATTTAGAAAGTTTGACTTTTGGGCAAATCTTGAGTTTTCTTGATGAATCATGATCAACCCTTGATCAAATGATGAATGTAACTTCAAAATGAGGATGTTGACCAAAAATCGAAGTTTTGTATGTTGACCACGATTGACTTTTGTCCATACACGATTTTCAACCATCGAGCAATTATGAGGAAACTTGACTTGTGAGGCTTGAAACTTGACATGGAGAATCTTTGAAGCATATGAGGAGGCATGAAGGCCATTGGAGATGTTGGAAATCCATCTTGACTTGAGAGATACCAAACCCTAGTTTGGGTTGATTGTCTAGGAGAGAGTTTGTCGATCGACTCTTGAGGAATCCTTGAGTATGGATGTATGAAATCTCTTGAGTAGATGGAGGGCAAATTTTGGGGTATGACACTGCCCTGTTCAATCTTCTTGTCTTGGAAGGTTAGATTGACATGCTTGTCTTCGTGACTGGAGGTAGAAGATGATTGAACAAATACTGAAAATTTGCACTTTCGTTGGTGGATGATCGGGAATGGGCTTCGGATGCCATTTGGAGAAGTTGGAGACTTATTTGGGGGAAGTCGTCACGCTAGACTCGAGGTTGTTAATAGGAGACGGAGATGGGCTTAAGATGCCATCTAAAAAGGTCGATCTTTGGAGGGTGAGTCGTCGTTAGACTACGTAGATGTTCTGGAATGGAGAGAGATGGGCTTAAGATGCCATCAGAAGGTCGTCGTTAGACTTCGTGTTCACGTTAAATGAAGTTATTGGTGCATATTGATTTTTAACCATATATGCGGCGTTCGGCGTGAAGATGTTGATAAGTAGTCGGAGATGGGCTTAAGATGCCATCAAGGCAGCGAGTCGTCGCTAGACTCTGTAGTTCTTTGTTGATAATAGGAAAGGTCAGAATAAATCTTAGTGTCGATCACTCGAGGAGATTGTAGTTGGCGAGCGTGGATAGCTTCTGTTGTGCATCGGTGTTGATCCATTGCTGTTATCGGAGGATAACCGGGTGGTCTTCGGATAGTTTTCCGTCGGCTCGGGGCTTAATCTGGACTTTGTTCGCGGCGGTCTTTGAGATAGTTTTCCGTCGGCTCGGGGCTTAATCTGGACTGTTTGCGTCGAAATGACATTACTGTTTTTGGAGAAATCAAAAAACTTTGATAGAATATTTGTTAGTCTTATGCAAAGTATGATGCATGACGATGTATATGAATGACATATGCATGAATTATGACTTTATGAGTAATGTATGAATGATAGATGTTGTGGTATTTCAAAACATATCCATCTTGAAGAAGATCGGATATTACATTTGAAGATTTCGACACTGAGAACCACCTTTTGAAGGAGAGAAAGATATCTGGTTCCTCCGATGCACTATCGACCAAGTCTTGGGCCTAGATCTTGTTGAGGAAGGTAGAGATTGGAGGGCTCGTTGTCGGAGATCTCATATATAGACCTGCGAGGAGAGTGCGGGAGGCGATCTGTTGAGGACCTTGTCGTAGATCCTGTGAGGAATTTTAAGAGCGTTCTCTTGGGGATTAGAGTGTAGATCTCATTGGAGAGCATTTGATGGTTCTTGAGAGACCGGGCTTGAAGAGTCGGAGTCCGTTGTAATCTCTGGTGGGGAATAAAGGTGTATGCTTCCTCCGATGCACTATCGACCAAGTTTGAGTCAGGATCTCTGCTGGGGAGAAGGGAGGATTGAGAAATATCCATTTGGGGTGAAGTGTTACTTCTTAGAGGCGATGTAACGTTGCTCGATTGAGTGGAATTCTGCTCGTGGATTCCTTATACTCCATTGGGAAGGTGTGTTGTGGGTGACACCTTTATGCTCGTGGGGAACTATTCGTTGACTTTCGTCGTCATCCCATTCTGGAACACGTAGTAAGTACTTTTGCATATTCACTTTTCGTATGTTTGTGATCGATTCTTATTGTCAAATCGTATAGTCATTCAAAGCAAGCGTTGGACTTATTGCAAATAACAACAACAAAATTGTAAAGAGAAAGAAGGTGTATATTTTTTGGAAGGTGGCGTATGGCCAAGTGGTTTGTACACAAGAAAGGTAAAAGCTATCGGAAACAATCTCGTTAAGTCCAACTATGCTAGTACTCATATATTTCAACTATCTCATCTCCTTCTTTGTCGTTAGAAAGTGAGTAGTGATCTTCGCCATTTGAATCTTGAATCTTGATAGTAGTTTGGAGCGGATGATCGGAAGAGACATAGTCGTGCTTAAATCTAACTTTTGCCTAGACCGCCCTTTCGGGTTTCGGTCTAGGGATACCCATTTTTGCCCAAGCCTTTTCGGTTTTCGACTTGCGGGTGTACATCTTTTGTATATATCCTTAACTTTTGCGAACCTTTTTGGTTCGCGGGATCTTATTTTTGCCTAGGTTAAATCGACCTAGCGGGTCTCTTTATCGTAGTATTTTTGACTATGTCTGCGTTCACGGGGTGTGGGAAGTCTTCACCATCCATGGTGCTAAGTATCATAGCTCCGCGGAAAATCATCTTGACTACAAATGGTCCCTCATGGGTGGGAGTCCATTTGCCCACAGGATCACCTTGTGGAAGAATGATGCGCTTGACTACTAGATCACCGACTTGGTAGACTCGGTGCTTGACCTTCTTGTTAAATGCTCGATCATTCGTTTCGATAAATCATCCATGGCGGATGGATGCGAGTCGTTTCTCATCAATCAAATTAATCTGGTCAAGCCGAGTTTGGACCCATCGTCTTAGCTTAACTACGCCTCTGGAGGACTACGGTTGAGGGTATCGAACCTCGATGGGTAAGGCGGCTTCCATACCGTATACAAGAGAAGGGGTTGCCCTGTGGATGTTCGTTGAAGTGCGATAACCATGAAGAGCAAATGGTAACATCTCATGCCAATCTTTGTAAGTCATTGTCATCTTACGTATAATCTTCTTAATGTTCTTATTGGCGGCTTCGCCATTCATCTTAGGCCGATAGGGAGAAGAATTGTGATGCTTGATCTTGAGCTGCGTGCGAGTTCGATGATCATCTTGTTGTTGAGATTGGAACCGTTATACGTGATAATCCTTTCGGGAGTGCCATACCGGCGGATAAGATTATGCTTAATGAATCGAGCCACTACATTCTTGGTATGATGCATACGAGGTGCCTCTACCCACTTGGTGAAATAGTCAATTGCCACAAGGATGAAGCGATGTCCATTGGAAGCGTGGGCTTAATCTCTCAATCATGTCAATGCCCACATTGCAAAGGCCAAGGAGAAGTTAGAACATTGGTCTTGGAGTGCGTGTACTTTGTGGCATAAATCGGCACTTGTGACAAGATCGAGCATAGCGGTGACAATCGACTTCCATGGTGGACCAATAGTAACTTTGTTCTCAAAATCTTCTTAGCCATGGTGTGTCCTTTGGAGTGGGTACCAAATCGGTGTAACTCTTCCATGATATGCATTCTTGTTTTCGGTCTACAGTAGATGGCACAAGTCGTGGTTGCGCTTGTATAAGATGTCGTTCTTGAGGAAGAATTTGGAAGCAAATCTTCATGAACTTCTTATCATTAACGAGATGCCCTGCGGGATATTCACGAGTCTCAAGATACCTCTTCACGTCATAGTACCAAGGTTTCTCTTACGTATCAAGCTCATAACAATCTGGTTTCGAACCTCTCAATAATGATCGGGGCCTCGTTGTCCCATCTAACCTTGAACATAGGCGACATAGTAGCCAATGCCTTGTGATTCTCTTCTCGTGGAATATGATTGAAAGTAATCTCTTGAGTAAGGAATCAAACTCGAACATGCTCTCGATATGGAATGAGATTCGGATGCTTCGTATCCACTCATAATCGGTGATCACTAAAGTGAGTCTCCATACACTTGTAAGAACTTGATTCTTAAGTCAATAGCGACTTTAAGACCCATGATGCGCTTCGTATTCGGCCATGTTGTTAGTGCAATGAAACATAATCTGGCGGTGGCGTATGTCCTTTGTGGGGATGTAATGATGGCGCTAATGCCATTGCCAAGTGCGTTTGAGGCTCCATCAAAGACCATGGTCCATCGGGATCCTTGTTCGGTCCTTAAATGGGCACAGTTCTTCCAATCTGTAACTAGTAAAACATCTTAATGGAAATTGAGCTGCATAGGATAGTCATCTACGGCTGATGAGGCAAATGATCGGCTACCACTTCCTTTGATCGCTTTACGAGAAGTGTCTTGGATGTCATATTCGGTCAAGATCATTTGCCATCTTGCTATTCTTCGGGAGGCTGGTTTCTCAAAGATGTATTTTATCGGATCCATCTTGAAATCAATAAGGTAGTGTGAGTCAACATATCTTGTCTTAGTCGTGACAGCAGCCAAGCGTTGCAAGTTTTCTCATTTGTGAGTATCTTGTTTCCGATCGGTAAACTTTTGCTAAGGTAGTATATTGCATGCTCTTTTCGACCCGGACTCGTCATGTTGCCCAACACACACCCATTGAGTTCTCTAACACTTCAAGTACATGATAAGAGGTCTTCCTTGGCGGTGGCATCGGAATAGGAGGATTACATGGGTACTCCTTGATTTTGTCAAAAGCGATCGGCAATCGTTGTTCCATCCACTACTTGATCTTTCTTTAGTAACTTGAAGATTGGCTCACAAGTGCGTTAGGTGTGCAATGAATCGGCAATGTAATTCAACGGCCCGAAACCTCGACTTCCTTCTCGGTGCGGGGGTGGCATCTCTTGAATAGCTTTAACCTTGGCGGGTCAACCTCAATACCTTTTCCGACAACAAACCCTAGGAGTTTTCGGATCGACTCCAAAGGTGCACTTGTTGGGATTAAGTCTCGACACTTCTTCAATCATCAAATAGTTTACGCAAATGATCAAGATGTTCTTCTTGATCGTGATCGAGCTATCATGTCGTCGGCGTAGACCTCTATCTCGTGATGAATCATGTCATGAAATAATGTTACCATAGCGCGATAAGTGGCGCTGCGTTCTTCGATCGAGCGGCATAACCTTGTAGCGAAAGTGCCCCAGTATGTAGTAGTCTTTTCCATGTCTTGAGCCATTTTGATTTGATTGTAACGGAGAAACCATCCATGAAGGAGAAAACCTTATCTTTGGCGTTGTCAACGAACATCAATATGAGGAAGTGGGAAATCGTCTTTCGGACTCGCTTTGTTCAGATCTCGTAATCCACACACATTCGTACCTTGCCATCCTTCTTAGTACGGGTACCACATTCAACCCAGGGGATAGGAAGTGACTAGAAACCGCGTTGAGCGCTTCATAACCCGGCTTTGATTTTCTCGACATCTCGGGCGCATCGACAGACCTACATTTCCTTTGGAGAAAACCTTCTTTTGTCGGCAATCGGTGTACCACAATATCAATGTTCAAACCCGGCATGTCTTCGTATGACCAAGCAAAAACCTCAACATAGTCTCGTAGCATCTGAATCAACCTTTCTTTAACATTGTTCTCAAGACCGCTCCTATCTTGATCTCTTTTACATCTTCGTCGGTACCCAATTCACAACCTCGACTTGCTCTTGTGTGGTTGTATAACTCGCTCTTCTTCTTTGATCTGCAAGTTCTCCGGCACTTCACAATCTTCCTCACTTTCGTCTTGACTTGGTAGATCGGATTATCGAAGTCATATTTAGCACTAGCATAAGCTGTATTATTGAGATTCGGAGTGATTACGCGATGTATCACGTGGGTGTGTGTAAGAACACATAGCTTTTTGAAGGGGTGATAAAGTAAAGAAAAACAAACAATTGAATGCAAAAGTCCAACGAATTTATTGAATGAAAATCATAAGCGAGATAAAACCCTATAAGCGAGCCATGATGCCGGGCAAGGCACTAGGCTTTCAAAGTTTATTGTTGAAACATAAAGAAATACGAAAAGCAAAATAAAACAAAAGCAATTACTCACGGCTAAAGGAGATTGGTATGCGTCTTGATCTTCCAATTCTTGAGCCCATGATGCAGGTTGGGAAGATCCACTTGCGATGTCGAAGCCATTGTCGTCGTCTTCTATAGCATGGATTCCATTCGGTGATGCGGAAAGGAAGTTGGCGACACGTTCGCGTATCATCTTGACCCTTGATGGTGAAGCCTAAACCGGTCTTGTCAAATTTGAAAGGAAGATTAGGGAGTTGTCCCCAAATAGCACTACCTCCTTGTTCAACGATGGCTTGAGCATCTTTCGTGAGGCCATTCTAGGTGGAGCTTGTGTAACTTCGGGGAGTGGCGGTGAGTCAGCGGCACGACTACGGGATTGTTTCAAAAGCTTGCGGGAGTCTCGAAGAATTCTCCTTCCATCTCGAGATAGCGGAATGGTAGATGGTGACCATATACTCTTCTTCACCACATCTTTAACAACCTTCCCTTTCACGGGTACCTCAATTTACGATGCAAGGTAGAGTATGACCTTTGCCCATGTATCAAGGCGTCCGGTAGGCAGAATAAGTGGACGGATGTCCATGACAAAAAGTGGAATCAAAAGTCGGGAACCGACTTTAGATGTGAGCTCTCCAATCTTGCGCTTAGAACCATCAAAAGCTCTCACGATAATGTCCTGGGTCTCGAACCAACCCTTGACATCAAGTCGATCAAAGCGATCTTGGTAGGATATTGAGCGAGCCGGTGTCAACCAACATGAGATAAGGTAGTACCCTTGCATTCAACGAGAGATGTGCAAGGCTTTGTTATGTTTCTTTCGGAAGAGTCAAATCGACATCGAGAGAAGCCTAGGCCGTTGTTGGCAGCCGGGCTAGCAATACAAACTTGAATTGGTCGGTGGTAGTGTCTTGCGGCACATGAGCGTTCTTGAAACTTCACCAAGGCATTAGCATGAGCCTCGGAGCACAAGAGCAAAGCGAGCATGGAAATCTTGAAGTCCTAACATTCCACAACATTGTAATCACTCTTCTTGATGATCTTGAATTTCCTCCATTTCTTGTTTGGAGGTGTCTTGACAACTTCCTTTGGTACTTGGTGGCGGGATGAGTCCTTGGTTCTTTCCCTCTAGTGGGATATTGATTGAGTAGGCGGAATGCAGTTGGAGTCGATGTCTTTTGGAGGAGAGATTTCTGGAGAGAATACCCTTCCGGTTCGGGTCACCTTACTGGATCCGGTGATGTTGTCAATGTCAGGAATAGAAACTTCAGCATTAAGATCTTCAATAGTCAGAGGGTCTTGCTTGACACCATGATAGTAAACATCAACTCCATAGTTCCAAGGGATAGCCTTGTCGGAGGAATATGGGACTGGTCTTGGAGAAGTGATAATGAGAGGTGCCACTCTAGGCACAGGATCAGCAGAGGAAATCCTTATTGTGTTAACATCAGCATAGTCTTCTGGGAAATCGTCACCCCATCCGGTCGCCTTAACATCTTCAATAGGAATCTTGTAACTATCGAGGACGGTGTACTTCACCATGTAATCATACTTTCCACTTGGCTGCCCCAAGGTATCCCACATAGTATGGTTTCGTTCGCATTGTCAATCTTCAACTTAGACATTTCTTCACACACGCACGGTGGTTTCGAAATAGTATCTCACGGTTATCCATCATGCCTTGAACCGTCTTCTCGACCAAGCACAACCATCAGTGCGGATGGGCACCAACGACAATTCTCTGGGCATCACGGATTGACACGGCTTGCAGCAAGTTCTTCTTAACGGTCATCGGAGGAATGGTCAAGTCATCTATGTTGAAAACATAAGTATCTTCACCAGACATTGGAACTCTTGTCATGGTTAGGCATAGGGCGTTGATCACATTGGTCTCAGCGGGAGGTCAAACTAAATCGCTTAGCTTGATCATATCTTGAATCTTGTTCTTGAGCCCAACAATTGTCGATGTCGTGCCACAGGCATTGGAATGGTAAGCACACTTAGCATTAGGATTGTACTTGGAGAGAAGTGTTGACATTCGAGGAGGATCCCTCAAGTGTCACTCTGCGTTCAACATGTGTTGCAAGGCTTGCGACAAAGGCATGTTGATCTTAGTAACTGTCTTCGTTGCGCGTTACGTTCTGGCGTTGTCTCGTGAGTTGTCTTGATGTAGGATTGGAGATCTGCGCCCCCAGATTGCGCGGTCGGTCTTGGCTCGGCTTTTCGACCATACACATTAGCTTCTTTCTTAGCACCAAAGGATCTCTTGCGGCATTGAAGATGTCTCTACATGAATCTTCCCACTCTTGATACCGGCTTCATCGCTGCTTTGTCAATATCAACTCGGTGAATCGGATGAAGAATTTCCAATCGGATGATTGAAGAATGGGCTGTCGGTGTTCCCATAAACATATCAACCAACTCCCTATTGGACAAGGGTGGTTGAACTCACTGCTAGATCTCTCCATACGAGCATACTCCTTGAACTTCTCGTCGCGACCCATAGACATGCTTTGTAGTTGCATGCGAGTGGGTGTCGATTCGACATTGTACTCATATTATGCAAAGCATCAGCCAAATCACTCCAAGTGCGGATACGATCATTCTCTAGGTGATAGTACCATTCCAAGCGGAGTTAGGACAAACTCTCTTGAAAATAGTGCATCCTGACTTTCGTCATCGGTGTGGGGATTGATCTTACGGACATAGGACTTCAAATGCGACTTAGGGCAAGAAATGCCATCATATTTGGCAAAAGTAGGAACTTTGAATTTGGGAGGAATCACAACACGGAACAAGACTCGGATCATCAAAGTTCAGCCGGACATCTTGAGTTTTCCACAGCATTGGTCTTCAAGTTGTTTGTACTTGTCATCTTCATCAGTGTTGGCTATAATCAGTGGTCCTCTCCTCCTTTCTTTGGCTCATGATCACCTTCATCACCCTTGGTACTCCCTCGGTATGGACACTTCCTTGAGAGCTCGATCCGGTGACCACTTTAGGACCCCTTTGAAGCGTCTACCCATGTTGAGGAGACCAACAACCTTCTTCTTCTTGTTGATGAGCTTCTTGGATCTTCTTGGCCTTGGACCAAGTTGGTGAACATCTCTGGGCCAGGCATTACGAGCTTGGAGATCTTTGACAGTCTGTTCAAGAGCCATTTCTGCTAAAATAAATAGCGAGCAAATGAGAAAACCAATCTCCAATGTACCTGTGATGCAATGTTATGATATGCTATGCTATGCAATGTTTATGCGAATGCAATGCAATGTTTTCAAGGACCTAAGAGATTTAAATTTGTTAAACAAGCAATGAACAAACATTTATTAGTATTTCTTTTTATTCTTTTTCTTTTTAAGTACAAGAGATAGTTCAAAGCAATAAAAGAAAACATAAACATCCTAAAGCTCTAAGTCTCCCATGGGCGCTTCCTCTTGGTGCCGATGTAAGCGTTGATGTTTCGCTCCTCGTGAAGTAGCTTGGTCAACTCTAGGACTTTCTTCTCACTTGCATAACACTGAGCTTCAAAGGTATCCCTCTCTTCTTTAAGCTGAATCCAGGATCTCTTTAAGTCTTCAAAATCAGTAGGCATGTCAGGATGGAGAACCGTATAGGGTACGTCACCTATAGCAACAGGTTCCATAATTCTTGGTAGAGCAGTGAATGGCATCATGAGGTTTTGAGCTCGAGCTCGCACCCATTTGAGGTAAGGTTCCCAAGGAATGGAGTTGGGTGCCCCAAAGTCTTGGTATCGGTCTTCTTTACCATGCCCCAAGCATGTATAAACCTTAAATCGGTAATGCGGAGATCGTGATTGTAGTCGAACACAATATCTTGGAGAAGCATATCATGTGGACCATCTCTTGAGCAAAACCAAGCGGCGTAGAGCTAGAGAAGGGTTGTAAGTAATACCTCCCTTATACCAAGTAGTGGTACATTAGAAATTCTCCTGGCGCTCGATGAATGTGAAGTCCTTTTGAGAGAAAAGTTCCAACGGATATCCGAATGAGAGAGTGACATCAATCTTTGAGACCATCTCAACCTTTGTTCGTTCTTCAAAACCGATGGAGGAAGGTGCGAAATAAACCACCTTGAAAGTAGCGGTATACAACACATGAGAGTTCCTTGTCGCTTAGTAGTGCAGTGTGGAGAGAATGTAGGATGTCTCCAAGTAAAGTAGGCCTTTGGATTGCGGTAAGGAACAACTTGATGGCATTGACATCTATGAATTGATCCGAGTTAGGAATAGAACCAAACCATAAATTAGCAAGGCCACAATGTTTTCAAATGCATGGAAACTCATAACTTTGAGGAATTCTCGGGCTTTCTTGATTAAGAACTTGGAAAGTAAACCCTTAACTCCACTTCTAGTTTCCCAATTGGCTTCAATGTCCGGCGCTTAAGATGTAAGCGGATGCAATGTCTTGAACTTAGGAACCTTTTCAAACCGGTGAATGGCATTTGGTCAAGAATAGGTACCCAGTAGCTTAGAGAACTCTTCTAAGGTAGGAACCAAGCGATAATCTGAAATGTAAAGCAATGGTGTTTGGATCAAAGAAGCGGAATAGGACATGCATCATATCTTCTTCAAAACCGGAGATAACCAAATCAAGTAGATAACCATGTCTTTTGATGAATTGAGCATGGTCGGGAATTTCTGAAACCAATTCTTTGAGTTGAGAAGGGATACCCATGAAGTTGATTCGGATAGTCTTTCTAGAAGCCATAATCCCTACAAAGCGAGCAAAGATAAATCCTAGGTCCTTGAAATAGTTAGAAATGATATGCAATGCGGATGATGTCATGATGTCATGTTTAGCACACACAAGCAATTCACACAATGAGCCTAGGGTTAAGGCTTGCATGAGGTATAGGTGATTACCCTACCAAAAGTTTGAGTTGGTTCATCCTGTCCTATAATAGTAGGGTTCTAGGAATCTCATATCACGATCTTTCTCGTGGCGCTTATTTCAATCGACGCCAAGTGGTCGATCGAAAATGTCCCAAAAGTCTAATCTCAATGAGCGTAGCATCAAGTATCAACCAACCTCGGTCTACACCAAAGCCGGCCATCTCACTACCTTCTAATGGCCAAGATGGGTCAATTAAGGTTCTAAAAGTTTAGTTAGCGCTTGATGACACCACGCAGAAGCCAAATACTATCTTCAACTTGGGAATGAAGAGTATCGGGACAACCAAAGTGTCACGCTAACGTAGCCATCATGTTGACCGTTTAGTTATACGTCTAGCGGTCGCGATGATCTAATGCTACTTACCTAAAAGGAAAACCCGGATCCGGGTGTAGGATCCCCCAACAATATAATACCCAAGCAACCCTTAAAGATAAAGCATACAAGTCAAACAAAAAGCGATAAAAGTTATCTAGAAATCCTTAAGGCAATTCTCTCTTTTAGGGTGTGGTCCCAGTGAGTCGCCGATTACGTGATACGGTGAAGCGACTTTGTAGGATTTTGTATCCAAATGTGCGGATAGCAAGAGTCGCCACCGACTTTTATTTTTATCCAATTAAGGAAGGTAAAAGTAAGAAAAAGACCTTCGTTAGATTAGAGTTCGGAGAATGGTTATGAAAAGGGAAGGTATTAGCACCCTTTCCATCCATGATTTATTCTACGGGCTCTTAGTTGCTCTTAGATAACTTTTTTAAAATTGCTTTCTGTGTGTTTGACAAAAAATGTTTTGAAAAAGGCATTTCGCTTTGACTTTGTAATGACTCATGTAGGAGTGTATACAAAGTGTTCGGAAATGTTTTTGTTTTGAAAAGAAATTGAATTTTGACAAAAGTGTGAGGTGTGAAAGCATTTTGATAGAGCAAGCAACTAAAAGACTTATTACCCACTCAGAATTGGTCGTTTTCGTGCTTTTACGTTCCTTTAGAATAGCGCTAGCCGTACCATTAGTTAGTAGGTAGCTCCATTCGTTGGATGTAAGCGGGACATTCGAAGGGACATCGGATGGTCATTGAAAGCAACTTGTAGGAAGTATCCTAGCACATTCGAAGGGACTATCATCATTTTTCGTAGGCGACAATCGAGGGTCAAGATCATATATTCGGAGGCGACATCGTGGGTCTTATGATCTTTGTATCGAAGGGACTATGATGATTTGTTTGGAAGGCGACGGTGCTAGAATACCTCTACGTTCGAGGGACATGACCGATTTGAAATCGAAAGGCATCGAGAGAGAATTACCCTAAGGGGTGCGTGTGTGAGAGAAGTGTGTCAAATTCAGATATTTTATCTTGAAATTAGTGTGAGCTATGTCCAATTATTATCTTGCCATACACACCTAATTACTAGCAATTGATAAGGGTGCGGAAAGTAAAATGCGGAATGTAAAATGCGGAAAGGTAAACCTACGCTATTACATGGCTTTGGGGCAGATACATAATTAGGAGTGCGGAAAGTAAAAGTCCTAAATTAAACTATTACAACCCATGAGCAGTTACATTATTGAAAAAAAAAATAAAAACGATAAAAGAAAAAACGTCCGAATCGGACCGTGAAAGAATAAGAAAATCGGGAAATATGATGAAATTGAATAAGAGGAAAAATGTTAGAAACATGCAAGTTTTGATATGAGAAAATTTATGCATGCTGGAAATAAGATAAATAAGCTATAATAATTTTTTGGGATTTTTTGGAAAAGATTTAATAATTAAAATGCAATTTATAATGATTTAAATGCTAAAATAAAAATAAAATAAATATGCATGCAAAATTATATTTTTAATTTATTAAATTAAATAAAGGTTTTAGAAAATAATGTAAAAAGAAAAATGTTTTTGGTAATTTTTAATGCAGAATAAAATTATGAAAAGAAATTAAAATAATGCAAAATATTGAAATAATGTGAAAAATATAGAAAATATGAGTTTTGAAAAGTGTAAAAGGATTATGCGAACCGAAATCGAGCGGGGACATCCCTTTCAAAACCACAAGCCCAAGAGCCGCCTTTGTTTGGAAGCAGGATGGTTTGAAAATAACACGTCGCTAAATCATTTCCTCCCTCGCGAATTCATCGTCTTCTTCATTTTGAATTTACGCTAGCGTATTTGTTCTTGACCTTCGTCCAGCTAATATCAAAATGCAACACACATAATATAAATACATTCTAAAGCCATGGTTCGATTGGAAACATCATTCGAATGCAATGGTACTAGTCTCGAGGTCCAATTTTCCTATTTCGTGAAACCCTAAAGCGGCACAGAAACCCTAATAATGGCAATACGTGTTTCGGCCATGGAAATTCGATTAAAGCACCGAAAGCTTGCAAACTCATCACTAATCACAAAACAAACACAAATCAAGTTAATAATGCATGAATGATAGAATTGAATTTTGAAATTTCAAGAACAAACCAATTTGGTTGGCAATTGGATGGTTTTGAATGAAGTAAAGGTCGGATCGATTCGGTGGATGGCAAGGAATGTATTTGGATGCTCAAAACCACTTGAAACAATTTGAATCAATGATTGCGGTTGCTTGAAGGTCACAATTTTTGAGTTTGAAACTAGGGTTCGGAGCAATTCTTACATCTTCTCTTGATAAGTATGCATTGTGTATTTATATTGGATGGAATTGGGTGATTTGAGGAAGAAATCATCATCAATCAATGCAAATCAAATTTGATTTTGTACAAAATCAAATTTTCAAATTTGATTAATTTTCAATCCAATCTTGCCATATCAATCCAATTTTGAAATTTCTGGCTTTGTTGAGTTACTTGGATGCCAAGGAAAGAAAAAAATCAATTTGCAATTAATTTTGATTTTATACTTTATTTTGAATTTAATTTGTATTTAAATGAATAAATTCCAAATTAAATAGAAAAATAAAATAAAAATTCGTGGCTTTGGCTTTGATGTTCCAAATTGTATGAGGAACAAGTTTGGATGAAGAAAAAGTAGGCCCATTTGCAAAGTTTTTGATTTTTAAGTATCTCTCTTTGTGCATTCTTCCAAAATTGCCCAACTTGTAGATGGTGTAACTTGCTCAATTTTCCACATTTTTGAGTGTTCTTGGACTTTTGGAAGCTCTAAGAGTCCTCTAACCAATGTCTTTGGTCTCATCTCAATTGGAGTTACCATGCTCAAAATATCTTCAAAACAAAAGTTGACTTTTGTTGACTTTGAAAATGACACTAATGTTTTGAGCTACACCTCTCAAATGAAGCATTTTTGGACATTCTTGTGAGACATGAAGTTGTAGAAATTGAATTTCCTTCAAAACAAGAGGTGGTGGAAAATTTCGAGAAAGTATGAGAAAGTTATGATCGTCAAAGTTCGATTGACTTTTCATCTAGAAACCCTAATTTAGAAAGTTTGACTTTTGGCAAATCTTGAGTTTTCTTGATGAATCATGATCAACCCTTGATCAAATGATGAATGTAACTTCAAAATGAGGATGTTGACCAAAAATCGAAGTTTTGAGTATGTTGACCACGATTGACTTTTGTCCAATACACCCATTTTCAACCATCGAGCAATTATGCGAAAACTTGACTTGAGGCTTGAAACTTGACATGGAGAATCTTTGAAGCATATGAGGAGGCATGAAGGCCATTGGAGATGTTGGAAATCCATCTTGACTTGAGAGATACCAAACCCTAGTTTGGGTTGATTGTCTAGGAGAGAGTTTTGTCTGATCAACTCTTGAGGAATCCTTGAGTATGGATGTATGAAATCTCTTGAGTAGATGGAGGGCAAATTTTGGGGTATGACAGTGCCCTGTTCAATCTTCTTGTCTGGAAGGGTTAGATTGACATGCTTTTCTTTCGTGACCTGGAGGTAGAAGATGATTGAACACCGAGTACACCTGAAAATTTGCACTCGCCGTTGGTGGATGATGCGGGAATGGGCTTACAGATGCCATTTGGAGAAGTTGGAGACTTCGCTGGGGGACGAGTCGTACGCTAGACTCGAGGTTGTTAATAGGAGCGAGATGGGCTTAAGATGCCATCTAAAAGGTCGATCTTTGGAGGGTGAGTCGTCGTTAGACTCGTAGATGTTCTGGAATGGAGAGGAGATGGGCTTAAGATGCCATCCGAAGGAGTCGTCGTTAGACTTCGTGTTCACGTTAAATGAAGTTATTGGTGTATTGATTTTTAACCATATATGCGTTACGGCGTGAAGCCTTGTTGATAAGTAGTCGGAGATGGGCTTAAGATGCCATCAAGGCAACGTCGTGCTAGACTCTGTGTTCTTTGTTGATAATAGGAAAAGGTCGAATAAATCTTCGTGTCGATCACTCGAGGAGATTGTAGTTGGCGAGCGTGGATAGCTTCTGTTGTGCATCGGTGTTGATCCATTGCACATTATCGGAGGATAACCAGGTGGTCTTTCGAGATAGTTTTCCGTCGGCTCGGGGCTTAATCTGGACTTCGCGGCGGTCTTTCGAGATAGTTTTCCGTCGGCTCGGGGCTTAATCTGGACTGTTTGCGTCGGAAATGATCATTACTTTTTTTGGAGAAATCAAAAAAAACTTTGATAGAATATTTGTTAGTCTTATGCAAAGTATGATGCATGACAGTGTATATGAATGACATATGCATGAATTATGACTTTATGAGTAATGTATGAATGATAGATGTTATGGTATTTCAAAACATATCCATCTTGAAGAAGATGCGGATATTCTGTTTGAAGATTTCTGACTTCTGCCTGAGAACCCTGCTTTTGAAGGAGAAGAAAGATATCCTGGGTTCCTCCGATGCACTATCTGACCAAGTCCTGGGCCTAGATACTGTTGAGGAAGGTAGAGATTGGAGGCTCGTTGTCGGAGATCTCATATATAGACCTTGAGGAGAGTCGGGAGGCGTCTGTTGAGGACCTTGTCACGTAGATCCTGTGAGGAATTTTAAGGCGTTCTCTGGATTAGAGTGTAGATCTCATGGAGAGCATTTGAGGGTTCTTTGAGGCCGGGCTTGAAGAGTGCAGGTCCGTTGTAATCTCGGTGGGGAATAAAGGTGTATGCTTCCTCCGGTGCACTATCGACCAAGTTTACGTATCGTCATTGGAATTGGGTGGTGCGAGACCACAGTTTCGATTGTTGAGCTGAGCTGTTGTCGAGTGTTGAGTTTGTTGGGCTGCGGGCAATCCATGTTGGACTTGCATTAACGGGGGTGCTATGGCTACATCGTTGTTGGTGACATTCTTTCGTGGTTTCCCTCGGGATACCATTCCTATGTCGTGTTCCTTTTTCTTTGGAAAACTGGTTCCAACCCTCTTAGTTCCACTAGAAGATCCTATTTCTTTGATCAGGCATCCTGTTCGAACTCCTTCCTCTAACCGTATTCCCATGCTTACCATCTCGGTGAAATCTCCGGGAGCGCTAGCGATCATTCTTTCATAGTAAAATGGGCCAAGAGTGTTTAAGAAAACCTTGGTCATCTCCTTCTCTTCTAACGGTGGGTTGACTTGGGCAGCAATTTCCCTCCAACGTTGAGCGTACTCTTTGAATGTCTCTCTTTCCTTCTGAGACATGGAGCGGAGTTGATCCCGATCTGGAGCCATGTCCAAGTTGAACTTGTATTGCTGGACAAAGGCTTCGCCTAGGTCATTGAATGTTTGGATATTCGCACTGTCTAGTCCCATACCACTTGATCGCATGAGGTCTTGGAAATAGTGGATTAACAATTGGTGATTGTCGTTGTACGTAGACATTTTCCTGGCGTACATCGTAAGATGACCCTGTGGACAGGAATTTCCTTTATACTTTTCAAAATCAGGGACTTTGAACTTCGCAGGTATCCTTACACGAGGAACTAAGCACAAATCATGGGCATTCTTCCCAAATAATTCCTTTCCTCGGATTGTTTTAATCTCAAGCTGCAACTTGAGGAGCTGTTCTTGGAGATTATTCATCTGGCCACGAGGATTCGTGTTGTCTCCTGGACTATGGTGAACTTCTTCGTCTGCAATAGTGTGAACTACGGATGCTGAGTTCGTCATGATCGGTTGAGAAACCGTCATAGTGACTTGCGGAAAAGTTACCCCATGTTGTGGAGTAAGTGTTGAGTTCTGCAAAGTAGGTACTTCAAGCGTGGTTGTTTGTATCTGAGAAGTCGGTTGACGAAATTCGATGCCAAAATTGAAAGGCATGCCCCATGGATAACCTTCAGCATCTTGAAGAGTGAACTCTTGGTTGCAGTTGAAGCCGGAGTAGTAGTGGTCTCGAAATCGCCGCTTGATTTTATTGCTCGATGTTGCTTCGACTTTTTGATTGCATGAGTTTACCAAAGAAGTGAGTCTCTCCACCTCTTCTTGCAGTGTTGTCACTGTGCTACGAAGCTCAACATTTTCTTGCTCAACACCTTCCATTGTTTTCCTTCTTTTTGAACGTGTATTGTATGTTTGAGTTGGCTGTGGACGTGGTCGAGAAACTCTAAGGCGACGACTTGGCGATTTTTCCTTTCGGAAAAATTCCAAAAGATCAGACTCTAAACAACAAACTCGATATGCAAAGTATGATGCATGATTATGAATGTAAAGAAAGATTTCCAAAGAATTTACGCTAAAAGAGAAATTTCTAGCAAATATTTGGATGGAAAACACATTTATTTTATTTATTATTGAAAGAAGATTACAACAATTTTTGTTTTTGAGCATGGCTCGTACAAATGATAAAATAAATGATAAAAATTACAATCTAAATTAATTAATCGTCCTCATCGGATGAAGATCCAAAGGCTTGATGTAGCTTCAGCTTCAGGATTTCTTTCCCATAGTGAGCTTTCAGTTTAGTTTTCTCGGCTTTTAGCTTGCTGATGACTTTCTTCCACTCGTCAGGAGCAGGATCGCTGGTTGTCATTTCCTCAAGCTTTCTTTTCCTTTCTTTGATGTATCTTTTGATCGCGTTATCCTTCTGACGAATCTTCTCATCTTTCTCCATGAGCCATTCATCTTGTAAGTAAAGCGTCTTTTCATGATCTTTGACCTGCTTCTTAAGCTTTTCGTTTTCGAGATCAGTCTTAAGGAACTTGTCTTCCAAAGCTTCTTTCTCTAGCCTCATCTTGGCCAAAGCTTCTTGGTATTCTCCCATAGTCTCGACGGGAAAAATTGTTGATTTGGAAGCTGTCGAGAACATAGGTTCTTCATAAGCATAAGGCATTCGAAATTCCTTTGCTCTTTTCTTCACCCAAGAAGTGTAGATTTCCATGGCTACACAATTCCTTGCATTACCCTTTCCTTTCCTTCGAATGTGATGCCAAGCTCTTATCATTCTGGCTTTCAAACCTTGGGAATCTTCCCCTTCATGATAGAAATAGCTTTCCTTTGTAAAACCAAGAGGTTTACTAGAGTTTGCATACCGAGTTGGCCTGCCAAAATGGGTTGTAGTTGATTCCTCCTTTTGTACCAATGAGAAGTACGTTGGCAAATTCTCCACAACTTTCAATGATTTCCATCTCATTGTATGCCAAGGTATACCAATGGATATAAATCGTTTGTAAGAGACATGAGTCTTGAGACCAATCCCAATCGTCTTTGTTTTCGCGGAAGATAGGAGATTTAGGCAAGTGTGAGACAATCCATTTGAAGAACAGAGGTACACAACACATGATAGTTCCATCTCCTTGCCGATTCCTATGATGAATGGAGAAATACGTGTCACCAAGCAAAGTGGGAACGGGATTTCCAATCAGAAAGATCCTTATGGCGTTGACATCAACGAAGTTTGGGACGTTGGGAAACAACACCAATCCATAGATGAGTAAAGCTAGAATAGCTTCAAAGGCTACCATACTACCGGCTTCAGAGAATTTAAGAGCCTTCTCCATTAGGAACTTTGAAGTTAGTCCTAAGAGTTTTCCTTTGGTAGTTAGGTTTTTGTCTATCTCAAATTTCTTTAAGTGAGTCATTGTTGCAATGACTGGTGACTTAGGAATGGCTTCCAAACCATTGAAAGGCACTTTGTCTGATACTGAGATACCTATGATGTGTGCGTACTCTTCCAAAGTAGGCATCAACTGATAGTCAGGGAAAGTAAAACAGCGATAGACTGGATCGTAAAACTAAACGAAAGTTTTGAGAAGTCCTTCATCAATGTTAGTGTTCAGAAGAGTTAAAAGAGTCCCATAGCATTTTCTGAAATCCGAGGGATCTTCTACCAAGGATGCTAACTCTTTCAACTTTCCTACATCAGGAATTCTAAAACTGTATCTCTTGGTGAATCTTCCTCTGACGTCCATCACTCTAACCTAAAATATTTACAAAGAAAAATCTCTAAATTCTTTGGAAATGGGAAGAGAAATGAAGTTTTTGAATGAATGCATGAATGCTACAAACATGGTTGGTAGTTATACACACAATCAAGCGTTCGGAGTCACGAGCATGAGGCCAACGATAAGAATCAAACATGGGTAAGTTCTAAGGGCTTATTCATCTGTGAAACGGGTTCTACTGATAATACAGGCTCAACACTTCTCTTTGAAATATTATCGGATTTGTTGAATACTCGAAGTCCAATAATATTTTTCAAGAAAAACTACTTTGATCGTAGTCTCGCATGACAATTATTCTAGGCTTACGCCCGAATAATTTCTGCACTACATCCTAAATGGCCAGGATGGGTTATGTGTTCTATAGCCACTCAGCTTCGCAAGTTCTCTTGAAAGCAACATGTCTTCGCAAATACTTGCTAAACACAAATACTCCCAAGACAACCTCCACTGAGAGAGGGATCTCAAATTAACTCCATAAGCACAGAGACTTCTCACAAGTTAATAGGACTATACCCCCACCTAGATCTTAGAATGTTTCTTAAATCCGGGTTAGGATTTCTTTCCATCAGATGAAATCGTGAAAACACACAATAAAGAAAAACAAACATATGCACATATGAAAGCTTATCCCCTCTTTCTTCTTTTTGAAAACAAAAAAGCATGGTGCTCTTGAGCAGAGTCACATTTTTTTTGAAAATCAAAATTTAGCGTATTCCCCAGCAGAGTCGCCATTTTTCCTGTTCGCGTTAAAAAGTGACGTGCGAGGGAATCGAATCTGAATTCGGATTCTCTGGCTCGAAACGATTTACTCTTTTGATTTGTTTATAAAGATTCCGCGAGCATCAAGCTTTATTATTTTCAACACAAGAAATTATGATTATGAAAAGGGAAAATTACCCTCAATTGATTATGATATGCATTACGACTAGCAAACTAGGCGTATGATGGGGAGATTCGGGTAAGGGGTTTGTTATATAAAGGAATAGATGGAGCACCCTAAATATATATAGTTATCTATAGCTTTATATATGAATATGTTTGATATGTTTGTGTGTTTTAATTGCTATTTCTATGATTGGGAAAGTTTCTCCTTTGGATTTTAAGAAGGGTAGATTATGCGGGATCCTAGATTTTGTTATTATTGTGCTCGCAAAGATCATTGGGATCTTCTGCATACATATCCCTTAATGGGAATCAGAGCATTTGTAGCTCGGATCTAAAGGGATCTATGGTTTGTTTGGTTTGAGGGAGAAAGAAATTTGCTCGCCAAGGATGAGACCTTGTGCCTACGTATTCTCAAAAGGATGTTGAGAAAGTCAGAGCAATCGTAGTTCCCACTTATGCTAGTGGAAGCAACGGGATGTTAGTAAGAGACAAAGACAAATGTCATCTTAATGAAAAATGTATCTAATCTATTTCATCACATACATTTTGAAAAGTTTGATTGATTAAAATCTTTCATCGTAAGTTATCGGTGTTTTGCTTGAGTGTACAAGCATTACCACTTACATGTTTAAGAAAGATGTTTGAAAAATGATTGAATCTTTTAATTGTAAGCATTGGGTGTTTTGCTTGAGTGTACAAGCATTACCACTTACGATTAAGAGATGTTTTTGTTTGAAAAAGAGTTTGAAAAGTTTTTGATTGTATGTGATGTGATAGATGAGATACTTCTTCCATAGAGATGATAAACGTCTAAATCTCTAGGAGAAATTGATTGGATTAGAGGGATGCTTTTAAGAAGCCCATGGGTCCTTGTATTGTAAGCCCAAGAGGAGGCATCATCGGGGTCATCGAGGGTCCTTGTATGAAGCTCAAGAGGAAGCTATAGGGTATGGTTGGCTTTTGCTTTAAAAGGGATTTCACCGGGAAACCATCCTTTTAGGATTAAGAGCAATTTCACCGGGAAATTATACTCTCTGGGTTCTATCCTAGCGCGGGTGATTCTTTGTATTGGAAGCCCAATAGGAGGCTGTTAAGAGATTTCCTGGTCTCTTTCTTTGTATGATGCCCAAGAGAAGGCTAAACTCAATGAGGAGTTCTTTTGAACGAAGCGCAAGAGGAGGCTGACTCAACAGCGGAGTGTTGTCTTATATGAAGCCTAAGCGGAGGCTAAACTCAGATGAATGAGTTTTCTTATATGAAGCCTAAGAGGAGGCTGAACTCAGATGAATGAGTTTTCTTATATGAAGCCTAAGAGGAGGCTGAACTCTGTGGGGAACCTACTGGTTAGACTAGTTGTTATGTTATAACTAGACAGTTGTATAAACAAGTATATGAAGTTTATTCACAGGAGTTTATGAAGGAAATATAAACAATGCATGTAAAATTTATTTACAAGAGTTTATGAAGGAAATATAAACAAGTGTGTGTAAAGCGAGCGTTTAAAGCAGTAACTTGATTATTTACAAGTTTAAATTGTGTACAAGGAAGTAAATATGTACACGAACGAGTATTTATGTACAAGAGGATGTGGATGTACATAGGAGGGTTAGGACTTACACCGTAAGGGAGGCCCATTGGTTTAAAAGCAGTTTCACAGGGAATAATGCTCCTTTTAATACCAATGGTATTCAGTGTATATACAAGTAAAATGAAAACAAACGGACGAAATTTGTCTGTATTTGAGTATTTACAAAAGTATCTGTATTATGTACAGGTAAAAATTGGTATGTATATGAAAGAATTTGATATGTACAAGGAAATATATATGTACATAAAAAGAATTTTGGGACTTACACCATAAGGGAGGCCCATGATCGGTTAAGAAATTTGAGAGAAAACGAATTCGGTTTTATCGTCAAATCGGATCGATCATGGAAAAAGATGTAAGTTTGATGAAAAGTTTTAAAAAAAAGATCTTGAAAGTGTTTTTGAAATGTGAAATTTACTTACAATAAGTTTGGAAAAGAATCGGGCTTCGAAAGTTTGAAAAAAACGCCTTTGAAAGTGTTTTAAAAAGTACTCAAATGCATCGTTTTCGGCTCGATAAAAATATAATCGGATGAAAGTTTTTCTGAAAATTTTAGACACTATCGTAAAATAGATATGTTAATTGACATGTGTACAAAAAATCACCTCAAAATGAGGAGTTTTTATTGGGTTTTGCAAAAGTCAAAGTTTGCAAAAAAAATGAATAAAAAATGGAAAAGTTTGGCCAAAATGGTCCCAAGGCTACTCGAACCCGGGACCATTAGGCAAGGCATGGCATGAAAGACTTAAGAGTGAGCAGGCAAACGCTGGGGCGGCAATACATCCGTGTATTGAAATCAAACAATGTTATAATATTATAAACCAGATTTTTGAATTTGAAAAAAACGCGCGCAGCTTCTTCTTCCTCCTCCAATCTTCAATCAGCCATGGATTCTTCATTTCTCCATGAAATTGCTCGATGTAAATATCAAACTTGATCGTTTTAAACCCAAGAACATGATGATGTCATTTAATTTCATTTATTTTAAGCTTAACATGATTAAATTTCGCACAAACACGAAGAACCCTAGTTTTGAAAATTCTAATTGAAATCGTGTATGGTGAATGAATTAATCAATTGATTGAGGGTTATTGATCAGTGATGGTGCAGAAACAAAATGGCCAAGAGCTTTTTGAACTGGAAGAAAGAAATCAAAGAGTTTGAAGTTGAGTTTCTTACCTATTCAAACTGAAATCGAAAACTGTGCTAGAGTGTTTCCAGTTGTTGTTTGATGATGGCTACAGCACCAGTGAACCTTATGGAAGGTGTGAGGATGGTCTGCTTGCTTTGGAATGGTCTGAGCTATGCTACCCAAGTCCACTTGCATCGGCTCAAAGTGAAATTCGAATCTGTGCTTGGAGGTGTTACAGATCAAGAGTGATGGTTTGTATCATCTCTATGGAGTATGTTGATGATGTTTGAGTGAAAAAATCACAACTTGCTTGAGCCAATGATCAGATTCGATAGTTATGGCAGTTTTGGCAAGTTTGAAACATGAAATGCAAAATCTGTTTTTTAGTGTTTCATGTGTTGATTTTAAGTTACAAACCAATTACATATGATGTTTATGACATGTTAGACACCAAATATCTCATGTTTTTTCACAAGTTTTGAAAAATACAAGAATCCTCAAATTACACTATGTTACTTGAATTTTAAGAAAGGAGTGAGAAAGCTTGTTTTGGCATAGCTTTGGTGTGGTTTCAAATGGCCAACATGACCTCTATTTATAGGTCAAAAGTTCTGAATGGTAAGTGAAGAAGATTAGCTTTGGTATTTACAAGTTGCCTTAGAGGGCAAGGAAGTCATTTTTGCAATAAATGCAAAAGGAAGCTTCCTTTTAACCATGGTTAATTTTTCAACTTGATCTTATCCCATCATAATTACTCTCCATCTGATTTTTTATCAGCCCTATCCCTCTTTGCTAGGTGGCATGGCTTCTAGAAGAAGAAACTCAAAAATGACCTATAATCTTGAAAGTTGTACTTGAAAATCAAGGATTTTGGAGCTCTATGTTTCAAAATCAAACGTATAGCTAGACACCATGGATTTACAAGTTCTTGGACATTTTGGAAAGCTTGTTTCAAGGGCTACAACTTTCATGTTTTGAGTTTTTTCCCATTCCAAGTGGAACTATGTGAAAAAATGCCATGAAGTTTGGAAAAAGTGTGAAATTTTAACACTTGAAAAATTTTCTAAGTGTTGAAAATTTTGACTTTTTGTTGACTTTTCCAAATTTCTTGATTTTTTATGATCATGATGGATCATTTGAAGTATTTTGATGATGGAAAAAGTTTTGTCTTGAAAAAGTTGACCAAAAGTAAAAGTTTGACTTTTCAGTGTAGATGAAATTTCATCAGATGATCCAGAAATTGACTGATGAATTCTGTGAACTTCTGTGATGTTTTGAATCCAGAAATTAGGTCAACATGTTGTATTTAAGATATGAAGATCAAACTCCAATAAAAAAAGTCATTTATTGATCAGAAAATCAGTGATTGCTCATCCTCGATAAAAACCCTAATTGGTCGATCCTCGATAGATCATGAGGAAAATTTTGATATCTGAAGGTCAGAGTTTGATGGTTTGATAAAGATAGATCAATTGAGGTGAATGAAGCTCAAACCCTAATTGATTGCCTCTTGAATCAGATGAAAAAATGATGAAACCCTAATTTTGACCTGTAGAAACTACACCCGATTAATTCTGTTCTGAACTGTTAGTGATGCAATGATGCAGATGTAAGGTGGTATATTAGGTCAAAAATTGGGGTATGACAGTATCTTTACATAATTCAAACCAAGTTTTGTGATTGATTTCTTGGCTTCATAGAATGAACTTGGAATGTTTGCATATTCAAATGCATCTTTTATTAACTCTAAAATTATTGTCATTGCCTTCTCACTCAATCCACATAAACACTTTATATGGTACAACTTAACCAAAAAAGATAGTCTTGAATATCGTCTACACCCTTCATATAAAGGTTGTTCTCCTTCTCTAGCCAACTCATAATACTCCTTGGCTTCGTTTCTTTCCTGAGTTGAACTTGGCATCACATAATCTTCTTGTTCAATCTCCAAATTTGACGCAGATGGTATTTCATTTGCATGATTCCCATAAACTCCAAATGCAACATTGATCATGTTCTGAATAGGTTCTTCGACAATGTTAGTATCTTCTACCATACTTGGAGTAGTACTAGGGGAGATAGTACTAGATCGTACAAAAGACTCTCCATGATGGATCCACATGGTGTATCCCTGCGGAAATGGTGACCAACTTAAGTGGTCGAACATGTCACTCCTACTCTTTAATTTTCTGAAACCGCAACGTTTGCAAGGACATATTACTACATCGTTTTCTTCTTCACCTTTAAATACAAAATCAATAAATTCTTTTATCCCTTTCTGATACGAAATCGATGATTGTGGCTTAAAAATCCATGACTTATCCATTTCTTCAAAAAAAAAATATTTTCAGAATTCTAGTACTTATGAGAACATATTATTTTGAATATAAACAATAGAAAAATAAAAGAGATGAGTTTTATTATTGGTTGTTTAATTTGTTTTTACACACTACATAACAAGTTTATAGGTGAAGCCTTGTGCTATCAATTAGTATAGTATTGGACCACATAACATGTTCTTAAAATTCAATCTTCAAAGTGTATGACAATATACATATACATATTATTAACTTTATTAATAATTTAATAATTGTATAACAACAAATAAAATAAATTTATTAATAATTTAATAGAATAACACTAATTCACTAATGATCAATTTTAATTGATTGGCTATATAGTTAGTAGTGAATAAAAGTCTAAAAATATTAATACTTTAACTATAACTTATACTAATTTTAGTCTAAAAATAACTTTACGACTATAAATAACTTTAGTCTAAAAATAACTTAATATTTTTAATTATAGTTTATACAAAGTTTAGTCTAAAAATAACTTTAGTTTAACTATATAGTCTAATAGTATTAATATTTTACAGATGAATTATCAATCTCACCTCCATCACTTGAATTCTATTCTATTTTTTCGGTTTAACTTTCTATGCTAGCAAATGCATCCATGCTTTTCATTCATCTGACACACTTGGACATGGTAAAGGTTATGAAAGAGTAAAACAACCATAAACTGAAATGTATCTTTTCATTGAAATATTTAGGAGAAAAACTTTGGTAACACACCACTAGTCATTTCACTTGTCATGATAATACAGTTTCAGGTAGCAGACATATATGGATAAATACTTCATATCTACATAGATAAATGTATGATTTAAACTTAAAATCCTATTCACATGCAAAATTATTTTCAAGATAAAATTCTTTAGTATAACACTATTAAACAATGATATAGTAAAGGCACGCTCAAATTTAAGAATGAAATCATACCTCAAAGACGCACGAGGGTTTGAAGAGTAGCGAATCAAGTGGAAGAGAAAAGTTGCCTGCAACAAAAACCAAAGTAGCATATCAATAGTTGGTAGAAATCATACATTTATCAAATGGAAATCCTCTTATAGTTCCAATTCTTTACTGTTCTTATATTTTTCAACATCTCATATCCCTTTAAATCCAACAAAAAATTATTATTTACATTCTAGTCCAGAAGACACTTGATGTTTCAGATGCATGAAAATGTGTCATCAAGATTTAGAATTAAAATTTAAAAACTAGTTTGAATAGAAATCAAAAGCAAATTGATCACAAAAACAAATCTTAGTTTTGCTTATTTTCATAAATCTTAAGTTCCAACAACATAAATTGCATGTACTACTAGAATAGATGAAAGGTGAAAGCTTTGAAATTACATGTACCAGTATGCATGTTGGATCAAAAAATATAAAATAAAGAAACTATCAAGTTTTATTTGTATAGTTACTGTAATCTATTGACACTACAGTCCATGCCAAATGCAAAAACTTTTGGAGAAGGTGAAAGCACTCGGTCCTCATCCATACTTTCGACTATATTTATGATCTTCATAATATTGTAGGGATAATGCATCAACACTAAGCAGTACCCAAATAGTATCAATCTAGATGGAAGGCATAGAAGTTGGAGTTTCTCACATATATAATTTTGCTTGCACTGAAATGAAAATAGTGTAGTTTAGACAATAATATGACCTCTAATTCACACTGAACAAATTCAGTCCAAACAATAACTAGATTGTTGATATGAAAATAGAATGGACCATCTAGGCATCAATATTATAAATTTTCAGATTAATAAAAAGACAGTGAATTATAACAATAATGAAAATTAGATTTATGTTATAATAAGGGTATCAATCCATTGAAACAAAGGACAAAACAATTCAATAGCAGTAAAGAACCACATCTTTGTGAACTTGGACTTCTTGTCGCTGTCTGGATCATGATACTTGCATTACAGATAGGAAAAGTAAGTACATAGATGTTTTTCATGTTCGAGTATAAACAAAGAATGATGATTCATTGATTATGTATAATGCTTCTATTTTGAAATAGAATTATACAAGAACTTGCTCGGCGATGTATTGGATATTGAATCTACTTCAGGTACCTATAACGGTAGGAGTGAGTTCATACGAGGCAGTGCTTTTATACAAAAGGAAAAGATTTATAGCTTCCAAGAGAGATCAACAGACAAATTGGAGTGTGAAACAGTTGATTAAACCAATTATGATTAAATCCTAGCTAGTGTACTTTAAATTTGAGTAGTTATTCTAAGAACTAATTCTTTAAATTTAAGTACATTGAGCTTAATCTTTTTGTCCCCTTGAAATAACAGGTGGAACAGGAATAGCAAATCTGATTAAAAGGCTTGAAAATAAAGAATACATGGGATTCGGAAACCTATGTGAGTATAAACTTAGGAATTAAAACTATAGCTTTTTCAAAATTGTATGTTGCAGAATGCAGAAGAGTTGATGTACTTCTTCTTGTGAACGTATAAACATCAACGTGAAAGGTAATTGTATAATCTCTATGAGTTGGGTATTTGAATTTCTTGTGAATCGTAATTCTATCAACAACCTATGAACCTAACTAAGGGTTTCCAACTATAATATCTCATCAATCACTTATTTTATTAAATAAGCTGAAACAAACAAGCACAAATTCGACTACAACAGTACAATATTTCAATCTAAAGATAACCTAAAAAATCATAAAAAGAAATAAAACCCTAAAACAACAAATTAGAAAACCTAACATCAATTCAATATATTGAAACTCAAAATCAATCAACACAGAGAGCTCAAACCTAAGATTCAAATGAATCTCCAATGCTGAAATCAATGTTAGAGAATGAGAGAGATGAGAACAAAGCAAAAAGTGATACATAAAACTTACTGTGTTTGAAGAGATGAACGCATGACGACGTTAAAATGCTTGATGTATTTTTTTCGGTGTGAAGATGAGCGGTTTGAAGAGATTTCTTTCGGTGTGAAGAAGAACAGCATGAAGACATGAATGCAGGAGGTAAAGAAAAGCGAAATAAAACCTTGTACGTACTATGAATGAGCGGGAAAATGGTTTAGGGGCTACGTCGGGTGATTTTACCATCGTGACCTTTGAGATTTTTTTAAGTTTTTTGGTGCGAAGAGTGTTTTACCGTCGTGCCCTTTGAGAATTTTTAGAAGTTTTGGGTGCAACAGTTGTTTTACCGTCGTGAAATGAGTTTTAAGACGGTTAATTTTACCGTCGTGAAATGAGTTTTAAGACGGTTAATTTTACCGTCGTGAAAGGTTTAGGGGTGCGACGGGTGTTTTACCGTCGTGAAATGACTTTTAGGACGATTAATTTTACCGTCGTGACATAGTTGTTGGTGAGAAACCGATGTTATAAGTGCTAAATGAGGGCCGACGGTTGTTTTACCGTCGTAATAATAATATTATGACAATTAATTATACCATCGCAAAATAAATATTAGGGACGGTTGGTATCAACTGTCGTAACCACTGTCTCTATATGTCAATTACGACAGTTATCACATAACTGTCACAATTTTTGTATCGTTAAACACTAATTTTCTTGTAGTGCTAATTAGGTTGTTCTGTTACCCATTTACCAATATGATTCTTATTTCACATATGTGTGAATCTGTTACTACTGTTGTACCCCAATTTTTGCCCCTAAAATTCACTCATGCTTCATACCATTGCATGGCACAAAGATCATAATTTTGAATCTACCTCTCTCTCCTATCTTTGGCTTTACCCTTAGTATATCACCAAGCACCTTGTGTATGTGTTTATTTCTTGTGTGTGATGATTGATACTTGGCTAACAATGATATGTGTACACTTTTCTTGCTAAATATTGTAGGTGAATGGTGCATAAGTTGCTTATTCAAGGAGTCAATAAGTTCATGTGTTTATTTCCATGCCTTCTCTCCTAAATTCTCAATATTTTGAAAGTATTGTCTCTCATTGAAGACTTCTCTTGTCCTCAACCATGGCATCTCATCTTGAGTATATGCTTCATGTTTGAAAAAGATCATCAAATTCAAAGAATTCTCCATTCTATAGCCATCTATCCTAAAATTAGGGTTTTGGACTTCTGAGGATCATATCTTGGTGTTTGTATGAATATGCTTGGACCCAAGGAGTTTGATTGATGAAAAGATTGTTTTAGATATCTATGATTGCCCAATCTCTAGTTTGATGCTTCATCTATCTTGTATGACTTCAAAGGATCATAACTCGGTCATCCCTTGTCTCCGTGAGCTCATTTTTCCTTCACAATGAACCTAAGGATGTCTAATACAACTTAGTTCAATTGGTGAGAAGAGAAAATGCTTGGAAATTTGTCTTTGAAGTCAAAAGATTACAAGTCCTTGGTGAATTTCTCAACTTTTGGTCAATCAACTTCAAAAGATCATATCTTAATCATCATTTATCATCTTGAGGTCATTCTTTTTGCACAACAATCTTGAAGATGTAAAATCTCCATATAAGCTTTGAATATTGAAAGTGTTTGGCAGTTACTTGGAGAAGTCAAAACATTATAGGTCACTTCACAAATTTTCATCAAATTCACAAGATCATAACTTTCTCAATTTTTGGAATTTTTGAGTGATTCTTCTTTCCAAATGTTCCTTGAGAGGTCTAATTCATGTTATCTTTGAAAATCAAGAGCAAATTTTGAGTGGAAGAGCAAGTTTGAAGAAGAAACATTATAGGTCATTTTTAGAAAGTGGCATGCTTGGCCTAGCCAGGAAAATCAGTGATTTTTCAAGAATCCTACAGGATCAATCTCTCAACTCAAGCATCCATTTGATTTGATTCTTTTTTAATTGTGTTCTACTCTTTGAATACTTCATTTGGCTCAAAGAAAATCGGAAAACGCACGAGGGAATTGGATTTGGCCTCAACTCAAAGTTTGTGCAAAATTTTGGTTCGAGCTCACCATCATTTTGTTCATTTGCGCGTGTAACTTGTTTTTAAGCCAAGTTAAGCTTTGCTTTCGTGACTAATTGTGATTAGGAACTTCCCATGATTAATTAGCACATCAAAACGCAAGGAATGATTAAGTTTTGATGCACATAAGGTCACACTTTCTTCATGAACACGGGTGTGCATGATTTCTACTCAAATGTCATCATTCACCCCTCATTTTGATTCCATTCGCCTCTCTTATAAATAAGGGACACATTCCACTCCTTTATTCAAGCTGTGATAGCCAGAAAACCCCTGCCAAAATCTCTCTCAAATCTAATTTTCTGCAACTTCGTTTTCACTCTCAAAGCCATTCCAGTTTAAAATTAACCATTCATTCTTCTTCCTTGAACCTCACTGAAGCTAACAGAACAAGAATCGTGCCTTGAAGCTTCTTAAATCGTGTTATCCAAGTCCAGTTTTGGAGCTCTGAAAGTGAACTTTGTTAAGGTAGGAATATCCATCAAACCTTGTAAAATAAAACATCGTTGCACTCTCCTCATCTCCATGATCCTTGTGATCTTCACCATTTGCATTTTCATCAAGTATTGACTGAGAACTCCATCAAAATCCTATTCGCTTTATTTGAGTTTTTTTCAAAATTATCTTCACTCAGTGTAAACAAAATTTTTCGCGAGCATGTGGTTGAGATCGTCTTGAAGAGACGAATCCAAGGATACCACTCATGATTATTGATTTTACAGTTTGAGGAACTCCAATTTTGGAGTGGTTGGAGGTTGAAGACGATGACATGTCTCGTCTCAACCAATGAAAGCACGCCATATTATCTTTTCAAATTGGATCATGTGATAATGCTTTACCATGCACGCGTCCCTGGAGCCGTTGAATCATATTACTTTTATTAGTCGGCATCGATCCAACGCATGACATTATTTCTTGTTTTATTTTTTTTAATTTGTAATCCGGTGTGAAAACCAAGAAGGTCCATATCAAGCACAGCGCACCATGTCCATTGAATGTGATTACTAACGCGTTTTGACTATGATCAGATGGTCCACATTTTGTTTAGATTTTATTTTATTTTCTGATTTTATATTTTAAATGTTTTAAACTTTAAAAAATCATAAAAAAAATCATTTCTGACTCAAAAATTATGAAAAAATTCACAAAACTATTTTGAAATATTATCTTTCTGAATTTTATTTTTTCATATTTGATATTTTTTATGATTTTTCTGTTTTATTTGATGTTTTTAATTGTTTTAAAATACTTTTTGACATTTTAAAATTCTAAAAAATTACGGAAGGATCCAATAGTCATTTGACAAATATTGGTGACCTCATTTTATTTTATTTTTTTATTTTACTATTTTTTCTTTTATTTTATTTTCTAAAAATATTTTCTGACTATAAAAAAAATTCTAAAAAAATTTGTCAACAGTTGTTGACCTCTGTTTGACTTTAGGTAATTTTTTTAGAATTTTATTTTGATGAAAAAATACTATTTATGTATTTCGTCAATAAAGTCCAATTAAATAACCTAATTTCAAAATTACTTTTAAATCCTTTTATTTGTTTTTTTATTTTCATTTTTATTTTGCTGAGTTTTGAATTTATTTTGGAGTCACAAATTTCCTCAACATCAATGGAATTTGGGTGTTGATAGTTCTCTTGACCAAATCCACCAAGAAAGTTTATTGATTTTGACGAAGTTAGACCGAATAAATTCATCTGATGCAAAATAAACTTGGAAATTATTTCTTCCTCTTCATCTTATTTTTCTTTTGTCCCGATTCGGAGAAAGTGATCAATTGGTGGCATGAACTTTAATGTTCTAACATAGGCCCCAAAATACGACTTGAGCTTTGATCTTGGTTCAACACCTGTAGCGCTTGTCGTGTGGTCACGTTGATTTCTAATCAAGCTTCTGGCAAGTTTCCACTAACCTTGTTGTAACACGGTGGGAGAACTTACTTGTTTGTTTTGCTTTTTATTGCAAATGTTGCAGATAACAAGAGTCGCCACCAACTTTTATTTTATCCAATAAAGGGAAGGTGAAAAGAACAGGAAAAGATCTTCGTTAGATTCTAAGTATGGGAGACAGTTATGAAAAGGGAAGGTATTGCTTAGCTCACTTTGAAAATTTTCTTTCTGTGTTTGTGATTTGGAAAGTATTTTGAAAGACATTTCGATTTGACGTCGTAATGATTCTCGTTGGAATGTATACGAAGTGTTCGGAAATATTTGTTTGAAAGATGTTTAACTTTGTAATGATTCGCGCTAGAATGTATACAAAGTGTTTTTTGAAATTTTTTTGAAAAGTGTGAGGTGTGAAAAGCATTTGATTGAAGCAAGCAATAGAGTCTTATTTACCTACTCAGAATGGACATTTGGAGCAAGCAATAGAGTCTTATTTACCTACTCATAATGGACATTTGGAGCAAGCAATAGAGTCTTATTTACCTACTCAGAATGGACATTTTCGTGTTATTTTCCTTCTCCTTTAGAATAAGGCTATCCATACTATTAGTTGGTAGGTAAATTTATTCGTTTGGATGTGAAGGGACAATCGAAGGGTCATCGTATGGTCATTCAAGGCAACATGTAAGGATACCTTTAGCAATTCGTATGGACGATCATCACTTATTCGTAGGCAACAACCGAGGGACGAGATCATATATTCATAGGCAACATCGAGGGTCATCAAGGGACTATGATTTTTGTGTCGAAGGGACTATGATGATGTTATTCGTAAGCGTCTTTGCTAATGGTACCCCTACGTTCGAGGGACATGACCATTGTACTCGAAAGACAACAAGAGAGGATACCCTAATGGGGGTGCAGGTGTGAAAGAGTGTGTTGAGTTCAGATGTGTTATCTTGAATTAGGGTGATCTAAGATTTGATTTTATCTTGTCATACAAACCCTAATTACTATACAGTTAAGCAGCTTATATGTACAGAAAAATAAGGTGCGGAATGTAAAACCCTAATTACTATGACAAGGTTTTGGGGAAGATACATACTAAGAAAACCTTGCAGAAAAATATAAAGTGCGAAAAGTAAAATCTTAAGCTATTACATCCCGTGGACCGTTACAATATTTAGAAAAAATGCAAGAAAATAAATCTACGTTATTACAAAAATTGTACAATCCTATACAATTGTCTAAGAAATTAAATAATAGAAAGAAATAAAACCAGTGAAGTTAGTGTCTTAGAAAAAAGATTTTTAGTAGAAAATAAATTTTAAGGTTAGTGTTAATTAAAATCTTATTCTAAGTTAATTAAACCCTAATGATTAATTTATTAAAAAACCTAAGTCTAATTAATTAAATGTTAATAGTAATTTATGTACAAGAATATGAATTATTTACAAGGTAAACATTTTATTATTTTTTGAATTAACTTATAAAATAAAGAAGAAAAGTTTGAATTTTCATTACTCTAAATAAATTTTTGGATCCTTTTCGATTTACTGCAAGTGATCCAAAACAATAGATTTTTGTTGAACTGACAATGTTAGTATGAATTAAAAATAGTTAGAAAAATAATTAATAACATTTAGTAAAGAAATAGTAAATTAGAGATGACAAAAATATGTTAGTGAAAATTATTGAAGAAAAAAACGTTATTATATTAATACGATGATATGTAATACCTGGGAAACATGTGCTAAGAAATAGAATTCTTTAGTGTTTAGAATAATGGTTAGCAATATCTAAGAGAATCACCAGACAATTATCATCATAATATTATTTAAAAGAAAAAAGATATATTTGTTAGTAAAAGAGAGGGGGAAAAGTGAAAAAGAGAGGGGAAAAAGTGAAATTCTATAGAAGGTTGTTACATATACTAAGCGGCTCTTAGAAAGAGATCATCATATGGTTAAAATTGCAAATAAATTGGGTTTTAAATAAATAAATAAATGGGTAGAAGGTCTCATAGAAAATCATCGGCCAATAATTGAAAATGTAGAAAAAACACCAATTGAAAAGAAAGTTGTGTTCTTCGTGGATCTGTGTTGTGGTTACAAGAGGTTGTTGATCAGTGTGTGCAGAAAAAGTGTAAGAAATTGTTGGTGGAAAATTAGAACACCAAAGGGTCCTATTTATAGAGTTAGAATTAGATTAAAGGGCAAAATTGGAATAAAAATTAATTTAACAACTCATATCTTCCTTGGTCATCAAGTTAATCAATCAGAGGTTGAGTATGACTCATATTGACACTAATTCACCAATCAGAAATAATTAACTAAAAAAGAAAATATTTTTTATATTTATTATGATTTTTGCACTCAATTTTGGTAAAAGGTGCAAAAAATCAAATAAATAAATATTTTTAAAAAATGTCATAATTAAAAATACAAAAATAATATTTAAGTAATAAAAAAAATACAATTTTATGATTTTTGAAAATAAATTTAAAAGAAAAATAAAATTAGTAACAAATAACAGAAAAATGTTATAAGTGCAACATGTGAGATTCAAACTCGTGACTTTATAATTACAAAGCTTACCTCCTTACCAACTATGTTATCTTACTTATTCAAAATAGAAATGCAACTGAAAGTATATGGAGACGCACAAGTATTTGTCATATTTAAAAATACAAATAATTTGAAATAAATTATTATATTTTCAAATAGACCCTGGGAACGAATATTTATAAAAATCCCCAGAATATTAGTTTAATAAACCAAAAGAAATTTAAAATCAAGTTTGAAAATAATTTTGACTGTAGTACCGGGTGGGCAAATTTTGGGGTATAACACTTGTCCATTTGAAATTCTCAATCATGTTTGATCAAGTGATGTGATAATTCCAAAACCGGTGATATACTTGACAAAAAGCAATTGAAACTTGTCGTGTGGTCGCGTTGAGTCTATCAAGCTTCTGGCAAGTTTCAAGATGGTCACCTTGCTAACGACTAACTATTAACAATTCGATGATATACTTGACAAGTTTCAAGATGGTCATCTTGCTAACCTTTATTAATTGCTTTTTATTTTCCACTTTTTACTTTCCGTTTTTACTTTCATGCTCTTTATTTTTATGCACTTTATTTTTAGCATTTACATTTCATGCCATTTTTTCTTTGCTCACTTGAGCATTTTATTTTCCATGTCATTTTTCCTTTGCTCACTTGAGCATTTTATTTCCTTGTCATTTTGAATTTGCTCACTTGAGCTTTGTTTTTCTTTTCCAAAATACCTAATAATTCAACCTAAACATAAAAAACTTTTAATTGGACTAGGTTACTATCCTTGTGCTTGGAGCTTGATCTTTGGACTTAGGATTAGGACCATTGCCTCAGCTTGGAGATTTATGTACCCTTGGTGTTATTATGTCTTACTTGGTTATTATCTTTGTATGCTGCTTATTCCGTTATACTCGATTAAGAGTGTATTTCCTCCCAATACAGTCCTTACTCTACCCGTTTTTCTTAAGACAAGAGTTCATCTAAGGCATTGACTTAGATGAAGCTTGTTTTTTTTATCTAGTTATTTGGTGTTTATGTGGTAATCCAAAGGATGAGATATGTTATTGACTCTTGATGTCAAGTACTAGTCTTCTCACCCGGTTAGATCTTTCTTTACCCTTACCTTTTACTTTATGCACTTAGGTTAGCCTCTTTATCTCCTTAATTTTCAAAATTTTCCCTCTTTTTCAAAGGATTCTTGTTTTCAAAACTTGAAAAGCTTTTGTAAAAAACTTGGACTCAGGTCCATACATTTTCAAACTTCTTTTCTCAAGAAACTTTCAATTCATTTAACAATACTTTGACCATTTTTTACAAGACTAAAAAACACCTAACCTCGTTCAAACATTTTTGAGCCCTTTGTGGCTTTTCTAACAAACATTTTCTTAAAATCAACCAACACACAATTTTGGTCTTTTTTAGCCGAACTACTTGGTTTTGATTTCAACATTGCACATTGTTCGTATGTAGGCTTGGAACTCATTGGAAGTTCTATCAAACCAAAAATTATATAAAAAAAACACTTATTTTCTCCCCCTACCATCCATTTTATAAATATACTTTTTTTAGCACGCGTGTACAAATTTTCAAAAAGGTTCATACGGAGTGTCGTAGATGCTTTGGGTGCCTAACACCTTCCCTTTGCATAACTAACCCCCGGTCCCAGATCTCTGATATTTTTTATAGAATTTTATTCGCTCTTTTTCCTAGTCCTTTGAATAAAATAAAGTGTGGTGGCGACTCTTTTGTTACTTTTTTTTAGTTAAGTCAATTCAATGGCTTATACTCACAGTTTTTGCCGCTACAGAAAAGTGGCGACTCAACTGAGGATGTTTGACCTATTGCGGGACCATCTCTAAGTGGGTTCACCCTATTTTTGTTTATTTGTATATATGTGATATATTGTTTGTATGTATTGTATGCTTGTTTGTCTGGATATTTTTCTAGTTTTCAGGGGTGCTTGGTGATCTTCTTTTTGAGTCCTATACCCGGACTCGGGAAAACTTAAGATAGGACGGGAGGTATAGTCATGTTAACTTTTAGGGAGTAATCCCGAAGAAGGAGACATGAGATCCCCCACTCAGTGGAGACCTCCTTGACTGTGGTATTTGTTTACCGAGCGATCGGGAAGACATGACTGCTTTCGACCTGAGAGTCCATGAAGTTGAGCGGCCGTAGAACCCTTAATCCATCCTAGCCTTTTTAGGGGTAGTGCGGGGACTATTGCGGAGTTATTCGGAAGTAGTTTCTATGCGATACTGCACTCAGACGAGTTTCACCTGAAGGTATTGCAAATTATCGAGCACATCGGGAAGTTGGTAGTATTGGATGGAGGAATGAGAACTCTGGGGATTCCTTTTACAACCTTGATCTACTGGTTACAAAGCCTAGAATACCTTGTGGGTGGTACCTTTTGACTCCATGCTCGTGACGTCGAACCTATGGACCCCTTGTTTGTGATCTTTGTGTATGCTTGTTGCATCATGCATTCATGCACCCTTACGCATTTTTTTAGACAGTTGTTCAAGAAACTTAAAATTGACCTTTGCAAATATCTCAAGTATACTTTGACCATGGATTTTGGACAGAGGAGGACTCGGAAATACAGTTCCAAGGAACCTAAGATTGAGGGACTGATGATCTTGATTGATGAGATTGAGAGTCTAGAGGATTTCCGGAAGAAGTATGGGACTATTATACCTTTGATGAAGACGAAGATGAAGGATGGTTTACTTTGCACCTTGGTCCAGTTCTATGATCCGTTATACCATTGCTTCACCTTTCCTGACTATCAGTTAGTTCCTACCTTGGAGGAGTATTCTTATATGTTCGGTCAACCTATTACTAGTGTTGTTCCTTTTACTGGTTTAGATGAGGAGCCTAAGTATCATGAGATTGTTGTTATTACCCATCTGAAGAGGTCTGAGATTGAAGACAATGTGACTATCAAGGGGTGTATCAGAGGATTACTAGCTGCATTTCTTTTAAAGAAGGCTCGTTATTTTGCTGATATGAGGAGTATGGAGGCTTTTGAAGCCATATTTGCCTTACTTGCCTATGGTTTGTTTTTGTTTCCTAACATTGACAACTTTGTTGACGTTAATGCTATCAGGATCTTCATGATTGGGAATCCAGTTCCCACACTTCTTGAGACTTATTATTCTATTCATCTTCGAAACTTCCATCGAGAAAGAGAGATCATCTGTTGTACGCCATTGCTATATCATTGGTTTGTTTCTCACTTGCCTACAATTGATACTTTTTGGGATTCTATGAGGGGATCTCGTTGGGCACCGAAGATTATGGCTCTCACTCATTCTGATATTGTGTGGTATCGTCAGGTTTATTATGATGTAGAGATTATCGATAGTTGTGGTAGTTTTCCCAATGTGCCTCTTTTTGGATCAAAGGGATGCATTAGCTACAATCATGTTCTTGCACGTCGTCAGCTTGGTTATCCGATGAGGGATAAACCAAAGAGTATTCATATGAGTGGCTTCTTTCTTAAAGAGGGTGAAGACCACAGTTCATCTAGGAAGGATATAGAGAAAGCTTAGAGTCATATTCATAGGAAAGGAAAAGAGAATCTAGGGCAAAGAGAAATTGTTTCTTTGGAGCCTTATCTTCTATGGGTTCAAGCAAGAGCTATTGAGTTAAAGATGTCATATTCTCGTGAGAAGCCTCTTGCTGATTTGTTCTTGGCTACTACTCATGGTTCAGATGATATAGAGGATCTTCAGCTTGCTTTGGTTAGGATGCAACAAGAGACGAAAGCTTGGAAGAACAAGTATCATACTTTGAAGATGTCTCATGCAATAGAGTTGAAGGAAAAAGGATGATTTGATTTATATTCTTGAGAGTCGTGCTGTAGAGATGATGGAGAAGCAAGAGGATTTATTTTCTTCCAGTGTTCACCCAGTTCTTAGTGCTCCTATTTATTCTCATACTTCTCCCGAGGTTGGTGCTTGGAAAGGTTATATCGACAGGTACGTATTAGAGAACGAGAAACTGAAGGAAGAGATTAGAAAGCTTAAAAGGTAGTGTTCGTCTAAATAGGGGTCTTCTACATATTTGATTCTTTAGCGCTTGTAGTTTATTTTGATTCCTCTCTTGTACTTGGGATCATTGAAACTTGTATTGAAGAGTTGTAATTCTCAAAATATTTTATTGATATGAGTTTATTTCAGTATTTCAAATGTGTTAGACTTTGATATTTGAAAATTAAATTGTCTTTATTAATTTCCTTGAATAATAAGAAATAATAAACAAATCATATGCATTGCATGTCATACATCATTTCGCACACATTCTTGCATTTTCACACTTTCCCAGGTGTCTTATCCATTTCTATGCTTCGTTCAGTCTCCAAGTTGTTGCATCGGTATAACACTCGAGCCAACTCCAAGAAGAATATGGAAAATCTAGATCAAGAGAATCGTGAGCTGCGTGAAGAGGTTATCTCCTTGAGGACCGGTATGGCCAATTTGACTGCTATGGTGGAAAAGTTGGTGGCTGCTCCGAATCAGACACTACCTCATCCGCCTTCTCCTTGTATCATTCCACCTCAATCGACAACTATTATCTCTGAAATCCAAGATGCTCATGTTTCTGTCGTGCTAGTGGTTTCTACCATCCAGCATCGTATGCCTCTTGGATATCCTTAGGGAATGCCATAGAATTTCATGCCTGAAGGTTACAATCCTGCTGCTCAAGTGACCTCCTTGGCCCAACCTGCTGTTGTTTCTGCACCTCCTATGGTGCATGCTACTCCTGTTTTCAACAAAAAGTTTGACAATCCACTTCCTCCTTCGAGTGAAAGCTTAGACTTCTATGATTTAATGGATGGTTTCCAAGAACAGTTTGACAAGATGTAGAAAGAGCTGAAAACCCTCAAAGGGAAAGAACTTTTTGGTGATAATGTCAATGATCTGTGCTTAGTTCCTGATGTGAAAGTGCCTGCTAAATTCAAAGTTCCAGAGTTTGAGAAGTACAAGGGCAATTATTGTCCGTGCGACCATTTGATGATGTATTTAAGTAGAATGTCCACTCACACTGAAGACCATCGTCTGCTCATTCACTTCTTTTAAGATAGTTTGACTGGTGCAACTTTGAGATGGTAAAAGAATCTAGACAGTAGTGACATCCATACATTCAATGATTTGGGTGAAGCTTTTGTGAAGCATTACCATTACAATATGTACATGGCGCTCGATCGTGATCAGCTGAGGGAAATGTTTCAAAAGGATAAGGAATCCTTCAAAGAGTATGCTCAACGATGGCGTGAGCTTGCTGCACAGGTTATACCTCCTCTAAGTGAGCAAGAGATGACCAAAGTTTTCCTGAAGACTTTGGGTCCTTTCTATTATAGGAATATGGTGGCCAGTGCACCTAATGATTTTGCGAAAATGGTGAGCATGGAAGTCCAGCTAGAAGAGGATGTCCGAGAAGGATGATTGTCGAAAGAAGAAGGATTGACTTGGGCTAAGAATCCATCCTTTGGATTCTCTAAAAATAAAGAAGAAGTTAATGCCATTGTTCAGGAGAGGAGGACCATACCCCCTAACAAACGTCCTCATAACCAACAAGTTGTTGTTGTTACTCATGTTGTTGCTACAACTCCAACTATTATCCCTTATAACAAGGCATCTCAACAAGGGAAAGGCCCAAAGAGAAAACTGTTTGATCTGATTCCGATGACTTATGCAGAGTTGTATCCAACATTGATTCATAGACACTTGGTGCAACCAAGGCCACCTCCAACTGTTCCAAATCCTTTTCCATGGTATTACAAGGCTTATCAGACTTGTGCATACCACCAAGGAGCTCCAGGGCACAGTATTGAGAATTGCTATCCGTTGAAGTCAGAAGTGCAAAAGATGGTCAGATCAGGTCTTTTGTCTTTCAAAGACATGGGCCCTAATGTGCAAGGGAATCCATTGCCCAAACATGGAAATGATGTGAATATGATTGGCAGAGAAATCAGGGTTTGTGATGTGAATTCGATCATTGAAGATCTTGTGAAGATGCATGTTGCTCTTTGTAAAGTTGGTTATTGTACTCATGATCATGATGCTTGTAATTTGTGCAGCGAGGATACCTGTGGTTCTGATAAGATAAAGAGTGATCTTCAAGATATGATGGACAAGAACCTTATTCAGGTTATCAGGTTGGAGGATAAGCCTGAAGTTGAAGTGAAGTTTGTCTATGGTCCTCCTAGAGATGTTCAAATCCATGATGTGAACCAGACTAATACTAATCAGGTGAATCTGCATGCTGAGTTCAATTTCATTGAAGGGCAAGAGGTGCATCAATATAGTGAATGCTCAGTATGTAGCATAGATTATCGTGGTTGTGATGTTGTGAAAAGAGATATTCGGCGTCTTTTAGACGAGGGCATTATTCAGATTGTAGTAAGCAGGGTCGGTTTCAAGAATGGTGTCAATAAGATTGAAGGATCGTTTGATAAATTTGATGATGAATACATTTATGCTGATGAGTATTTTTCCGCTGATGAGTCTGGTGAAGAAGCAGATGTAAATGTCTTTGTGTCGCACTTTGATATTCCCACTCCTGTGGAAGTGACCTATTACACCAAGCCTCCAATTACTCCTTTGGTTATTAGCTTACTTGGACTTGTCCCGTATGATTCTAATAAGGTTGTTTTATACAAGTACAATGCCACCATTCTGAAAAGAGATGTTAAGGTTCAAATTCAACTGTTACCTCAAGTAGGAAATATTGTTGATGCTAGTCGAGTGACCAAAAGTGGTCGTGTATTTGCTCTTGTATTTCCAAAGCTAGCTGATGATGGTAAGAAGATTGTGGAAACTAGTGTTGAACCAAGAAGGTTGAAGGGAAGAATAGTGGGGTAACCCAAGAGAAAGAAATGGATGATTTGTTGAAGATTATCAAGACGAGTGATTACAAGATCGTTGAGCAATTGCTGCATACACCATCAAAGATTTCAATCCTAGCTCTGTTGATGAATTCTTCATCTCACAGAGAGTCTCTAATAAAGGTTTTAGATCAGGCATTTGTTGATTATGATGTGCCTTTGGAAAATTTTAATATTGTGGTTAGAAATACCACAGCTTGCAATAATTTGAGTTTCAGTGATGAGGAGTTGCCCGCTGAGGGAAGGAATCACAATATGTCTTTGCACATTTCCATGAATAGCAAGAATGATGCATTGTCCAACGTGCTTATTGATAATGGCTCCACTCTGAATGTTATTCCTAAAAGTACCCTTTTAAAGCTTAAATATCGAGGTTCGTCGATGCGTCCTAGTGGTATCATTGTGAAGGCGTTTGATGGTTCTCATAAATCTGTTATTTGGGAAGTGGATTTGCCCATTCACATTGGCCCACATATGTTTCAGATTACCTTCCAAGTGATGGATATATTTCCTACTTATAGTTGTTTGATTGGACGACCTTGGATTCATGAGCCTGGTGTTGTGACTTTGACCCTCCATCAGAAATTGAAGTTTGTCCGTGAAGGTGCTGTGATTATTGTGGAAGGAGAACAAGCTATGCGAGTTTCTCATTTATCCTCCTTTTCCATAGTAGAAGCTGATGAAGCCATTATTGGGATGCAGTTCCAAGCTTTCTCTATTGATAGTGTCCAAAGGAGTGAAGACTCTATTGCTTCATTGAGAGATGCCTGTAATGTGGTTCAGAAAGGTTCTAGCAATGCTTGGGGACAAGTTATTGAGCCAAAGGTGAATAAGAGTGGTTTTTGGTTTAGGCTTCTCCACAAAGATCAGAAGAGAACTGCTGAAGTTAGGACCTGTTGCGGCCAAATATCTAGATGTATTCCGAAGTGCTGGTTATCTTGATCCTACTGTTCCAGAAGTCAATGCCATTGTTGAAGATGGATCAGAGCAGGAAATGCCCAAATTTGTGACACATGGAACCAGAGTTTGTAATTGGACTACTATTGACATCCCCACTTGCATTCACGTGTCTAACTAATTCACTTTCGTTTGTTTAAATTTTTAAATAATGATCCTTTCACTCTGCCGAAGGTGAAAGTGATATTATATGGGCAAAATCTGTTTGTTTTGAAATTTAAGATCATTAATAAAAGTTTGTTTTTCATTCCAAATTGTGTCTTTTATTTTCTGCTTTTCCTTGAAAAATGGTAATCAGAAAAAAAAACCTTTCACAAAAAATAATAATTGAATTGAATCTGCATAATCACTTGTCACACGTGTCAGTTTCTAAAATCGATCATAATCATGTGTGCAGATTAATTCATAAAACCGTTCAAAACAATGACCCTGCGCCCTCTTCCAACTTTGAACATCATGTATATGTAGCCAAAGAAGAGGAATTTGATGAGATCCCTTAAGAGGTTTCTCGGTTGCTTGAGCGCGAGAAAAACATCATTCAGCCGTACAAAGAGCCGTTGGAAGTCATTAACTTGGGTTTTAAATAAGATGTGAAAGAAGACAAGATTGGAGCATTGCTATATCCTGAGGTGAAGATTCGTTTGATTGAAATGCTGAAAGAGTATGTGGATATATTTGCTTGCCATATCAAGATATGTCAGGGTTAGATACTGATATTGTGGAGCATCATTTACCGCTAAAGCTTGAGTGCCCCCCAAACAAGCAGAAGTTAAGAAGAACTCATCCTAATATGGCGTTAAAAATTAAGGAGGAAGTTTGAAAGCAGATTGACGCTGGTTTCCTTGTGACATCAGTTTATCCTCAGTGGATTGCCAATATTGTTCCAGCACCAAAGAAAGATGGAAAAGTCTGCATGTGTGTTGATTACCGAGATCTAAACAAGGCTAGTCTGAAAGATGATTTTCCTTTGCCACACATTGATATGTTGGTGGGCAGTACTGCAAAATGCAAAGTGTTCTCGTTCATGGACGGATTTTCCGGATACAATCAAATCAAGATGGCTCCTGAGGACATAAAAAACAACATTTATCACACCCTTGGGAATATTCTGTTATAGAGTGATGCCTTTCGGGTTGAAGAACGTTGGTGCAACGTACCAGAGGGCCATGACGACCCTATTCCATGATCTGATGCATAAAGAAATTGAAGTATACGTTGATGATATGATTGCCAAGTCCCAAACTGAGGAAGATCATTTGGAAGATTTGTTGAAACTATTTCAGCGTTTGAGGAAGCATCGTCTCTGTTTGAATCCTAATAAATTTACATTCGGCGTCTAGTCTGGAAATTTTTTGGGTTTCGTTGTCAGCCAAAAAGGAATTGAAGTTGATCCTGATAAAGTTAGGGAAATTCAAGAGATGCCGGCACCAAGAACTGAAAATCAAGTCAGAGGTTTCCAACATCTACAATCTTGTTAGGGTCCAAGGTGAAACCTTTGCAGCATACTCATATGTTCAAGCTCAGAGGTATTCTATATTACATGGTATGCTTCAAACACAGGCGTACAACCTTGCATCCTTCCAATCCATTTTCATGCAAAACTTTCCATATCATCCACCGGAGAATCCACAAAACCAAGACAATGACAATCTAGAGGATTGACCTATTTTTGTGATGTGTAATTCATTTTTCCATGTTACATGCCATGTTTATGCTTTCCCCCTACTTTATTATCTTAAGAACATACTATGTGTTTGTTTTGTACTTTATTATTCTCATTCGGTATGTAATGTACTAAATGCTTTTGTCTAATTGTTAACCGCTTTATGCTTTGCAATAATCTCATTTTATGTGAATGATTGTTAGTGTTTTAGATTGCAAAATATATGATGTTTATGATATTTGAATTATGTGTGCTACTATTAACCATGTGCTTATCTCTTTTTGATGTTGTCAAAGAGGGAGAAGAGTTATGAGAAGAAAGATTGTAGTTGAAGATATGTGATCCTTTTATATAAATATAGGCACAAACTCAGGGGGGGATACTTGGTGATCCTTATGGATCTCGGTAAATCGTGCAGGCATTGTTATTCGTGAAGGTTTTTCCATCATTGAAAAGGGGGAGTATGTGAGGGTAAGGTATATCTACTCATGTTTTAATGATGTCAAAACCCCATTTCCATCTACTCTTGTATATATGCTATGTTGGACAGTGAATGATCTTGGAAGCAAATGGTTGGCTTGAACATCTTTGAAACCAACAATTTTCAAGGTTTTTCGTGAATGCGTCAACTCAAAAATATGTGTGGTCGACTCAACATTTTGAACCTAGCTCAGGATGTGTCGCGTCGACCCTTCCAGTTGACTAAACCTGAGAATCAAATAATTCAAATAATGCGTCGACGTAAGCCCTGTAGCAGTCGACGCACTAAACTTAAATATTTAATTCCCCTTCTTGCAAGTTGTGTCACGTCGACCTGCTCTCCTGGATGAGTCGACCTCTTGCTTACTTCATATTTTTTCTACTTTGTTTCTATTATTTTGGGTAAGTGGCATACACATATAAAAAGTTGCTTTCATCATTTTGAGTGGTTAACAAGAAAAATTGAAAGAGATACACATTGAGCTCTTCATCTTCATCCTCTCATTACAAACATCAACATCTACACATAATAATTTTTGTTGATCAAAGTAAAGGGTTACTCATAATTTTTGTTCATCTTCATCCTATAGTAATTATGTTTTAACGAAAACAAGTATATCATTGAATCTTAGCCATATTATTGAATCATCATAAGTAAAAAAAACTTTGAGTTTCTCCATATCTGCATTAGAGTCAGGTAAAAGACCCATGAGTGCATGTGTTTCCCCAGAAATTATTAAAGGGGTGATTACCTGAGATTCGTAAATTCTGCATTTTTCCTACTAGAAGTGGAGTTATTAACTTCACGAATGGAACAAACACTTCTTTGTTTTGTTGCTTAGATGTTTTAACCTTGGGCGCCACTGTTGAAGACAGAGATGCATAATACAAAGATTTTAGTGAAAGGTTATGAAGAAGAGCTCAAGGATATGAGTTCAAAATTCACAAAGAGTGAAAAGTTTAAAATATGAAAGATGAAGCAGTTGTTGAGTCCCTTAGAGTCGTTGATATCTCCAATATAGGTAACAATCCAAACAAGTCAAAAATTTACCCATGTGGCAAAGAAAATGAAGTGGACACGGAGAAAGCTGACTAGGAATCCACCTGTAAAACAAGCGGAAAAAGTAGAAATGGAAATTGGGAAAAGGCATCTAATGGATTTGATGATCATTGATCGTACGATAGAAGGGATCAAAAATGGAGATAAAAAGTTAAAAGCTAAATAAAGTCCAAATGAAAAGCACGATATTGAACCATATGTGGTGTTGGAGAACCAACACCTCCTACAACAATGAAGATCCTCAGTTGGAACTGCAAGGAGTTAGGGTCTCGCCGTCCAGTTCAAGCCTTGTTGAGACTCATTCGTAGTGAAAAGCGCATGGTGATGTTTGTTATAGAATCTAGATTAAAACAAGATGAGGTGCAAAATATTAGAATTATGAGTGGTTTTGAATGTTATTTAACTATTGATTGTCGTGGTAATGGAAGAGATATAACAGTGAGTCTAATCTTGTTTTGGAAGGATTATATCAGTCTATATGTAACCTATTTTCCCTTTAACCATATTGGAGGAACTATAGTTGACGGAAGCAATAACCAAGAATGGTTCTTTAATAGAATCTCTGGGCATCCAAAGAAGCATAACAAAAAGAAAACTTGGTTACTTCTACAAGAGCTGGTCAATAAGGGGTGAAAGGATTTTATGCTTAGGTGATTTTAATGATATTTTTTCTCATGAAAAGATCAGAGGTAATAACAGAACCCCTAGTCAACTCTTTTAGGGGCGTTAATCCTTGGACATATATGGTCTAATAGATATGGTATTCAAAGGATACTCGTTTACCTTGACAAAGAGGATATGAGGTGGTGCGGACACCCAAGGAAGACTTGATAAGGTGTTGTGCACTAATATTTTTGTTAATAGGTTCTCCCCAATGAAGGTGTCTCATATCTCTTACGTCACGGGTCTGATCACGTTGTGATTAGAGCCATCCTTGAAAACACCTTAGATTACATGTGCAAGAAAGGAAAATACATTTTAAGGTTTGAGTAAATCTGGGTAAGGATCTGTATGCGAAAACATTTCTCACCAATTATGGAACAATCGTGATTTTAGAGGAGGCGGGAGGCTGGAGGTAATGAAGGGCTTGAGTGAGATGTTCTAGGAGTATAAAATATCCATTTTCTCAACTGAGCTTCGGCGAATTGAAGATTTGTTAAACGATGATTCTAATTGGCATGCTAATAAAGAATCCCTAAGATGCTACAAAATGCTGGAAAGTCAGAAAAATAAACTCGTTCAAGTAGAAGAAATCACCTGGAGGAAGAAGTAGGGCGATTTGGCTCCAGCACAGTGATCGCAACATAAATTTTTCCACCATAAGGCTAACCAGAGGCATACTATCAATACCATTTAGAATCTAAGGGACGACAATGGCCATTGGTGGAGAGGTGAGTTCCACTATGAAAGAATTCTTACTCAGTACTTCTCCAATTTATTTTCCTCTTCACCCCGTACAAATATCTAAGACGTGTTCTTAGTGGTGGAAGACAAGTTATTAACAAATCATGTTCAGTGGTGTGAGGGTAGGTTTACATTGCGTGGGGTTGAGGAAGCGCTTCATTAAATGAGTCATCTGAAGGCTGGTCCATACGGGTTACCGGACCTTTGTTTCCAAAAGTTTTGGCACATTATAGGTGTTGATGTTAGTTTGCAGGTGCTGGAAATTCTGAATAATAACAAGGATCCTTCTCTGTTTAATGATACCCATATAGCCCTAATTCCAAAGTGTAAAAATCTCACAAGTCCCAAAGATTTTTGACCCAAAATCCTATGTAATGTTGTTATGAAGCTTGTTACAAAGACGATTGCGAATAAAATCAAGCATGTCCTTCCTGATGTCATTGATGAAAAGTAGAGTGCCTTTGTCAAAGGACGTCTTATTACAGACAATGTCCTGATTACTAAATGAATAAGAAGATGAAAAGAAAGTGAGGGGTTATGGCACTCAAACTTGATATGTCTAAGGCGTATGATAGACTTGAGTAGCCTTTTGTGCTTTGAGTTCTTACCTCAATGGTTTTTCTAACCTCGATGGTCAATCACATTCAAAGATATGTATTTATACGGTATCGTACATGGTTCTTTTAAATGGGCATCAAAATAATAGGTTTACTCTTCAGAGAGATCTTTGGAGAGGGGATCCACTCTCACCATATTTATTCATATTGTGCGTTGATGTTCTTTCAGGCCTCTTGAAGAAGGAGGCTCGTGGCTTAAATACCCATGGCATTCGTATTTCTAGGAGGGCCCAAATTATATCTCACTTGTTGTTTGATGACGTCAATCTTTTGTTCACTAGGGAAAATTCTCAAGAAGCTAACAATATCATGGAAATTCTGTAGAAGTACCAAACTTCCTCTAGTCAGGTGGTCAATTTAGACAAGTCTGGGGTTTCATTTAGTCGAAATGAGTGAGAAAACCAATGAGATGTTGCGGTCAAGGATGGCGTTAGGACTGTTACAAACCACTCCAAATACTTGGGTCTACCAGTTGTCTTTGGTAGGTCGAAGAAAGAGATTTTTTCTTTTGTCATAGAAAGGGTTTGGAATCAGATCAAGGGGTGGAAGGAGAAATTCCAATCCAGAGCTGGTAAGGATGTCTTAATTAATGCTTAAGCAATACCGAATTACATTATGAGCTGCTACAAGTTGTCGGAATCTATTTGCCAAGAGATAGAAAAAATGATAGCCAAGTTTTGGTGGGGTCAAAGGAAAAAGAGAGGAAAAATGATAGCCAAGTGTTGGTGGTATGGACTTCCGTGGCATTAGTGAATTTAACACTAGTCTTCTTGGTAAGCATTATTGGCGTCTGATGACTTATGGGAGTTTGTCATACCCCAATTTTTGACCTAATATACCACCTTACATTTGCATCATTGCATAACTAACAATTCAGATAGCATTAATTGGGTATAGCATTCACAGGTCGAAATTAGGGTTTCATCAGATTTTCATCTGATTCAAGAGGAAATCAATTAGGGTTTGACTTTTTCTCACCTCATTTGATCTATTTTGATCAAATCATCAACCTCTGATCATCAGATATCCATTTTCTCTCACAGATCAATCAAGGATCGACCAATTAGGGTTTTGATCGGGCATGAGTTTTCTCTGACTTTTTGAACAAGAAATGACTTTTTTGGATAGAGATTGGTCATTATATATTAGATACAACATCTTGACCTAATTTATGGATTCAAAACATCACAGAAGTTCACAGATTTCATCAGTCAATTTTTGAAACATCTGATGAATTTTCATCTGCACAGAAAAGTCAAACTTTGACTTTTGATCAAATTTTTCAAAACAAAACTTTTTCCAACCTCAAAATACTTCAAATGATCCATCATGATCATAAAAAATCAAAGAATTTGGAAAAGTCAACAAAAAGTCAAAAGTTTTCATACTTAGAAAATTTTCTAAGTGTTGAAATTTCTTATTTTTTTCAAACTTCATGCCATTTTTTCACCTAGTTCCATTTTGAATTGGAAAAAACTCAAAACATGAAAGTTGTAGCTTGTGAAAAAAGCTTTCCAAAATGTCCAAGAACTCTCAAATCCATGGAGTCTAGCCATACTTTTGAAATTGAAACATAAGGCTCCATGAAACTTGATTTTCAAAATCCAAAACTTCAATTATAGGTCATTTTTGTGCTTTCTTCATCTAGAAGCAATCTAACCTTGCCAAATAGATGATTGAACTGATAAATATCAGTTAGAGGTAATAATTGAGAGGATTGGATCAAAGTGTAAAAATAAGCACATGGTGAAAAAAGGAAGTTTCCTTGTTTGGCAAAAGTCTTTCTTACCCCTTAAGCTATCTTTGAATCACCAAAGGCATGTACTTGTTGCCTAACATTTCAGAATTCTCTTGCCTATAAATAGCTCACAAATTCAAGCTCAATCCACACCAAAGCATCACAAATCCATGCTTTCATTCTTCTTTCTTGAAAATTAAGCAACATAGTGCAAATTGGAGAATTATTGCATTTTTGAAAAACAGTTGAAAACATGTTAAAATTTGGTGTCTAACATGTTTCAATACCATTATCAAACTTGTGTGTAACTTAAAATCAAACTGAAATCAAGTTAAAACCAGTTTTCACTTTTCATGTTTTCAAAACTTCCAAATCTGCCTTATGATTCGAATTAATGGCTAAGCTGAATTAACTTGTGATCTAACTACTCAAACATCATCCATGTACCTCATGTACATGATCTAGATCCTTGGCAAGCAACTGTAATTCCATTAACCCCAATTTCGAGTTTCATATTGAACTGACTCTAGGTTGACTTGGTTGGGAAGATTGGAGCAAGCTCGAAGTAAGCAAATCATTCACACAGCTTCCATACATGCCGATGAAGCTCAAATGATCAAGAAATCCATTCTGGAAACACTCTAAGATCGAATTCGATTCTCACTTTCACAGGTAAGAACACAAAATCCATTCTCATAATTCTTTGATTCTTTTTGAAAAAGCTCTTGGCCAATCCCTTTCTGCATCTAACACGATCAATAACCCTCAATAAAATCAAAGAATCATCAACTACACGACATTTAATTTGAAATTCTCAGTTTAGGGTTCATAGTGTTCTTCACAACTCAAATCATTCTGGGCTTAATATAAATGCAATTAACAAGTGCCATCGTGTTCGTGGTGAAAAACCGATCAAGTTTGATTTTTATTTCATTGATTTTCATTGAGAAACAAAGATTTGAGCTTGAATTTTGCAATCTGAGAATCAAAACTACGAAGAACAGCTGTGCGCGTGTTCTTCATTTTTTTAAATTTTCAAAATTTCCAATGTTTTACTTACATGTGTTCTGAGTCCACTAACACCCCAGCGCGTTTGGCTCAGTGGTAGCTTGCTTGCTCTTAGTCTCCTCTGACACGTGTCCCACCCTTTGGTCATGGGTTCAATCCCTCTCAAGACCATTTCTTTTTCAAACTTTCCAATTTTTCATGTTTTTTTATAAAACTTTTACAATTTTAATCGAGCCGAAAACGACGTTCTGAACACTTTTTCAAACCTCCTTAAAAGGTGAATTTTTCAAGTTTTCGACTTCCGATTTTTTTTCAAAACTTTTCATAAGTGAACCTCACATTTCAAAACACTTTTCAAAATCATTTTTCAAAACTTTTTTCATCAAAACTTACATCTTTTTACCACGATCGATCCGATTTAAACGATAAAATCAAATTCGTTCTTTCTCGAATTTCTCAATCGATCATGGGCCACCCTTATGGTGTAAGTCCCAATCCTTTATGTACATACTTAGTTTTACTTGTACATACTCAAAATAATCATTGTCAATATTCAAACATAAACAAATTTCTTTCGTTTGTTTTCATTCGTTTGTTTACACACCGATGCCATTGGTATTGAAAGGAGCATTATTCCCTGTGAAACTGCTTTCAAACCAATGGGCCTCCCTCACGGTATAATTCCCATAACATTCTTTTATGTACATAATATTTCTTTGTACATATCAAACTTTCTTCAAATACATACAATTTTCATCTGTACATAACACAGATACTTTTTATACTCAAGTACTGACAAACTTTGATCGTTTGTTTTCACTTCACTTGTGTATACTCAAATTAACATTCTTTATGTACAAACAAAACATTCCTTGTACATATCAATTTCTTTTCATACAAACTTTTATACATAACATGATACCCTTTTGTAAATACTCAAACACAGATAAACTTCGATCGTTCGTTTTTGTTTCATCTGTACATTTTACACTGAATACCATTGGTATTGAAAGGAGAATTATTCCCTGTGAAACTACTTTTAAACCAATGGGCCACCATCTTGGTGTAAGTCCCAACCCTCCTATGTACATCCACATTTTTCTGTACATAAAAACTCGTTCGTGTACATATTCATTTCTTTGTACACATTCAAACTTGTAAAACAATCAAGTTGCGCTCGTTTTAAACGTTCGTTTCACAGACACTTGTTTATATTTCCTTCATAAAATCCTGCAAATAAACATCATGCATTGTTTATATTTCCCTCATAAACTCCTGTGAATACATATCACACACACACACACACTTGTTTATACCATTGTCTGATTATAACATAACAATTAGACTAATCAATAGGTTCCCCATAATTTAGCCTCCGCTTGGGCTTTATACAAGACAATCCATCCCCAGCATGGGTCAGCCTCCTCTTAGGCTTCATATAAGAAAACTCTCCCTGTAACGCCCCAAATTTAATTAATTAGTTAATTAAAGATTTAACTATTGGAATTAGACGAAGTTTGAGAATTAATTGGAGTAATTGGATTTATTGGCATTATTTAAGAGACATATTTGGATTATTAAGTTTAAGCCGGATTATTTGGTTGGTGTAATTGGAGGATTAATATTAAGAATAATAGTATTTATTTATTGGACTAGTTTATTTAAGTGAAATAATTAGTTTAGTCGGAGAATTACTATTATTATGAGTAGAGATTAATTAACTAGAATAATTAGTGATGAATTAATTCGGTGGTAGAATATTATTGAAAATAATATTAGAAATAAGTGTGGAATTAATAGAGTTATTTATTGGTGTTAGAAATATAGAAAAGGAGGTGTGAAAATTAAGTTAAGTAGAAATAATAGAAATATTATTATTATTACTATTTTATTATTATAATAATAATATTATTAGTTGGATTTAATTATAAGAGAAGAAATTAGGTTTAAATAAATAAGAGATATAAAAGGAGAAATATAAGGCTAATAGTTAGAATAAAAATAATACTAGAATTATTCTATTATTTGGAATGAATAAATTAAATGTAGTATATTAATTATAAGAGAGAATTAGTATTTTTGGGAGAATTATTTAATAAAACAATTTTATTAGAAGCTACTATATATTGAATTAACCTAGTAAAATAAGGAGTGAATGTTGCTTGCAAAACAAAGAAAACCCTAGCCGTGGAGAAAACCGGAGAGGAAAGGGAGAAAAGTTGGAAACAAAGGTGCTAGGAGGGATCGTTGCCATCCGAGAGTTCCGTTATTCGATCAATTTCGAGTTCCGTCAATCCACGTAAGGGTGGGGTTCGGGTTTATAATCGATTGTAGGATGGTTCGTATGTGGGGTTTAGGGGCTTAATTATCTTGTTAATCCGATTTCGTCGATAAAATATTATTGCTGGAATATACTATTAAAATTAATTGTTTCATGTAATTGTATTAAGAAGAAACTAGATCGATTTAATTACAGGTATGCATGTGGTCATTACGTGTGGGTGTGAATTAATTGGATGAACATATAGGAGGCGACCGCCTTCCGGTGAGGAGAGTGTGGGCGTCCGCCTCATTGGGAGAGGTGGAGAGGGACGATCGTCTCCAAGCCCTTAGGAGAGAGGCGTCCACCTCAGGGCCAAGTGGGGCGTCTCAAAACGTGGCTTTGTGCCACGTGGGTTGATGAGTGTTGGTCAGTGACTTGTGAATGGAAAATAGTGCTAGGAAGAATAAAATTGAAACAAGTAGTATAAAAACAAATATATATTAAGGAATGCTTCATATAATGCAGAAAATATACTAGCATGAGTGGAAAGAATTACATCGGAGTATGATTAACGGTAGGGTATCTAGTAGTATAGGTTAATTAATAACATGATTCATAATAATGCAAGATTATTAATAACCTATCAGAATTAATTAATAGGACAATTAATACTAAGTATTAAAGTTGCAGAAAACTGAAAATAGTACAGAAAACTACACTGTCAGTGGAATTAAGCGGGGAAAATAGTTTGTCGGAATCGAACGAAACTTTACGGGATAGTTCGGGTATACGGGTAGTTAATTAAAATAGTGTCATTTCGTTGAATTTCGCATTAGTTGCTTGATTGTTGATACAGCCGAATCGTTGTTGTTTATGTACGAATTGGATGATTTAAGAACCGTAGAATTATGCGGCAAAAGTTGAAGATGAAGTTGATTGAATTAAATTATAATGGTATTGTTGTTAATATTGCTAATTGTTGTTAAAGTTGTGAATTGCTAATGAGGTTGAATTTGGTCGTGTTAATTATAAATTATATTGTGGTTGATATTACTAATTGTTGTTGAAGTTGTTAATTATTGTTGAAGTTGAAGTTGATTATGTTAATTATAAGTTGCATTGTTGTTGACGTTGTTGATAGTTGTTGAGGTCGAAGTTGATCGTGTTGATTAAGTTGATGCAGTTAATGCATGATTAAGTTGTTGTTTTAAGTTGTTGTTAATGTTGTGGTCGGTGTATCATACATAGCATGTGCATTATTAAGTTGGCCTGGATTGGCACCACGTTGTAAGTTGGCCTGGATTGGCACCACGTTGTAAGTTGAAGGCTTATGCCTTGTTGAATGCCTCGATAACCTGGCATATTTTTACGTTGGGAGTTTTGCTCCAAATGGATCCACATGCATTTGCATTTGTCGAGTCGCATTAAGTCGCATTTAAGTTGTTGTTGAGTCTATGTTGTTGGTGGATATTATACGTTGTTGATTCTATGTTGTTTGGTGGAGATTATATGTTGTTGACTAGAATGTTGTTTGGTAGAGATTATGTGTTATCGATTAAAGTAGTAATTATTGTATGTTTCTTTACTTAAGCATATGAATTATCGTACTTTCGCTTATATTATTCGATATCTCACCCTTTCTACTTTGTTGGCCGTTACCTTTATATTGGTAACGTGCAGGTATCCAAGAATGGAGGAATTAGTTAATGTTGGTTCAAGTCGGTGTTTTTGCTCTGATACGTAACACTCGGGGGGACGTTGGTCTATGTTGTTATATTGTTAACTCTTGTTGTTATTAGTATAATTTGTTAAATCCTAAGTGATGTTGTGAAGTAAAAAGTTGTTAAGTATGTTGAAAGTCGAACAAGATGTTTAAATTTTCTATTAGTATAATAGATTCAGTTGTATAACTATGAATTCCGCTGCGTAGTAATAAAAAGTATTTTGTTTGAAAGTTATTGCAAGTTGTTATGAGATCCTCCGAATTAAAAAGTGTTATGTATCTTATCTATTTGTGTTGTTAATGTTGAAATGTGACATCCCATATTTTTAGTTTAAAATTTCCGCACTCTGATTTTATAATAAACGTTGGGTAGAAATGGGGTGTTACACTCCCCACAGAGTTTAGCCTCCGCTTAGGCTTCATATAAGACAACACTCCCCTGTTGAGTCAGCCTCCTCTTGGGCTTCGTTCAAAAAGAACTCCTCATTGAGTTTAGCCTTCTCTTGGGCATCATACAATGAAAGAGACAGGAAATCTCTTAACAGCCTCCTATTGGGCTTCCAATACAAAGAATCACCCGCGCTAAGATAGAACCCTGAAAGGATGGTTTCTCGGTGAAATCACTTTCAAAATCCCCAGAGAGTAAAATTTCCCGGTGAAATTGCTCTTAATTCCAAAAGGATGGTTTCTCGGTGAAATCCCTTTTAACACAAAGCCAGCCATACCCTATAGCTTCCTCTTGAGCTTCATACAAGGACCCTCGATGACCCTCAGAATGCCTCCTCTTGGGCTAACAATACAAGGACCCACGGGCTTCTTAAAAGCATCCCTTAATCCAATCAATTTCTCCTTGAGATTTAGACATCTATCATCTCTATGGAAGAAGTATCTCATCTATCACATCACATACAGTCAAAAACTCTTTTCAAAACTTTTCAAACTCTTTTCAAACAAAAACATCTCTTAACAGTAAGTGGTAACGCTTGTATACTCAAGCAAAACACCTAATACTTACAAATAAAAGATTCAATCATCTTTTTTTCAAACATCTTTCTTAAACATGTAAGTGGTAACGTTTGTACACTCAAGCAAAACACCTAATACTTACGATGAAAGATTTCAAACAGTCAAACTTTTCAAAAATGTATGTGATGAAATAGATTAGATACATTTTTCATTAAGATGACATTTGTCTGTCTTCTTACTAACATCCCGTTGCTTTCCACTAGCATAAGTGGGAACTACGATTGCTCTGACTTTCTCAACATCCTTTTGAGAATACGTAGGCACAAGGTCTCATCCTTGCCGAGCAAATTTCTATCTCCCTCAGACCAAACAAACCATAGAACCCTGTAAATCCGAGCTACAAATGCTCTGATTCCCACTAGGGGATATGTATGCAGAAGATCCACAGATCTTTGCGAGCACAATAATAACAAAACACTAGAATCCCACATAATCTACTGTTTCTTAAAAAACCCAAAGGAGAAACTTTCCTAATCATAGAAATAGCAATTAAAACACACAAACATATCAAATATATTCATATATAAAGCTATAGATAACTATATATATTTAGGGTGCTCCATCTATTCCCTTTATATAACAATCCCCCTTACTCAGAATCTCCCCAATGCGTTGCGTCTAGTTTGCGCTAGTCGTTACGCATACCAATATCAATTGAGGGTATTTCAGCTTTCCCCTTTTTCATAATCATTAAATCATCTTTCTTGTGTTGAAAATAATAAAGCTTGATGCTCGCGGCATCTTTATAAACAAATCAAAAGATTAAATCGTTTCGAGCTAGAGAATCCGAATTAACGTTCGCACCCTCTAGCGCGTCACCTTTTAACGCGAACAGAGTTCACTGGTTGCAATGGTTTTCAAAAACATATACTATCCTAAGAGCTCCATTGAGGATAGTAAGTTGGGGTTTGCGCCAAACTATGCTTAGAGGAGTTTGTTGAGTGTCCGGATGTTGTTCACAAAGGCTCACGATGGAGAATAGACAATGGAGAGGGTGTCTTTTTGATGAAGGATGATGGATACCGAATAATGTGGATTTCAAAATCAAAGGGACGCTATCATAGTGTGGGAAAAATGCAAAGGTTAGTGAACTTATTGATGATGATCTTGGCCAATGGAGGAGAGACCTCATTTTCTCCTACAGAGGAGGAGGATGCGATCCAAATTGTCCTACAAAGACTCTGACGATAAACTCATATGGCACTATGAAAAAGATGGAGAATTTTCGATGCACTCTGCATACCACCTCTATTTGCAAGATAAGTTTGTTAGATCCCTAAGTCCCTCTACTACTCTTGAGGGTGGCGGAGAATAGTGTGTCGGAATTTAATTGCTGGAATTTTGATTTGTGTGTTAGTAGGAAGCCTATTGTGCAGCAGGACTACAACGTGAAACATATTCATATACATTAAGACGCAGGTGATTTTTCTTTGGCTCTATTATGTTTATTAGCCGGTCTCACAAATTTATTGGTTTAGGAAATTTAATAGGATCTAAGACTTAGATTGTGAGTCTCCTTGTTTCTTCTTAATGAAAACTCTGTTTGCATAAATAAATAGAAAAAGACAATGTACCATGTGCTATATCATCAAAAGAAGAGTAATGTATATTACACCTATATTAGTTTTATCAGCCCACAAGGTTATATTTTATTATACACCTATGGTTGGTTATTTTAAAAATTAAACTATAATTATTTTCAAATCATTTAAATAGTTTAGATTTATAATTAAAATCACATTTTAGTCAAAACTGATTATAAAAATCGGTTATAAATTTGATTAAGGTTATATAAACGGTTATTTAAAAAAAATCAGTTTTTAAGAAATAAACTAAAATAAATTATTTTTTTAAATTAAAAAATTTGAATATTAAATTATAACCGAATCCAAAAAAATTTATCTGATTAATAACCATTTAATTATATCCGGATTATATGAATGGATAATCAAACCATTAAACATTAAACCGATTAATAACCATTCAATTATATCCGAATATTTAAAACAGATTTGGATGTGGTTATGGATTTGGGTTTCACAACCAGGTATTTTGCACAACCCTACATATGTGTGTCATTCTCCCTATTAAATTGATAATATGTTTTGATTGATTTTTTAAAAATTCAGAATTAATTTTAGATGATTTTAAAATATTTGATTTATCAAAAATAAATATGATTTTGTTTTTAAAAATTCTACTTGAAGTTAATATTTATAATTTATATTTTTAAAATTGATTCTGAATAATTTTTACATTAAAATTTATTGTTCAATTTATTTTTATATAAATTTATTCAAACATAAATTAATTTTACGAAAACCATTTTATAAAATAAAGTTTATTAAATTCAATTTTATTAAAATCAATTATGTCCGTCGATAATTCAAAAAAACTGATTCTAAATAATTATATCCTCCGAACACTATTATAAACAATTTTTATTTTTTAGATGCATTTGACTATCAATATATATATATATATATATATATATATATATATATATATATATATATATATATATATATATATATATATATATATATATATATATATATATATATATATATATATATATATATATATAAATACATTAAAAAATAATCAAATAATTTAAAAAGTAAAAAATTTATTATAATAGTGTCTGCAGCGAATTATTATGTGAAAATTTGATACCTTTTGTGAGTGTTTATATTCGGTGCCATAACAACCGTGACATTTTAATTTTCGATTTCAAATAAAGAGTTAAAATTGTTTCAAATTAATCGTGTCATCATGTAGTTAACTATTATAGGTCGAGATTGAAAAATTGAGTGTAAGCTCATCATGCTTCTACTAGTGCAAGACATGGAAATCCACTTTCCCACGTATGAGTTGCATTAAAGTATTCTTTTAGGACTTCAATCGTAAATTTGCTTCTCCATCCATTATTCAATATTAGGTTTTGAATGGATAAGTATCATTTTTTATATTAAGTTTGATTTTACATTTTTTTAAGAGTTTTTTTTACTTAAGATTGAAATTGATTTTTTTTTAATTGAAATGCATGCAATCATGATTGGTATGAGATATGCACACACACAAAATAATTTGTTTTTGGTTTGAAAGATTCTTAATATTGATTATTCGTCTATTTTCTAATAATGAATATTATTTTTTGACATTTTTTAATTATATAAAATAATATTTTACACACTATATTTTTATAGTTCAAATATATATTTCACATTTTCAAAAAGGTAAACAAAGATTCAAATAGATTAATCAATGATTTTTTATTGATTGTGATATTTGTTGAAATTTTTATTTCTACTCTTATGTGTGTTTTAAAAAGTTTTTTTTCTAAGAGGTATGTTTAATATGTCCAATTATCATATTTTATTAATTATTTGATAAATTTAATTTTATGTCTCCATGTTTTCTATTCAATAATTTATCTTTATTAAAAATTAATCTTTCAATTTTCTTCAAAATTTAAATTTATATAATTTAAAGAAAGGTTAAAACACCCTATAATGAATATTTTTTATACATATGATAAAATAATTATATTATATTATATTCTCATTTGAAACAATAAGAAAAATGAATGAATATTGTGGTTCTATTTATAATTTTTTTTACAAATTTTTCAATAAATAATATATTCAAATTACATATGAATAAAAAATATTAAATATTCAATAAATCTAAAAATTAATTTAATTATATTAATAAATAAATATTAATCAATATTGTAATCAAATATTAAACTTTAGACTATTAAATTACATCTATTTATCTCAATTTTTGTTGAGTTATCCAATCCACTCATAGTAAAATTTATCTTATTTTATCTTTATAGTAAGTACTTTTATTCTAAAAATAGTTGAATTAAATTAATAAATAATCATTTGTTTAAATTAGTATATATATATATATATATATATATATATATATATATATATATATATATATATATATATATATATATATATATATATAAAATTATTTTAAAAAGTTGAAATTGGTTTGTTCAATTTTTCAATGTTTTTTCTTTAAAATTATTTAATTACATTTAATATTTTATTATTTATGTTTAGAGAAAAATAAAATATATTGAAACATAATCACAATAAAATTCATTTTTATTTTAAAATATTGAAATGACATAACACATGTAAGATTTTCTTTCTAATTGATTGTAGATGATATTCACATTAGACTATCTTTAAACTCTTATATTTATAGGCAAAAGTTAATATGTGTTCTAAAGGTACATGTCAAAGATATTATATGCAGAAATATTTTTTTCAAAATTCGTGAATTCAATTATTGAAATTTTAAATATAATTTTATTGTTCATGTTTTTTTTTTAATAATAGTATCTTAACATGTGTCATAAGTAGGGATGTGAATTAACATCTCTAGTCATAAGGGCACATGTTAGCATACCCATATTTATATAATAAATTTAAATATATTAAATATTAGTTTTTAAAAATATAATTTTATAATTTAAATATAACATCAATTTATTGAATGTGTATCTAATATACAAAATGATAAAATAACCATATTACATTTCTTATCATCTTGTGTACATCAAATATATAATAGGATGCTAAATCTATTATATATGACTAACATATCCTATTCTTATTTAATATTCTTTTTATTATATCTTGTCTCTATCCATGTTGCATAGTATAGTATAATTATGAGAGGGTAAAAAAAATAACAAAAACAAATCATAATAATGCAATTAAATCAAATTATTAATATCAACATTGTTGTTACATACATAACTCCTAAGTTTTCTGATGGCTTTCTAAACCAAATTTACTTCTTTCAGTTCCACAAGCAAAGCCTTTTCTATAACAATCCTCTCTTCTTCCCTTCTCTCTCTCAAGCAAGGAACAAAACAAACCAAACCAAACCAGCAGACAGACAGAGAAAACATAAAAAAAACAAAACATGTCTTCCCCAAGCAAGCGACGAGAGATGGACTTGATGAAACTGTTAATTTTTCAACTTTTCAATTTCACTTTACTTTCATTCAAGTTCTTATCTTTTTTCAATTGGGTATCTTAATTTCACTCTTGATTGATCATCCTCTTGTTCTTTATAGGATGATGAGTGATTACAAAGTCGAGATGATTAACGATGGAATGCAAGAGTTTTATGTTCATTTTCATGGACCAAATGAAAGTAAATTTATTACCCTTTTTGCTGATCCTTGTCAAATATTTTTGGGTTTTTTGTTCTTCTATTATTTGACTTGATTTTGACTTTACTAAGGATTTAGATTTGTGTAGCATCTAAAGGATTCTCTTATGAAACTCATAGTCTTTTGTTTTATTCATTCTTGTTTTGCTTGTTGGTTTGATTCTTCAATGGATTTTTCATAGTCTAGTGATAGATTTGTGAAGCAACAATATGATTGGTTCTTATTGGTTTCCTTTTTGCTTGTTATTGTTTTCTTAGTCTTGATAGAACATAAATTGTTTACTTACCTATGTTGCTGATTTTGAGTTTTGTTTTATTGTTCTGTCATGGATGTTGATGTTAAACTGATAAAGGTGTTGTTGGTGTGTTATGCACCTTGCATTTTTCAAGTTCTTATTTGTGTGATGGCTTTTGTCAGGTCCTTATCAAGGTGGTGTGTGGAAAGTAAGAGTTGAGCTACCTGATGCTTATCCTTATAAGTCTCCTTCCATAGGCTTCATCAATAAGATCTATCACCCTAATGTTGATGAGATGTATGAATCTTGTTTGAATAATTTATCGCGTGAGTTAATTTTGAGAATAAGTTAATGTATGATCGTCTTGGATAATGATGATTTCAGGTCCGGATCGGTTTGTCTTGATGTTATTAATCAGACTTGGAGCCCCATGTTTGGTAATGATCTGTCTTTAAACCTTTTGACAAAATATGATTTCATCGCTTCACGAAGTGCTTATGGCGGCTTTCGAAAAATTCGCTGCGCCTTTAAGCAATGGCCGTCATTTAATGACACTGGATTTAATTCAAGTTTTTCATTTTGATGTTTTTTGGATTGTTGTTATATGTTGAAATCTGCTTTCTTCCAGATCTTGTCAATGTATTTGAGGTGTTTCTGCCACAACTCCTTTTGTATCCAAATCCATCGGATCCCTTGAATGGAGAAGCTGCTGCGTTAATGATGCGTGACCGACCTACTTATGACCAAAGGGTTAAAGGTATTGTTGCTCCTCTTCTATTGGCTGCATCATATACTTGACCATTATAAGTTGTTATTTGCTAACAGAACTGAAAAAACAATGTATCTGGACTACTATATATAGACTAGATACATTGATTACTCAATGAATCTAAAAAGTATACTTTTCCTTATAAATAAGACGAGAAAGAGTATTTCATTTTCGCCATTCGGTCTTCTGTCACATGTATTGTGTCTCAACCTATGAAGTGTCCAAGCATGACAATGACACTAGCACTATAGACATGGGCATTGTCTGAAATGTATGGAGCGTGTTACTTGAGACTTAATCTCAATCTTTCATGTGTGACTATGTGGTTAGGATTATATTTTTTCGCATTCATTTGATATGCGTATGTATGGAGCATATAAGTTGGGCGTTGATCCTGTTGAATTACTTATTGTTGTGTGGTCAAAATTGTCTCCGCTTACATATTCAATTGTATGCCCCACTATATTTACCTATGTGCGAGATACAAGGATTGAGTATGGCGCACTCTTCTATTGAGTAGCTCTTACACTTGGGATCAAGTTAAATATGTTTGAAGAAAACATCATCTGAAGCTTTGTAAGAGAAGTTCAAAAATATCTATGCATCAAAGTTGCTAACCAATTGATTTTGTTTGAATATGTAGTCTTGTAGGACTCAAAATGGAGTTACTATTCATGTATATCAGAAACAATAACTTCTCAACATTTGCTCATGTTTTTTTCTACTATTAATTTTCAGAGTACTGCGAGAAATACGCCAAGCCAGAAGACATTGGAGCTGCAACAGAAGAGAAATCGAGTGATGACGAAGACGAGGAGTTAACTGAAGATGAATATGATTCTAGTGATGAACAGGTGGCTGGTAAAGCAGACCCCTAACCTTGTGTATGCAAGTCCTGTTCTCTGTATTTTATCTGTACATGATGTCCTAGTTATTTATGTTCTCACCTCATTCAAATGAATGTACTTGGATGTAGGTAGGGGAAAAATTCCCCTTCAAGTTACTTTATGTTCTCAATGTAAATAATGTACCATTGATTTCATTATGCAATCTTATTTCTATTTAACTGTGTGTTTTGTGTGTGTTAATGATTGTCACATAGGATTAAGATGTTCACTTAATAGTTTCAAATGTGATAACGTTTTACAAACCCCAACAATGATAAAAATACTCAAGGATTTTTATATTGGTTCACTGTTAACTAAGTTAATCTAATCCACTCGTCAAAGTGAGTTCGTCTTCTCAATAAAAATTTAATCCACTAATTAATCAGAATACACTCAAAGACCAACTGTTAATGACTTCTCAAGGATTCTAACTAAACTTAGTTCCTCAAGGAATACAATCTCAAAGACAAATTGTCAATGATTTTTTGAGGCTACAAACTATACGTAGCCCTTCAAGGAATTCAATCAGAATAATAATACAAAGATTGTGTGTTTACAATGATGCTTCTAAATAAGCAGATACACAATTTGAATTACATACATTACACTTAAGAAAAATATTATGTGAAAAGTTGTAAGTGTAGAGAGTGTTGTTTCTTTGTTTATTTCTTTGTTGTGTTGTTTTGACTTTTTTAGAATGAGACACGCAACTTTCTTTATGCAATTCATATATCTCTGTGCAATTTTCTACATCTTCAATTTCCTTGTCCTCTTTAAATAGATGATGAATAGGACCGTTGGAGGATGAAATTGAAAGATGATGAATAGGACCGTTGGAGGATGAAATTGAAAGATGATGAATAGTACAGTTGGACGATGAATATGGAAATTTCTGTTAGACGATGTGATCGATCTAGAAGGGGGTTGAATAGATCAGTTATTTAAAATTTTACGCTTTTGAAAATTTATTGTGAAAGCTCCCTGAATTTTCAATCGTCTAAACAATCCGCTATTGAAAAGATCGGATATATGAACCGTACGGGAAAGTGTGAGAAAAATGCGTGAATCAATACTATCAATACTCAAATGGTTAATCGCTTAAACAATCTCAATGAGTATCCAATACTTCCAATGAGTTTGTTTAAGAATAAAATCAAGCACAATGAATAATTTGGGAGAGACAATTTATCAAACACCTTGTGAGCGAAATTCACAAGGTTAGAATTTACTAAATTGTGATGTCGAATTTTGTCAAGTAACAATCAAAAAGGATTGTTACCAATGTGAATGTTTAAGCTCGACACACCACAAATTCAATATAAACACGTTTGATAATTTGAATCGCACAAATTAAAGCAATCAAGTATAGAAAGTAAAATGTGAAGAAGAACACATGAATTTGTTAAGGCAACTCCTCTTATCGTCCTCGCATAGTGTACGTTTGCCCCCAATTCTAGAATCTTAAATTGAGAAAATTTGTATAAAATTGCAAAATGTAACAAGTGAAGAAATAGTTTCCAATTCACACAAATTAATTGATGGTGATGGATCTATCTTCTTCACGCTCCTTGGTTCGAGGCAAATCAAGCGTCGATCTCTCCGAGCAAATCTTTGACTAACGATACTAGAAATCACAACCAATTTGCTGCACAATTTCTTTCTCTCAGTTGAATTCGGACGAACAAGATCGACCCCAAATCTTCCTTCACGATCCTCCGTCTACCGTTACTTGATCAAGCGAACCCAACATTCCTCAACTGTTTCACTCGGCTTAATACGTTGAAGCAAATATTTGTACCAAAAACCCCTCACCAATTAGATCTTGGAGGAGAAAAACCTAATGGTTTTATTCAAGAACAAGTCCACAAAATACAACCCAAATCTGAAATTGATCTTCAATTTGGACGTTATCACCAATGCTCTAATCTTGATTCAATAACTTTGATTATGTGAAGAGGTTGAAATTTGAGAAGAGATGATGAAGATGAAGTGCTCTCTATGTGTATCTTTCACTCTATTCTTGTTAACTACTAAAAAGTAAATAATCCACTATTTATATGTGTTAGTAAAAATAAACTTAAGACAAGGCAGAAAAAATTAGAGTAAAATGCATGATACGTGAGATGCGTCGACCACTCATAGAGGGAGGGTCGGCGCGTAACATCCTGAGCCAGTGGGGAGGGCCAAACATCTTGAGTGCGTCGACCGCTTCAGGGTGATTGCGTTGATGCAGGACTCTCATATTTTGCTCCCAGTTTATCTAAAGAGGTGTGTCGAGCAAAGGGTCAGCGCATAACAACAAAGGAGTGATGCTTTGGCGTGTGTCGACCAGAGTTCAAGATGCGTCGACGCATCTGTTAAGATTGTTTCCAAACACCTATATTTCTTCTAGCTTCACGCAACACTTGCTAATCCACTGGGATATAAGTCACTAGGGGATATTTTTGGATTTTGGCATCATGAAAACATGAATCATTCCCTCACATACTCCCCCTTTTTGATGATGGGAAAACCTGCACAATATACATAGAAACAAGATGTGAAAAATATGTAATGAGATAGATATAAGTAAGCTTCTAAGCTCCCCCTGAGATTTTGCACATCTTCAAAGCTTTCTCTTGCCTAAATTTGATACCATATTCTCCCCCTTTGACAACATCAAAAAGAGAGAAGCAACTGGTCATTCGTAGCACATATAAAAATAGTAGATATTCATTATAACAAAATGCAATTTCATAGCGCATAGAACAAACACACATAGTGTAGGTTAGTGAAAAAGTTAAATAATTAAGCAACCATCATAAGGTATATTACATACAAAATGACAGGCATAAACAAACACAAAGTAAGTTCATGAAAATAAAGTATGAAATACATAAGCATGGCAAACATTAGCAAATAATAAAGAAAAACATAAGCACATCATCAATTTTCATTATCAAGGTTGGCAGGGTTTGGAGGTTGTTGTTGTGGAGGGTAAGGATAGTGTTGCATGAAGTGAGCTTGGAATGCGACAAAGTTGTCGGCTTGAGTTTGAAGCATGTCGTGCAAGGTGTTGAACCATTGAATTTGAGTCTCTGAATACATGGAGAATTGTTCATTTTGCAGATTGACCATGCTGGAGAGATTTGAGATCCTCTCATTTTGAAGAGCAAGGCCTTCATGGTGTTGAATATGCATTCGTTCCAATTGAGTAAGCACTCGTGCTGTGTCACTTTGATCATCAGGAGCATCCTCGTCCATTTCTTCAGCATTTCCTTCATTGTTTTCTTCATTAAACATAGCTTCAATCTCATCATATGCTTCATCATCTGAGTTACCAAGTTGAACAACGCTTGACCTCACAATGTGTCGGAAACTCTGGGTTGTAGGATCCCATTTAAATCCTATTAGTTTGAGAGATTTACTAGTAAAATCTTGATCCATATCCAAAGACATATAAGGTATTCCAGGCACTTCAATTTTTTCTCTGCTAAGGACCCTTTGGATGAAGGAGGCATAACATAGAGCAGTGCTACAAGGAGAATCACGGAGATCTTAAACCTGACTAGCAAAGTAGTAGGGCCAATTAACCTTGATTTTTTTATACAATACATAAGTTTCACTTCATCCTTATCCACCCGTGAGTGACCGCCTTTCTTATGCCTGATAATATGGAAAATAAACCAAAATAGAATTCTGTTAAACGGGTCTAGGGCACCGGTGGTGACAGATTTAGGAAACAAAGGGCTATTCACAATGGTTCCATTGTAGGGTTTTCGAAGCATAGAATTCAAGGAGATCTTAAAATTTTACCCAGCCACAGTAGATGAATCTGAAAACTTAATGGCATTAGCCTTATTTGAGTCCATACCAAAGAGATCTTTCCAGACATGAGAACTCACCATGTAGAATTTGTTATTCATTCTATATTGAAACTGAGAACTCTCGAACTTTCCTTGAACCCTAGCATAAAACATCCTTACTAAATCCTCATTGTACGTATTATAACATTCAATAAAGGAATGAAGCTCTTGAAATCTAATGAGATCAATGATTTCGGGTAAGTGTTCATCACCTAGGGTTTTCATTATCACATAAAATTTCTTGACAACCTTCTTGTTCTTAAACTTTTCATAGGTTTCCACAAGATCAGTAACGATGAGAGAGAGAGAGAGAGAGAGAGAGAGAGAGAGAGAGAAATATATAGAGAAAGAAGTTACCAGAGAATCGGGTTGAGCTTGGGATGAACTACCACGAAGAACTCTCTTCTTAGCAACCCTTGGAGTGGCCATGATTATCTCTCTTGAAGAATTTTGGAGGAGAGGAGAAGTAATTTTGAGTGGAGGCTTTGGTGGAGTTTTAGGATTTTGGAAGAGGTTAAGAGGTAATGATATTAATAAACCACACAAACCCAATTTATAAAATAAAAGTCTCAATTTTTGCCCTATGCGTCGACCAGCCCGAGCCATGCGTCGACGCAATTTGTTTAAAACCTGATACTGAGTTGAAATGAAATGAGTACGTCGACGCATCCAAAAAGAGAGGTCGACCCATCCTGTGAAATTGTCATTTTTCAACTATTTTTGAATGCTTGTCATGAAAATTAACGAATCGATAGAGAACATATGCATAATAACACACAACGCACATGAAGCATGTAGTTCAGAAACTTAAAACATACTTAAAGTCAAGGAGAAGATAAAAGTTAGATGGATATTACCTCCATGATGATTTTTTATGATGCCTTCACTAGTGACTAGCAATAAGGAAGTTAAAGATGGAGATAACACGCAATAAGATTAAGAACATGCAACTTAATTTAGTTGCAATCGATCTGAGATATCAATAACACCAAGTTCCCTTCGGATAGGGAAGAATGGCTCCGTAGTGAGAGGTTTAGTGAAAATATCGGCAAGTTGGTTTTTGCTATCAACATGCTCGAATATAACGTCCCCTTTTCCATATGATCTCTAAGAAAATGGTGTCTAATCTCAATATGTTTGGTGCGAGAATGAAGAATAGGATTCTTGGTTAGATTAATAGCACTTGTATTGTCACAAAGAATAGGAATACGTTCAAGACGAACCTTAAAGTCGAGCAATTGTTGTTTTAGCCAAAGAATTTGGGCACAACAATTACCGGCTGCAACATATTCCTCTTTGGCGGTTCACAAAGCAACAGAAACTTGCTTTTTGCTATGCCAACTTACCAAAGAATTTGAAAAGAAATGACAAGTACCACTAGTGTTTTTCCTGTCCGATTTACAACAGGCAAAGTCGGAGTCGGAGTATCCAACCAAGGAGAAATCACTACCCTTAGAGAACTAGAGTCCATACTTAGTTGTACCACAAAGATGTCTAAGTATGCGCTTGACGGATTTTAAATGTGACTCATTTGGACATGATTGATACCGAGCACACATGCAAACACTAAACATAATATTCGGACGGAAAGCAGTAAGTTAGAGAAGGGAAGTGATCATCTCATATACCTTTTTATGTCGATCGACTTACCATTTTCATCTCGGTATAAATTTACAGTCATAGGCATAGAAGTATCGATTGCTTTAGAGTTATCCATGTCGAAACGCTTGAGAAGATCAAGACAATATTTCATTTGGTTTACAAAGTTTCCTTCTCTCAATTGCTTGATTTGAAGTCCAAGGAAGTAATTTAACTCCCCCATTATACTCATCTCAAATTCTCCCTGCATTAGCTTAGAGAATTCCTTGACCAAGGATATGTTAGAAGAACCAAATATAATATCGTTCACATAAACTTGAACTAAAATAGAGTGTTTTCCTTGACGTTTAATAAAGAGGGTTGTATCAATATTTCTTCTTGAGAATCCTTGACCTAGTAAGAATTTTCTAAAATGTTCGCACCAAGCCCTAGGGACTTGTTTAAGTCTGTATAGCGCACACTTAAGTTTGTAAACATGGTTAGGATTCTCAAAATTCTCAAAACTAGGGGGTTGAGATACATAGACCTCTTCGTGAATGTATTCGGTTAGGAATGCACTCTTCACGTCCATTTGAAATAATTTGAAATTTTGTGAACATGCATATGCAAGTAAAAGACGTATAGCCTCGAGTCGGGCAACCGGAGCATAAGTTTCCTCATAGTCGATCCCTTCCTCTTGGTTATACCCTTGAGCAACAAGACAAGCCTTGTTGCAAATTATTATTCCTTTTTTGTCTAATTTGTTCCTAAATACCCATTTTGTACCAATAACTCGATGATCTCGCGGAGGAGGGACAAGGTTCCAAACCTCATTTATTTTAAACTGATTAAGATCCTCTTGCATAGCTAAAAACTAGTGTTCATCGAGTAAGGCATCTTTGGAATTTTTAGGTTCAATTTGAGAGACGAAAGCAAAATGGTAACAAAAGTTACTCATCTGAGAGCGAGTGGTGATTCCCTTTGAGATGTCTCCTAGGATGTTGTCGATGGGATGATCCTTAGAGGTTTTCTATTCCAAAGGAAGATCATTTTTATTACTTGGGTGATCTTCCCCTATTTCCTCTGATACTTGATCCAACTCTTCCTCGTTATTATTAGATTCAGAGTCTTTCTCTTTGGGGTCTTTTAGTATACTTTCTGAAGATACACCTGCACCATCAAACAAACTACCCTTTCCGACTAATTTCGGATCGGATTCATCAAAAGAAACATGCACAGACTCTTCAACAATATGTAAACTTTTGTTGTATACCCTAAAAGCTTTACTTGATTGAGATTATCCAAGAAAGATACCTTCATCGGCTTTTGAGTCAAACTTACCTAGATTTTCCTTACCATTATTTAACACAAAACATTTACATCCGAATACACGAAGATGATAGATATTTGGTTTTCTTACTTTTAAAAGTTCATAGGGAGTTTTGTTTAAAATAGGGCGTATTGGGACCCTATTCAAAACATAACATGCTGTGTTAATGGCATCGGCCCAAAAGTATTTTGGAAGACAGTTTTCATTGATCATAGTTCTTCCGAGTTCTTCTAGAACATGATTTTTACGTTCCACTACTCCATTTTGTTGAGGAGTGCGCAGTGCGGAGAAATTATGATCAATGTCGTGTTTTTCACAAAACTTGTCAAAAAGGTCATTTTCAAATTCACCTCCGTGATCGCTATGAATAGTAACAATGCTTGTATTTAATTTGTTTTGGAAGATCTTGGAAAACTGTTCAAATTCCGAAAAGGTGTCACTTTTGTTTGCTAAGAAAAGTGTCCAACAAAATCGAGAGTAGTCGTTAACAATAAAAAATCCATAGTAATTTCCACCTAAACTTTTAATTCTAGATGGTCCAAAGAGTTCCATATGGAGAAGTTCAAGAGGTCTCGTTCTAGATACAATGTTTTTTAATTTAAATGAGATTCTTGTTTGCTTTCCCATTTGGCACGCATCACACAAGTGATCTTTGGAGAATTTTACTATGGGTAATTCGACTAATAAGTCTTTTGAGACAACTTTATTTAACAAATCAAAATTTAAGTGAGCTAGACGTCTATGCCAAAGCCAAGAATCTTCATTTAAGGAGACTAGACATTTGGCACCGTTTACGACACTACATTCAAGTCAACCATGTATATATTATTAACCCTCAAGCCTTTGAACACACCCTCTTTATTTTCATTGTGTTCAATAGTACAACAATCTTTTGAAAAAGAGACATTATATCCTTTGTCGCACAATTGACTAATGCTAATGAGATTGTGTTTAAGACCATCAACTAAAAGGACGTCAGAGATAGTAGTAGAAGAGGGATTACCTACACTACCTTTACTGAGTATTTCACCCTTGTTATTGTCACCATAGATAATGAATATTTTCTTCTTAGCCACAAAATCAAAGAATAAGGATATGTCACCCGTCGTGTGTCTTGAGTGTGACACCCCGATTTAATTCAATATTAAATAAGCGAGAATTAATTATTTAATTGATTAAAGTCTTAAATATTTAATTCATCTGGATTAATTGGATTATTTAATGAGGAAAGGGTTTGGAGGTGTGCAGAGTAAACGGTGGGTGTGGTAGTAAAACACTCTACTAATTGCTAAGTATTAATTAATTATTTAATTGGAATATTAAAAGGAAATATAAAAGGAAAAGAAAGGAAAAAGAGAAGGTTTTTGGAAAATCATTTCACATAGAGTTGGAGAAAGAAGAGAAGAGAGGAAAAGCCGAGGAAACAGGAGAATCATCGCGAGGTAAGGGGTGATTTTATTCGGTTAATATGTCTTATGGGTTTTGGGAACCAATGGGATGATTGGGTATGTTAGGAATTGGAATGGTAGATTATAGTATGAAACCCTAATTGTGTCAGTGGATGGAAAATTGATCACTAGTGTGTCAGATGATAATTAGGAATGGATAAATTATGTTAGTTGATGTCAAAATGGTGTGAAATGGTGTTAGAATGGTGTTCATGATATTATAATTCGTATTGGAAAGATTGGAAATGGTTATGGATGCATAAAGCTGTCAAAAATGATAAATTTTGCTGTTACAGATCGTGGAAACCGGTTCCCTGTGGGGAGGAACCGGGTTCAGTATCAATTCAAATTCAGGAATTTTGTACACAGGAACCGGTTCCTGGGAGGAACCGGTTCCCATACAAAAATCCAGGGGGACTCTATTTTGAAAACCTGGGAACCGGTTCCCTGTGGGGAGGAACCGGGTTCCCCATACAAATTTCCAGGAGCGTGTATTTTTCAAATTGTGGGAACCGGGTTCTCCCAGTGAGGAACCGGTTACCACTGCGTATTTTTCCAAACTTCTAAATTTTCAAAAATGCATATTTTCTAAACCGTAACTCCGATTCGAGTGCCGTTTTCGGCGTTATTTCTTAAATTTAAAGTTCTACCTCCTGGAAAAGAAAAATATTATTTTATTGAAAATTATTTTAAAAGAGCCGAGTTCGATTTTTGAAAATGTGGATTTAAATACGGAAGATAGTAATCAATGAGAGTGGTGTGAGTTACCGGATGAGAACTAATGTATATCATGTTGTATTTTGATGTCCATTGTGATTTGATTGTGATGTATTGGTGAAATGACATCGTTGGCTATGTTGATTTATTATGATCGGTGGAATAATGTGGCATGCTTTTATGATTGCATGCATATACATTTGTTAATTGGTTCATTCCCATTGTGCGGAAGTGAGCTTGCGAGCCAAGAGCCGACACAGGTAGAGGTAGTGAGGCTAGATTCTTGACCCAATGGTGTGGGCGAATCATGGATTACCTTGTCTTTCCACGAGTAAGCGGAGCGGTGGGTGAGCGCGTTCACGATTGGTACCACATGCATAGAGTCTGCATTGCATATGGAATTGTAACATGTTAGGATGGTTTCCAGTGTTGCAATTGCCATTGTTTGCTATTTATACATGATCATTGTGTGAATTGTCCTGTATTGTTTGTGATCTGGTGTTGGTTGATGAACTAATATATTCAATTAATCTGTTGGATCTAAGAACGTATAATACATATTATATTGAATTGAAATCTCACCCTTACTTTAACATTTCAGATCCGAAGTGATTAGCTGCTTGGAGTTGGTGAGGATAGCCTTAGATTCGAGTCTTTGTCCGCGTGTCAGTGTCGTGCTCTGGTAGATGTAACACTGGGGGAAAACGATTGTTTGGAATCCTTTTATGGATATTTTAATAATTTTGGAATTTTGTTGATTTATTATCCTGGAATGACTGTTGAGTAAAGTATTCGGGATTTAATTATGTTTCATTTTCGCTGTTAAACATAATTTTGAGTATGATTTAATTGATGAGTATTCTTGAGGAAGCATATTTGGTCAAACTTTTATGTTTTAAATTGTGGCCTTCTTGATTATGATTAAATACTCTGATTATTATTTATAAAACGCGGGTAATTAGAAGGGGGTGTTACAATAGTGGTATCAGAGCATAGTCGGTCTTGTCTTAGTGTCGTTATCCCTTTAAGTACGCGACTAGTGTAAGTAACACTGTCGATACTTGTGTGCTGATGTAGATTGTTTTGTAATGTTACGAACAATGGTGGAAGAGGTAACGGAAGGAATGATGATGCTATTCTTTGAGGCTTTGGGAATGTTAGCTGGAGTGCTCGGAGGGAATCAGCATGGAGCTGCGATTGGTGCTGACAGACAATTGGGGAATTTTCAGAGGAATAATCCTCCGTTGTTCAAAGGTGCACATGATCCCGAGGGTGCTCGAGTGGTGAAGGAGATCGAGAGGATCTTGAGTTATTGATTGTCTTTGAGGGTGAAGGTGAGGTATGGTACTCACATGTTGGCAGAGGAAGCTGATGATTGGTGGGTTGCTACCAGGACTGAATTGGAAGAAGACGGAGTTGCATTAACTTGGGCTGTGTTCAGAAGAGCTTTCCTGAGAAGGTATTTTCCTGAAGACATTGGGGTAAGAAAGAGATAGAATTTCTGGAGCTCAAGCAAGGCAACAAGTGCAGTGAGTCTGCGACCAAGTTTTATGAGTTAGCAAAGTATTATGCTAATTATCCTAACGATGCAGATGGAGAGTTTTCCAAATGTATCAAGTTTGAGAATGGACTACGTGATGAGATCAAGCAAGGTATCAGGTATCAGCGTATTAGAAGGTTCTCTGATTTGGTTGATTGTAGTAGGATTCTGGAGGAAGATCTTACTAGTACTAAGGCAAATGCTCAGAGTTATGCTGACCGTAAGGGTAAGAGCAGATGGATCGCGGTAAGCCTTATGATAGGAATAATCATAGATCGGAGGTTGGAAGAAGCCTAGTAGGGAGACTACGGTTCTTGGTTCTTCCGTAAAGTGCTACGATGTGGTGAGTTGGGTCACCGAGCTCTTGAATGCAAGGCGATGCGAGAAAGTGCAACAATTGTGGGAGAGTCTCATTTAGGCTGAGTGTAGATCCCGAAGGATAACTTGTTACAACTGGTGAAGAAGGACACACTCGTCCACGATGTACTAAGCCAAAGAAAGAGCAATGGTGGAAGGTGTTCGCTTTGTCGGGATCGGATGTTAAGCGATGACCGGTTGATTAAAGGTACATGTTTTATTAATGGCATACCTTTGATTGCAATTATTGACCGACACACTCTTTTATTTCTTTGGGTGCTAAGAGATTGAATCTAGAAATTTCTAATTTGGATGGAAGTATGGTTATTGACACTCTGCGTCGGGTTCGATGACTACTTCGTATGTGTGTAAATTGTCCATCGTTATTTTCGATGAGGGTTCGGTATGGATTTAGTGTGCCTACCGTTAGAACAACTTGATATTATCCTTGGAATGAGCGGTTGGTCTTCAACCGGTTCATATCAATTGTTTTGAGAAGGCGGTTATATTTCTGAAGTAGCTAAGGTTGAAGAAGAGATCATGTCGGTTAGCGGATGAACTCCGGAGATGGTCTTGTAGTGTTCATGTTGTATTCTTCAACGGAAGTGAAAGGAAGGCTAAGAGTGATGAGTTGCTGTTGTGAATGAATTTCGGAGGTGTTTCGAGAGGATGTTAACGAGTTACCACACGAGGTGGAGTTTACTATAGATTTGATTCACGGAACTAGTCCGGTGTCGATGGCGCCTTATCGCATGTCGGCATCGAGTTGTCGAGCAAGAAGCAGTTGGAGGAGTTATTGGAAAAGAAATTTATTCGGCCTAGTGTTTCGCCGTGGGGTGCGCCAGTGTTGTTGGTTAAGAAGAAGGAAGGTACGATGAGACTGTGTGTTGACTACAGACAGTTGAATAAAGTGACGATCAAGAATCGGTATCCACTGCCGAGGATTGATGACTTGATGGATCGATTGGTTGGAGCTTGTGTGTTTAGCAAGATTGATCGAGGTCGGATATCATCGATTCGTGTTAAGCGGAAGATATTGAAGACGCTTTTAGAGCGAGGTATGGGCATTATGAATATTCATTATGCCATTTGGAGTTACTAATGCACCTGGTGTGTTTATGGAGTATATGAACAGGATATTTCATCCGTATCTTGACAAGTTTGTGGTGGTGTTTATTGACGACATTCTGATCTACTCAAAGGATGATGAGGAGCATGCTAAGCATCTCAGAATTGTATTGGAAGTGTTGAAGGAAAAGAAACTTTATGCAAAATTGTCAAAGTGTGAGTTTTGGTTAGGCGAAGTGAGTTTTCTGGGTCATGTGATATCCAAGAATGGTATTGCTGTTGATCCTACAAAAGTAGAAGCGGTATCTCAGTGGGAAGTGTCGAAGAATGCTTCGGAGATTCGTAGTTTTCTGGGTCTGGCAGGTTACTACAGGAAGTTCATTGAGGGGTTTTCTAAGTTAGCGTTACCATTGACTAAATTGACGAGAAAAGGTCAAGTATTTATTTGGGATGCAGATTGTGAGAAGGGATTCCAAGAATTGAAGAAGAGGTTGACTAGTGCTCCGATTTTGATTCTGCCAAATCCGGAAGAATCTTTTGTGGTGTATTGTGATGCATCTTTGATAGGTTTAGGAGGTGTTTTAATGCAAGATAAGCAGGTTGTGGCTTATGCTTCGAGACAGTTAAAGACTCATGAAAGGAATTACCGACCCATGATTTAGAGTTGGCGGCCGTGGTGTTTGTGTTGAAACTATGGAGGCATTATCATATGGTTCACGGTTTGAGGTTTCGTGATCATAAGAGCTGAAGTATCTCTTTGATCGAGAAGGAGTTGAATATGAGAGAGGAGATGGTTGGAATTTCTCAAGGATTACGATTTTGGTTTGAACTACCATCACGGTAAGGCAAACGTCGTAGAGATCGTTGAGCGGAAATCCTTGCATATGTCGATGTTGATGGTCCGTGAGCTAGAGTTGGTTGAGCAATTCGAGACTTAAGTTTGGTTTGTGAGACTACTCGAGCAGTGTGAAGTTGGGCATGTTGAAGCGACTAGTGGTATTTTGGAAGAGATTGAAATGGGCGGAAGTCGATGTTGGTTTGGTAGATGGTGACATTGATTAACCAAGGTCAAGGAGGTGAGTTCCGAATTGACGAGAATGGTGTCATGAGATTTGGTGATAGAGTGTGTGTCCCGATGTTGCTGAGATCAGGAAGAGTATCTTGGAGGAAGGACATCGAAGTGGATTGAGTATTCATCCCGGTGCTACTAAGATGTACCATGACTTGAAGAAGTTATTTTGGTGGCCAGGAATGAAGAAGGAAATCGCCGAGTTTGTGTATGTATGTTTGGTTTGTCAGAAATCAAAGATTGAGCATCAGAAGCCGTCGGGACTGATGGAACCGTTATTCGTTCCGGAATGGAAATGGGATGGCATTTCTATGGATTTTGTGTCTGGGTTGCCTAGAACTGTGATTCTATCTGGGTGATTGTCGATCGATTGACGAAGTCTGCTCACTTTATTCCGATAAGAATGGATTATCCGATGGAGAGGTTGGCGGAATTGTATGTTGAGAAAGTTGTAAGTTTGCATGGTATTCCGTCTAGCATTGTGTCGGATAGAGATCCGAGGTTTACTTCTAAGTTACGGGTTGCAAGAAGCTCTGGGTACTAAGTTACGATTGAGTTCCGCATATCATCCACAGACAGATGGTCAGACGGAGAGGACGATTCAGTCGTTAGAGGATTTGTTAAGAGCTTGTGTGTTAGAGAAAGGTGGAGCTTGGGATAGCTATTTGCCATTGATAGAGTTTACCTACAACAATAGTTTTCATTCGAGCATTGGTATGGCTCCATTTGAGGCATTGTATGGTAGGAGATGTCGGACACCGTTGTGTTGGTAGGAATCTGGAGAGAGTGTTGTGATTGGACCAGAGATCGTTCAACAAACTTCAGAAAAGATTAAGATGATTCAGGAGAAGATGAGGACTTCTCAGAGTCGTCAGAAGAGTTATCACGATAAGAGGAGGAAGGATCTCCAGTTTGATGAAGGAGATCATGTGTTTATGAGAGTTACTCCGATGGTGGTATTGGTCGAGCTTTGAAGTCAAGGAAGTTGACTCCGCGCTTTATTGGTCCGTTTGATTACCAAGAGAGTTGGAAAAGTTGCGTATCAGATTGCTTTACCGCCGTCACTTGCGAATTTGCATGATGTTTTCCATGTATCTCAGTTGAGGAGGTACATTGCGGATCCGTCTCATGAAATTCAGGTAGATGATGTTCAGGTGCGAGATAATTTGTTTGAGCGGTGCTGCGAAAATTGAGGATCGAAAAGTGAAGCAGCTGCGGTAAAGAGATATGCAGTAGCTTGGGAGGACCGGTGAAGGAAATGTGACTTGGAGGGAGAGTCGGATGAAGGACTCATATCCGAACTTTTCGTCCAGGTATGTTTTCGAGGGCGAAAACTCTTTTAGTGGGGAGAGTTGTGACACCCGATTTAATTCAATATTAAATAGCGAAATTAATTATTTAATTGATTAAAGTCTTAAATATTTAATTCATCCGGATTAATTGGATTATTTAATGAGGAAAGGGTTTGGAGGTGTGCGAGTAAGCGGTGGGTGTGGTAGTAAAACACTCTACTAATTGCTAAGTATTAATTAATTATTTAATTGGAATATTAAAAGGAAATATAAAAGGAAAAGAAAGGAAAAGAAGGTTTTGGAAAATCATTTCACGTAGAGTTGGAGAAAGAAGAGAGAGAAAAAGCCGGCCGAGAGAAACCGGAGAATCATCGCGAGGTAAGGGGTGATTTTATTCGGTTAATATGTCTTATGGGTTTTGGGAACCAATGGGATGATTGGGTATGTTAGGAATTGGAATGGTAGATTATAGTATGAAACCCTAATTGTGTCAGTGGATGGAAAATTGATCACTAGTGTGTCAGATGATAATTAGGAATGGATAAATTATGTTAGTTGATGTCAAAATGGTGTGAAATGGTGTTAGAATGGTGTTCATGATATTATAATTCGTATTGGAAAGATTGGAAATGGTTATGGATGCATAAAGCTGTCAAAAATGATAAATTTTGTTTATACGATCGTGGAAACCGGTTCCCTGTGGGGAGGAACCGGTTCAGTAAATTCAAATTAAGAATTTTGTACACAGGAACCGGTTCCCTGTGGGGAGGAACCGGGTTCCCCATACAAATTTCCAGGAGCGTGTATTTTTCAAATTGTGGGAACCGGGTTCTCCCAGTGAGGAACCGGTTACCATATTTCAAACTTCTAAATTTTCAAAATGCATATTTTCTAAACCGTAACTCGATTCGAGTGCCGTTTTGTTATTTCTTAAATTTAAAGTTCTACCTCCTGGAAAGAAAAATATTATTTTATTGAAAATTATTTTAAAAGAGCCGAGTTCGATTTTTGAAAATGTGGATTTAAATACGGAAGATAGTAATCAATGAGAATGGTCCGAGTTACGGATGAGAACTAATGTATATCATGTTGTATTTTGATGTCCATTGTGATTTGATTGTGATGTATTGGTGAAATGACATCGTTGGCTATGTTGATTTATTATGATCGGTGGAATAATGTGGCATGCTTTTATGATTGCATGCATATACATTTGTTAATTGGTTCATTCCATTGTGCGGAAGTGAGCTTGCGAGAGCAAGAGACACAGGTAGAGGTAGTGAGGCTAGATTCTTGACCCAATGGTGTGGGCGAATCATGGATTACTTGTCTTTCCACGAGTAAGCGGAGCGGTGGGTGAGCGGTTCACGATTGGTACCACATGCATAGAGTGCATTGCATATGGAATTGTAACATGTTAGGATGGTTTCGGTGTTGCAATTGCCATTGTTTGCTATTTATACATGATCATTGTGTGAATTGTCTGTATTGTTTGTGATCCGGTGTTGGTTGATGAACTAATATATTCAATTAATCATTGGATCTAAGAGCGATAATACATATTATATTGAATTGAAATCTCACCCTTACTTTAACATTTCGATCCGGTGATTAGTGCTTGGAGTTGGTGAGGATAGCCTTAGATTCGAGTCTTTGTCCGCGTGTCGATGTCGTGCTCGGTAGATGTAACAGGGGAAAGCGATTGTTTGGAATCCTTTTATGGATATTTTAATAATTTTGGAATTTTGTTGATTTATTATCCTGGAATGACTGTTGAGTAAAGTATTCGGATTTAATTATGTTTCATTTCATTAAACATAATTTTGAGTATGATTTAATTGATGAGTATTCTTGAGGAAGCATTGTTTGGTCAAACTTTTATGTTTTAAATTGTGACGCCTTCTTGATTATGATTAAATACTCTGATTATTATTTATAAAACGCGGGTAATTAGAAGGGGGTGTTACATTGAGCACCCATTATCGAGGAACCATATTCTCTCGGTAGTCTCAAGATATTCCACCTGCGAGTTTAAACAAGGGAAGTAGGTACCCAATTTTTATTGGGTCCTTCTGTGTGAGTTGTACATGAGTTGCATTTAGGAAACCATTGGAAAATTCCTTGGGGAACCAAAAATCTCCTAAAGCGAGATTTACCGGTGGTGTGTCCCTTTTTGCAACAATATAGGCAAGTTAATATGTTGGAGAAATTACATCTGCTTGATTAATCCCTAATTTCATAGGAGTATTTTTTATAAGGGTTAATCATACTACTTCAGAAATTTGATCTATCAATAGCGTAGGTAATTTTGGGTTGTAAAGCCTTGTCAAGTTTTGCTTTAAGAGTTTTGACCTCTCTTTGCCAAATATGACAAGTTTCACATCCGGCCCAATAATGCCAAGAAATCTTATCATCTTTGCTTTCACTTTTTATATTCTCTATCATTGATGCCTTGAGAGCTTCTAGTTCCTTTTTAGAATCGGAAACTTTTTGCTCAAGATATGAAAATATTTTCTTATTTGAGGCTAATCGCTTGAATGCTTCTTTAGCCTCATGATGTAGAGTATCAAAAGCTCTTTGCAAATCTAAATGAGACATTTTATCAATATGGTCATATTTAGAGTGGCTTACCTTCTTTTTCTTTCCTTGATGATCCATAAGACAAAATTTTATTATTTCTTCTTCATCACTAGAATCACTCTTGCTTGAAGCTTCACTATCGCTTTCCCAAGCAATGTATTCTCTTCTTGCCATCGTCTTGTTTTGATGGTTTTGATTGTTGCCTATAATTGACTAGATTTATGTCCGAGTGTTGCACTTCATTCCTTCGGAGATTTTTGTGATATTTCCTCATAAACAGACTCATGTCTTCACAATAACTTTCATCATCATCATCACTAGAATCACTCACACAAGAGTTATTGGTGGAGGACTTTGAGCTTGAAGCCTTCAAAGAGATAGATTTCCTTTCCATGTCTTGTAGCTTTTCTTTTCTTTCTTTCTTTTCATGCTTGTTGAGATTTGTGAGTTCTTTCTCATGCTCTTGGAGCATTCTCTTGAGATTTGTGACCTTTGGGTAGTATTGATCCGCTATTGAAAAGATCGGATATCTGAACTGTATAGGAAAGTGTGAGAAAAATGCGCGAATCAATACTATGAATACTCAAATGGTTAATCGATTAAACAATCTCAATGAGTATCCAATACTTCCAATGAGTTTGTTTAAGAATAAAATCAAGCACGATGAATAATTTCTGGGAGAGACAATTTATCAAACACCTTGTGAGCGAAATTCACAAGGTTAAAATTTAATAAATTGTGATTTCGAATTTTGTCAATTAACAATCAAAAGGATTGTTACCAATGTGAATGTTTAAGCTCGACACACCACAAATTCAGTATAAACACGTTTGATAATTTGAATTGCACAAATTAAAGCAATCAACTAATGAAATTAAAATACGAAAAAGAACATGGAAATTTGTTAAGGTAGTTCCTCTTATCGTCCTCGCAGAGAGTATGTCTGCCCCCCAATTCTAGAATCTAGAATTGAGAAAATTTGTATAAAATTGCAAAATGAAACAGGTGAAGAAATAGTTTCCAATTCACAAAAATAAATTGATGGTGATGAATTTATCTTCTTCACGCTCCTTAGTTTGAGCCAAAACAAGGGTCGATCTCTCTGAGCAAACCTCTGACTAACGATACTAGAAATCATAACCAATTTGCTGCGCAATTTCTTTCTCTCAGCTGATTTTGAATGAACAAGATTGACCCCAAGTCTTCCTTCACGATCCTCCGTATACCGTTACTTGATCAAGAGAACCCACCATTCCTCAACCATTTCACTCGGTTGAATCCGTTGAAGCAAATATTTGTACCAAAAAACCCCTCACCAATTGGATCTTGGAGGAGAAAACCCTAATGGTTTTATTCAAGAACAAGCCCACCAAACACAACTCAAATCTTAAATTGATCTTCCATTCATACGTTATCACCAATGCTCTAATCTTGATTCAACAACTTTAATTATGTGAAGAGGTTGAAATTTGAGAAGATATGATGAAGTGCTCTCTATGTGTATCTTTCACTCAATTCTTGTTAACTGCTAAAAATGAAATAACCCACTATTTATATGTGTTAGTAAAAATAAACTTAAGATAATGCAGAAAAAATTAGAATAAAATCTAGGAGACGTGGGATGCATCGACCGTTGCTGGAGAGACGGTTGGCGCGTAACAACCTGAGCCAGTGGGGAGGGTCAAACATCTTGAGTGTGTCGACTACATCAGGGTGATTGCGTCGATGCAGGATTATCATATTTTGCTCCCAGTTTATCTAGAGAGGTGCGTCGACCAAAGGTTCGGCGCGTAACAACCAGGGAGTGATGCTTTGGCTTGCGTCAACCGGAGTTCAAGATGCATTGACGCATCTGTGAAGATTGTTGCCAAACACCTAAATTTCTTCTAGCTTTATTCCACACTTGTTAATCCACTGGGATATAAGCCACCAGGGGATATTGTGGGGTTTTGGCATCATGAAAACATGAACCATGCCCTCACAATTTCATCAATTTAACTATTGTAGTAGTGGTGTGAGGTTGAGCCGTAAAACGTGGAAATTTGTTGGTATTACAATCTTTTTGTAATTCTAGCGTATTTTTTCTTTTTAAAGAATATTTAATTTTGTCGCTCTAAATGTATTGTCTTCAAGAATATTCATTCAAGCATTGTTCTCTAAATTATTTGCTTCGTATTTAAAATGATTTGAAGCTTGTCCATCAGAGTCTTGTAGATGTAGATTTCAGAGTCTAGTGAAAATGAGACATGAGTTATCAGAGTGATTCTGGATTGTTTGATGCAAAGGTGTTGACTTTATTACCTAGATGATTGACTGTTAGATAAACACTTCTTCACACTTCAACTTGCTTTAGAATTTGATGAAGTTCAGAGTCCAAAGTTTCTTTTTCTAGAACTCATATTTTTCAAAGTTTGCATTGTCCAGACTTCAGAGTCTGCTTTCTTTAGATTTTGCTTTGCTTCAGACTTTACTTTGTTTTAGAGTTAACTTTTGTTCAAAGTCAGAGTCTATTTTTATTATATGCACACTTAATGAAACGATTATTGTACAAAATTGTTATCTATACTTTGTTATCATCAAAATTTAAAGATTGTAGATGCAGAACCAAACTTGTTCCGTCAATCTCTCCCTTTTTAATGATGACAAACACAAGTATTTTGATGAACAATTTTGACTCAATAAATAATTGAAATTCTGACACACATAAAATAAATATCAAGAGTGATGTTTTAACACACAAGCACAATATCACGACAGATGTTAAGACATCTACTGACAGAACATGAACATTTACCAAAATAAAAAGCTATGTAGAATTAGAAAACGTAGAAGGTAAAAGAACCCAAAAAATTGTTAACCCAGTTCGGTGTAATTCACCTACTCTGGAGGCTACCAAGCCAAAAAGGAAATTCAATATGAGTAGTATTAATTCTAAGCATAAACAATCTTAGTTTACAACTTATCACTTAATTTTTATCCAGTGCAACTTCTACCTGAGAACTTCCTAGATATTAGAAATTGACATCTCACTTCCAATCACCGCAATGATATCTACAGCCACAATAACAGTGACTGGAACCTAAAATTGAAGTTTACACTTCAAATACAATTATCAAACTCTTACTTAAAAGCTTTAGAGTAAGAAAAATAACTTAACAAACTATCAAGTAACTATCATTCAACTCAAATCCACCAAAAGATACATAAGGACGTACAAAAAAATAAGAAACTCTCTTGAAGAACCCTTGCCTCCTCTCCTTGAATCAGGAAATGATGTCCTGTAATTAGTCTAAGATGAGAGGTTAATAGTAAGAATATTTTTGTCAATGATATGTGTTTTGAAAGTTTAAAATGAAGGTGATTTAGACTTTGAATTAAGAAGTTAAAATAACATCAAACCATTATAATATAGTCATTTACATTTAATCGCTGCCAAAAGTTTCAAACCCTAACTCTGGGCATAAACAACAAAAAGAACACTTAAAATGACGAGCAATGCTATATGTTATGAAATTATAATAAAAACAGGATCTTTAACAATAGTGGGGTCATTCCTGAAAAGTATTCAACATTCTCTGATAATGGCTTGTTGTCATGTTGTGCTCGTGAGTGTAGAACTGAAGAATATTCAAGCTGCCCGTGATTGAATAAAAATAAATCAAAATCATCAGTGCATGCTTTCGCTTCCCAGAGGCGAAGATTGATGGTGTTCTTTGTCTGGTATACAAGAATCGGTACATCACTTAAATAACTTCTCCGTTTATCCATTGTCGGTTGGCATACACACCAAAATGTAACTACTTTTTCATGTTGCTAGCCTAGCTTTCACTATCATAGAAAACCATGTACCCAAGCATCTTAAAACTAATTTTCACAAATAACTCATGAAAACATGGAGGTGTGATGGTAGTATTGGGTGAAAGAGAAAACACAAAGAGAGAAATGGGGTAGACGAGGAAGAGGAATAAATAGAGAGAATGAATCGGAAATTATATTGAAAAGAAAAAAGAGAGGGAAATCATTGAAAATGGGACATAGTTGCTACTTGGCAAAATATTTAGTTTTCATTGGGTAATCAAAATATACTCAATCAATTACATAAAAGAACACCAATTAGTATAAATGAAAATTGAGTTAAACGATAATATAATGTGTTTAATGGCATTCCTCAACTTTAATTAGGTAGTTGACCGCAAGTGTTATATACAATAACATGTGTTGATTTAAAGTTGTGTAACTATAGCATAGCTCTTAGTTTATTACGAACAATAAAGATAAATATACATTTCTTTTTATGTATTTAATAACATCTTATTAATCAATCACCTATAAGAAAAATATAATTAATTTAGTTGAGTAGATGATTAATTCAATTTACATTCAAAAATTTGATCAATTTAATCATATAAAATAACTATTTTAGATTTAATTCATTCTTATAAGTATATTTCAACGATTTCACTAATTTACGAATTTTACGCTCACGACTCTCCCTTCTTCCGAGGAGATTACTGATGCGGTTTTCAATTTGAACAAGGATAGTGCGTCAGGGCAGGATGGTTTCGAAGCGATTTCTATCAAACTTATTCGGAGATTGTTAAAGATGATGTCTGCAATGTTGTTTGGCAATTCTTCAATTTTGGTTGGGTGATGCCAGGTTTTAATGTTAATTCTATCATTCTGGTGCCTAAAGTTAAAGAAGTCGGCTCTTTGGATTTGTTTCGTCCTATTGTTGTTTCCAACTTCAAGTTCAAAATTATCTCGAAGATTTTGGCGGATCGTTTGGCATCTATTATGCCTTCACTTATTTCGCAGGAGCAGGGAGGTTTTATTCATGGTAGGCACATGCATGACTGCATTGGTCTTTCTTCGGAAGATTCCAACCTTCTAGATTCTAAGGCTTGGTGCGGAAATGTTGCTCTCAAGGTGGACATTACGAAGGCGTTTGATACTCTAAATTGGGAGTTCTTGCTGAAAGTTCTAAACAATTTTGGTTTCAACAATAAATTCTACTATTGGATTGATAGTTTACTGCATTCTGCGACTATGTTGGTGAATGTCAATGGGCCTCTCCATGGTTTTTTCTCGTGCTCTCGTGGGGTTAGGCAAGGGGATCCGCTCTCCCCTTTGCTCTTTTGTCTTGCGGAAGAGGTCTTAAGCCGTAAGCTTCTTCAGCTTGTGGCGTCCAAGAAGTTAGATCCTATTCAGGGTCCTAATCATATTTTGGTTCCTACTCACATTTTGTATGCGGAAGATGTTTTAATTTTTGCAAAGGAAAAATCTCAAATATAAGAACGCTCATATCCACTTTTAAAGCTTATGCGAAAATCTCGAGGCAATTGGTTAATCGTGGTGGAATGTCCCCGGCTAGACTGAATATTTTGGCTAACATTTCCGGTTTTGGCAAAGGTTCGGGTCATTTTGTTTATCTTGGGGTCCCTATCTTCAAAGGTAAACCAAAGTCCTTTCATTTGCATCCTATTTCTGACAAGATCATAAATAAGCTTGCCTCTTGGAAAGGTTCTTTACTTTCGTTTGTCGGTCGTGTTGAGCTGGTAAAATCTGTGGTTTCTAGTATGCTCCTTCATAGTTGGGTTGTTTATGATTGGCCGCTTTCGCTTCTTCGGGAAGTTGAGCATGAGATGAAGTGTTTCATTTGGAGTGGGGAAACAACTAAGTGCAAGGTAATTTCTGTGGCTTGGAAAGATATGTGTTTCCCATTAGAGGAAGGTGGGCTCAGAATTCGATCTCTTGTGAGGGTAAATGAAGCTTACAATCTTAAGCTAGCTTGGGACTTGCTAAACTCTCATGAGGCTTGGGCGGTGCTTCTTAGACAGATATGTGTGAGAAATAATTTAGTGATCAAGCATCATATTTATCCATCCCTTTAGTCCAGCCTCAAATGTCATATGAGTACGGTTAATGAGAATTCTTCTTGGATAATCGGTAATGGCGAAAATATTAGACTTTGGTTCGATAGGTGGTGTGGTGAGCCGTTGTACCTTGATGTTGATGCTCCGCATAACATTGTTGATCATCAAGTTAATAGTCTTATTTCTAATGGTGTTTGTCTTCTCAATAGTGCTCTTACTCCTATTCCGATTTATATTCCAGCTTGGATTCTGAAATGTCATATTCCTTCTATTCTGAGTCCGGATTCTAGAGTTTGGGTGCATTCTTTTAATGGGGAGTTTACAGCCGAAATTGGTTATAACTTCAAGAGATCGGTGGGGTCGCACAACGAGTGGTGGAAATGAATTTGGGCCAAGTCTATTCCGCCTTCGAAATCTTGTTTGGTTTGGAAACTTCTTCATAATAAAGTTCCCACAGATGAGCAATGGAAGCGTAGAAGTTTTGCCTATCCGTCGCATTGTGATTTGTGCAATGATGACGAAGAATGCTCCTTGCATCTTTTCTTCACCTGTAAGTTCGCTTATTTACTTTGGTTATGTATTGGAAATAAGTTGAACTTTCCTCACCCTATTCTTGGTTGGCCGGACCTTTGGAGACTCTATCGCTCTTTTGATCCGGGCCAATGTAAGCTTGTTGTAATGGTTGCTATAATTTTTGTCTTGAATGGAATTTGGTCGTCTAGAAACATGGTGAGATTCCATTCTGTTTCAGTTTTTATCCCTGGGGTTCTCACATCAATTAGTATTGTCGTTGCTTTGGCTAGGGGTTGTTCTCCTGTTGGGAGATTTTTAAGCATTCATGAGTTTAAAATTCTCAAAAGATTTAGAGTGATTATTTGGCCTCCTAAATCCCCCAATATTTTTGAGATTATTTGGAAGCCCCCGCCTAGGGATTGGATTAAAGTCAACTATGATGGAGCTTCAATTTTATCTTCTAGTATGTCAGTCTCTGGAGGTTTAATGAGAAATCATGCTGGCAACTTTCTGGGCGCTTTTGCCTCTTTTTTGGGTTCTACAAATTCTCTCATAGTTGAACTCTCGGGTGCCATGATGGAAATTGAGTTCGCTTATGAGAAGAATTAGAATAATATTCGGTTGGAATCAAACTCCACAGCAATGCTCAAAGCTTTTAATCCTCCCTTTTTGGTTCCTTGGAAAATTAGAAATAGATGGTTGAATTGTATAAATATAGTGGCCAACTGGAATTTTGTTATCTCCCATATTTTTCAGGAAGGAAATAGTTGTGCAGATATTCTGGTTAACATAGGGCTTACTCTCTCTGATTATATTTTCTATTCTTCCATCCCTATTTGTATCAGGGTTGATTTTGTAAAGAATAGTCTTGGAATGTCTTTCTTTAGGTTTACTTAGGCTTGATAGGGTTTCAATTTGGTCTCCCTATCATTTTGTATCTGCTTTCTTTTTTAATTCATAGCCCTATTTAAAAAATATATTTATGTGCTAACATTTCAGTTATATTTCATTCTCCTCCGCAAAGTCTTACCAAAAAATTTATACGGTGAACTTTATCAACAGTTTACCTAATTTTTGTTCCACACCGAAATATATTCAGCTAAATTAATCATATTTTTGTCTTTTATTAATCTATGTCGATAAACTATTTTCTATTATCAAATAGGAGTAGTAAATGTCATCTTTGAGGAGAGAAACAACAAGAGGTTTTGCTTATGTGTCCATAAAAAAGATTCTGACCAAACGCTATGATTGGGAAGTATGATATATTTTCACCTAATCATTCATTATTTGAAGAAGTCTTTTCCTGAGCGATTGTGTGAAACATGAGAAGTGCATTTTTATTGTATCAAATCAAGACGTCAATTTGGTAGGAACCTTTATCTATTACTCAAACAATGTTTGACAATGACAATTGTAGATATCACTGTTTTTTCACTTTCTCTTGTCAATTATGTGATCATGTCAATAAGAGAAAGGTGGAAAATCATGAGCATGAGGAAATAAAAGTGTTTACTATGATATGCATCATCAAGATTTGTTGTTATTATTTATTTAGTCTTAAACTAATATTATTGTTTTTTATTTGATGAGGATAAAGTTGTTTTTATATTATATTTTCAAACTAATTATAAAATTGGATTGATATTAAAATTGATTTTAAAATTATAGAGAAATATTTTTGTTTTAAGAAATCAAAATGGATTAATAAATACGACAATTATGTAGCACGAGATGCATCATAGAAGTCTCACGAGTTTGCAACAAAACAATTACATAGAATTTAAAAGAGATGCTCAAAGCAAAGAACTTACAACAAAGAACCATACCGGAAACACCATTGATACCGTTACCATAACCCCAAACAAAGAAAGAGATTATGCCACCATAAATGAGATTCAAAAATACATCTATTGTCGGCCTTAGCCTTTAGCTACCAATAATAAAACAATTTAATTTTATCTATCATCTGAGAAATAGTTGTAACTTTGAAATTAAACAACATGTTATTCATTTCTGTCCACAAAACTGAAAAAAGTAGCGAGCCATAATAACCATAAAAACTCAGGACTTACAGAATTACCACCTGAATAATGAGTAAATTTAATATAATGATCCTTTAAATGAAAAGGATCTACCACATCAATATCAATCCAAGACCGAACCAGTTGTCAAAATGAGCTGAAGAATTAATAATGAATGAATAAGTGTTGAGCTAACTCCACCAAGCCACACCCCGTAATATAAAATTGATCCTCTGGAAAAATAATTGCACACTTAACCAAGTTAACCTTTGTAGGCAACATGTCACGAAACAATCACCACGCACAGATCAAAACCTTCGTAGGAATCTGCTTATGCCAAACATCATCTCACGTGGACACCCTTTATTGAGTTGTCCAGTTAGTGATTATATGGTATACATCACTAATAGTATAGGTCATATCTTCATATAACACCCAGCTTCATTCCTCCTAAATATTATCCTGCAAGAAAACATAAACCAATAGCAACCTACACTGATCTTGCAATTCCTCCTCCCATGCTAACAGCTTCCTCCTCCGCCTTCACGCCCCTCATCATTCCCTTCACCCTAATATAAACATATTTGCTACCGACTCCCCTTTAAGCTTCGACAATTGATAAAGACGGTTGAACCTCTCACATAAAAGGCACATCTCCTATCCAAATATTCATCCAAAAAAGAGTATGAACATTGTTTCCCACCTTCTTACACACATTCTCATTAAACCAACTTCCCACATCTAGACCTCTACCATCCTGAATCCGACACACATCACGCCACCAATTATTCCTCATTCTTTAACCCTCTCGCTTCCACCTCATATTAAGCTCCCAACACCATAACACATAACCCATCCCTCTCAACTAACTCCAACACCATTTCCCTAACAATTCTATATCAAACTCATTTATCCTTCTAACCCTCAACCCCTCATACTCCTTATTTTTACAAATAGTCACACACTCAACCCAAGCAATTTTCCTATAATTACCACTCTCACCCCAGAAGAAGTTCATAAAAATAGAATATAAAGTTGTGATGATGTCTGCAAGAACTCTGAAGAAAGAAAGAGCATAGATAGTAATCTTGAAAAATACACTAAATGAGTAACTTCCTTGTAGGAACAAGTAGAGTCGTAATGGGGTAGATTTCTGTATGATTTTTGGGAAAGTGCTACGATGATGATACGTGTTGACCCAAGATGAATGTCTTACTTATACCTCTGACAGAAGCCCCTTTATATAGTCCACCTGCTTCTCCTTTAAGAGCTTCATTAACAGGTGACTTTCCACATCCTTTCCGTTTCAGATGCTTATAATGGTCGCCGCCAACCCTAAATGGGTGTAATAAAGTTATCCTAATGTTCGTGTTTAACCATCCGACAACTGTTACGCTTCTCTATCTGGGGTCAGGTTCCTAACCGTTCAGGCGATAATATGTCTCGGTCATGGGCATTTCCCGGCCATGGATTCCTTAGTAGAGTTTATACTCGACTTCTAGATATGAACTTTTGGTACCTAGATTTAGGTCATGAAGAGTTAGTACTCGAGAAATACCACTATCCAGCTTCCCTTTATGAGTACAGATGTTTAACATCTTTTTGTCTTTGCTTCTGATGACTTTTATGACCCAACTTAGAGTAAATATTTCTTATATGTACATAAGCCCCCCGAGTATGAATTACGTCATAAGAATGAAGTGCTTGGTCAAAAAGATTTTGGGATGTATTTAGACTAGGTCAGGGTTATCAACATAACTTTCATTTTAAAACACGTGGTAGGTAATGAAAAGTCACGTCTCCTGATAAATGTTTTCTCTTTCATAGCCCAATGATGGTTTTTTATTAGGAATTGATGTTGGTGGCTTTTCCTTTCTATCGACATTGTTCGTTGAGTTCTTATTTAAACCTGATTTACTCCTTTTCCTTTTTTATCTCACCCCAGTAATGTCTCCCTCTCTCGGCAAGAGCTTCCTTTGGACAAAGTGTTCATCACTCTCCGGTATATCCTTCTCCCTTTTCGTTTCTTTTATTCTTTATTCTTGTTTTAGAGAATGGTATCCATAAGAGAGTGTGAAGATGAGGGAAACACCATAAAACCTAAAAATGATGAGGAGGGAAAATAATTATGGGGCCAATGCATGCGTGATATTAAGGGCACCTTAAGTCGGGAGGAGTTTGATCGAGTCACAAGAGAAGTTTATGGTGACATTTTCGTCTCTTTAAGTGATTCTGACTTCAATTCTTCCCCCTCAGGTTTTGTAGAAATTTTATGGAAATGACAACCCCTTTTGATGTTGAAGTCACGGGCAATAAAACATCCCTATTGACAATAAGGAACTTGCCAAAATCCAGTCTCTGATAGATGTTTCCTCAACCGAGAATGAGGATGACGTCCTCCTAGAGTCTTATGTTTCCAGTGAACGAGTATGCATACTTCACCCAAAAGGGTGAAAATACAAGTTTTTCTATTTCTATGTCGGACTACTAGAGGATTCCAAGATTCTCCCACCTTTCTCGGACTTTGAGGTGGATATCCTGAAGACTGTGAATGTCGCGTCTTCTCAATTTCGTCCCAACAGTTGGGGTTTCATAAAAGCTTTTGAAATAGTTTGTGAGGCGATGAATATCGTCCCCACCATAGGTATATTCTTCTCTTTCTTCGAGGTGAAGGGGGTTGAGAAGTGTGGCTGGATTCAGATCGGTGGCATTCCCCACTAAAGTTTCCTTCAGGCGTACACTACAAACTACATGTAAGTATGAAATGAGCCTAAAAGGGGGGGGGTGAATTAGGTGTTTAAAAATTTATCCAGTTTTATGAATACTTGTTCTTATTTTTCTAGTTTGGTTCGAGAGTTTAGATATGTGCTTCTTTCTTTCTTGGTTATGATTTTTAATGAAAGCGATAAAGTGAAGAAAAGTAAAGAACACAAGGATGTATCATGGTTCCCCTCACAGTCTGAGAATACTCCAGTCCCCTTACAACATGCAAGAGATTTCACTATAGTTAGAATGATTGTATAGCCTATTCACACCAATGGTGATGCCTACTATCTAACCTATAGGGAGACCAAAGGATCTTAAAACCTTTAAGGTCTAAAATACTAAGTGCAAGAAGAACAATCCTCTTCAATGCACAACTTGCTTCCAACAATCCTGGACAGCAAGAATACAACAAGAATGTATGAGTTTTACAAGAGTTTTTGAGTTTGTAAGATTGTAGACCAATATCACTTTGAGTGATTTATCAATATACTTTATCTTCCCTTCCAATAAAAATAATTTACAATGACTTAGAGATATAGATTGCTCAAGATTTTCTGGTTTATGTAATGTGAAAGTATGCAGAAAATCTTATATGAAAGATGAACACTTGAATGTGAATATTTGAAATTTGAATAAATTTTGATTGGAAGAGGTAAGAAATGAATTTGAAAATTTGAGTATTTATATGTTCATGGCACCTTTTAAAAATATCATAAGTCTCTTCATTTTAATCATGAACAAGTGCCAAGATTAGAGACAAATCTTTAGTGAAAGGGTGCATGAAATGGTGCATGCATGAATTCTGATTTTTAAAAAACGTGCAGGGTGCAATTGATTGCACCTTTGTGCAAATCGATTGCACGGGCTCTAACAGAATGAAATTTCAAAAACATACAGTAAGCAATCGATTGCACCATTTCGCAAATCGATTGCACTTATTTAAAAAGTGAAATTTTTTCAGCATGTAATCGATTGCACCATTGTGCAAATCGATTGCAACCTCAAACAGAAGCATTTTTAAGTAATTCATTCAGTATGCAATCGATTGCACCTTTGTGCAAATCGATTGCACAGTAAGAAAAATGTAATTTTTGCTTTGAAACATAGTGAAATCAAATGTGTATGTCATGCAATCATGTTAGGAACTTTGAGCATCTAAAACTTAAGTATTTGTGAGGTATTTTTACTATACCTTCTCAAAGTTTGTTAAATGCCTTGAGTCAAAGTCTTGATCATGATGTTTTAATTTTAGAGTGTATTTTGCCTTGAGAAACATCTTTGCCTTCTTGCCATAAGGTTTGTCTTCATCAAAACATGATATCTTTATTGATATTGAGAAGCTTGATTTTACACTACAATGGTTTTAAAGGCTAATTCCTATGGGTCAAGTGTGAGTTGATATGCCCTCGGGTGTTATATGCTTTAGATACACATCCGCGTTTTCCCCACTACTGAACCAATGATCCATTGTCGATCTCAGGCTTTACCTATGAGAAGTTAATCGACTCGGAGACCCAAGCTCTAAGTATACTTGACTTCTTCCGAATGATGAGGGTCGGAGATTTGTTGCCTTTAACTCACAATTAGATCCCAAATTTCCTTGGTAATCATTTTCTCTTTACTTGATAGTTGTGCCCGACTTCTAAAAGTATTCATATTGTTTCTTTTCATATTTCTATTTTGCAGAAAAAATGAATGATTTGTCCATCGTCGAACCTAAGAAATTGATGTTGGAGGCTCCTGCTGCCTGGAAAGTAGTCAGGGGGTCCCTTCGGCGCAAAGTCTGACCTAATCGAGTTGGAAACTCGGACGCTAAAAAGACGAAAGTTAACGGGAACCAAGGAAGCTTCTAATATTATTGAACCTCAGACTTTTGCTACATCCCTTCATAAGGAGCCTCGTCAAGGTACTTCATAGAAGCACAAAACTCTTATGAGTGACGATGTCTGTCGTACGACCTTAGAGATTACTTCTCTGATGCGAGAAACCGGGGATGGAAACTCCAACCCGACATGGGAGTTTAAGTTTTGGTCTAACAACTTTGATAGACTCCGATTTCTCTACGACACTCTCAAGCAAATGAGGACGTTAAGAAGGTTAAGTCTATAGGTTGACAAAATGTGATCCAGAATATTAGCTCATACTTAATGAGGTGTGTTGTGTTAACCCGAGGTTTGTTTGAATCTAGAGATGATAATGAAAAGATTGAGCTGAAGATCAAAGAAGAGATCACTCAACTATAGGATGCTCGGAAGACCCAATTTGAGAAAATATCTTAATTGAAGAAGAGCTTATCTGAGGAAAAAAACGAGGAGAGAAACTTTGGAGTCTGAAAGAAAATTATCCCTTTCTAAGCTTTTCGAGTCGGTAAAGGCTTCTAATACTGAACTACATAAAGCTCTTAAGAAGTCTCGAGTTGACATTCTTTTTGTCATGGATGAGGCTTTTGACAAGGCCAAGGAACAAGTGATGTGCTTATATCCCGACTTAAATTTGTCCAAGGTAGACTACTTTAAGGTGGTGCTGGATGAATGCCTTGTAGACCTCGAGGAAGTAGAAAAGAACCCTCCCGATGAGAACGCGACAATGGCATCGATAAATACAACCAGGTCGAGTGATTTTATTCTTTTGCTCTATTTTGGTCAGTCATCCGCTATGATGTTTTTATGTAATTTTTGTAAGGGAGAGTAGTTTTGTCCCCCCCCCCCCTCTTTTTTTTGTTATGAGTGTGACTACTGCCCTTTGGGCCTTTGCGATGGACAACTCTTTGCCTTATGTGGATTTATAAAGATGGTATATGTTTTGTTTTTATTTTATTGATTTATAGCTTTCATCATCAAAGTTTTAAAATAATCTGACGTATGTACCCAAGCCCCTCGAGCACGAAGCCCCAGGAGTAGGTGCTCGAACACAGGTGTTCTTTTTAAGATCCTTAAGCATGTTTGAGGCTGAGTTTTTTTTTGTTCATTCATAGCTTCGTGTTGACGATCCCCAAGCAAACCTCTCGAGATACTTGTTATGTCTAGAAGTCACCGCAAAGGGCATTACCCGGACTTGTATTGTAATAGTTTGGTTTTATATGCCCCGAGCCCATTGAGGTTGGGTTAACATATCCTGGTGACATAATCGATTATGCCAGGGACTTTAAGTTTGCTTGAACTTCCTTTAGGCCAGAAAAAACTTATTCAACAGAAAAATTTGTCCAACTCTGGAAGTGTAGCCAGTTGAAAATTAACTCATATCTGGTAAAATACTCGACTCTTTTATGAGGAGTGTTAATTTGGAGTACGCAACTCTTTTATGAGGAGTGTCAATTAGGAGTACTCGATTCTCTTAAGAGGAGTGTCAATTCAAAGTACTCGACTCTTTTATGAGGAGTGTTAATTCAAAGTACTCGACTCTTCTATGAGGAGTTTCAATTCAAAGTACTCGACTCTTGTATGAGGAGTGTCAATTAAAAGTACTCGACTCTTTTATGAGGAATGGCAATTCAAAGTACTTAACTCTTTTATCAGGAGTGTCAATTCAAAGTACTCGACTCTTTTATGAGGGGTGTCAATTCAAAGTACTCAACTCTTTTATGACGAGTGTTAATTCAATGTACTCGACTCTTTTATGACGAGTGTCAATTCAAAGTACTCGACTCTTTTATGAAGAGTGTCAATTTAAAGTACTCAGATCTTTTATGAGGGGTGTCAATTCAAAGTACTCGACTCTTTTATGTGAAGTCCTCTTTGTCTGACTTTTAGATCGAACATCTTAGTTAGTCTGTGCTTGGTTGCAAATTCTCTAATCTAGGTCGTTTCTCTTATTTCGTCAAGTAAGTCGGCATAGCTATTCAAGTCATCATTATTAATGTTTTCACTAAATTGTTCTCGTCTCTAGGTGGGAGTGTTGATTTCCACTGGTATCATGGCATTGGCCCCATATACCATTCGAAAATGAGTTTCCTAAGTAGTAGAGTGAGGCGTTGTGTGATACAACCAGAGGATTTCATGCAGATACTCGGACCATAAATATTTTTCTTCGTCCAACTTTTTCTTCATATCGGTCAAGATGATCTTGTTTGCCGCTTCCACTTGTATGTTGGCTTGTGGATGTTCTACTGATGTAAACCGGTTTTGGATACCTAAGTCTTTGCAAAACTCCACCACAAAAGCGTTTGCAAATTGAGTCCCATTATCAGATAATGTGACCCTGGGTAAGCCAAAATTGTATATAATATTTTTCCAATCGAAAAGACGTACCTTCTTGGCTGTTATGTGTTCCATAACCTCAGCTTTTACCCATTTTGTGAAGTAGCCCACAACTACAATTATTAATTTGAGATGCCCGGGTGTGATGGGAAATAGACCTAAGATGTCTGCAACCCATTGAAAGATTTTCCAAGGAGAGATCACAGAGTGTAACAACTCGGATAGCGAGTGTATGAACGAAGCATATACCTGGAACATTTACAAACTCGGTGTAGTCTTGGAGCATACGGGGCCAATAGTATCCAACTCTAAAAAATTCCCTGTTAGGGCTTTTCCTTCAATGTGATTGTCGTATGCTCCCTTGTGGACTTCTTTCATTACTAATGTGGTTTCATCCTCTGATACACATATCATCATTGGTGTCGATATCCTTTTTTAGTTGATGACAGCCGTCAGTGTTGTTCCCTCGGAGCCGGTGATAACTGCACCAAGCACTAACCTCTTTACCCATCACGAAATTCACTTTTCTAGGACAATTTGCCTCTGGTAATATATTCAGATGACCTACTTCTCTTAGGATATCTCCTCTTCTGGTATTCAACAGTGTTAGATCCTCGTTAGAGTCGAAGAATCATCGATATGGCCTAGGAGTGGGTCAGTCTCGTGGGACGACCCGTGGATGTTATTTTCTTCGACCCGATGTTTCTTCTTTATTTTTCGTCTTCTCGGTAGTATCTCTGGATCGCTTCTCCTGGTTGTTTTCCTCACCTTTGATATAGCACTCGGCCCTAGTGATGATTTTATCCATGTTGGCTGCTGGTTTTTGTGCCATAGATTCGTTGAATTGCCCGGCCCGGAGACCGTGTTGGAATGCCCCAACGAATAACTCTTGATTAGGGTGGGAGACCTTAATGGTCTCTTCATTGAATCTAGCCACGTACTCCCATAAGGATTGCGACTTCCCTTGTTGATCATTGAATAGGGTAGTTATTGACATCTTCTGGTGTTTGTTTGTCGAGAAGTGTTGTATCAGCTTCTTGGTTAAGTCCTAATAGCTCACCACGAACAGCCACGGAAGGCTCATGTACCACCTTAGAGCTACACCGTTGAAAGTTCTTGCCATAAGTTTACACTTCAATGAGTCAGGGGGTCCTATTATCTCCATTTGAGTGTTAATAGAGATAATATGCTCTTGAGGGTCAGTTTTCCCGTCAAAAGGTGTGAGAGATAGCGATTTGAAGTTTTTCAGGGACTTGATCGTCCTATATTGCTTGTGAAAGCAGTTGGGGTTCAAAAAGCTCTTATTCTTGCTCCCCATCTGGCAAGCTTTGCATTTATAGGACTTGTACATTGTCTTGTAGTATTTCATTTTGTTGTTGGAGGGTCTCCAACATGGCCAGTAGTTACGCCATGTCTGGGGGATCCCCTTAAGAGGACATTTTTCTAAATATGCTTTAGATGTGTAGCCTAAGAAAGTTTTACTGAGGCCCCACGGTGTGCGCCAAATTTTCTTGTGAAAAACACTAAATGAGTAACTTCCTTGTAGAAACAGGGAGACTCATAACAGGGTAGATTTTTGTATGATTTTTGGGAAATTGGGTGCTACGATGATGATACGTATCGATCTAAGATTAATGTCTTGCTTATTCCTCTTGCGGGAGCCCCTTTATATAGTCTTCATGTTGCTTCTTTAAGAGTTTATTAAGAGGTGACTTTCCACATCCTTTCCATTTCAAATGTTTATAACGGTCGCCATTGGGTGTAATAAATTTATCCTATCATTCGCATTTAACCATCCGACAACCGTTATGTTTCTCTATTTGGGGTCGGGTTCCTAACCATCTAGATGATACTATGTCTCGGTCGTGGGTATTTACCAACCATGGATTTCTTAAAAGAGTTTATACTCGGCTTCCAGGTATGAAGTTTTGGTACCCAACTTTAGGTCATGAAGAGTTAGTGCCCGGGCAATACCACTATCCGGCTTCCCTTTATAAGTACAGCCGTTTTATATCTTTTTATCTTTGCTCTTGATGACTTTTATGATCCAACTTAGAGTAAATATTTCCTGGTTGTACATATAGGCCTAGATGCAATGACATACTTTAATAGGATTAAACGGCCACCGATAAATTACACATCTTCCACCCATAAAGCTCACATGTTGAAGCTACCAATGTTATATGCTCTTCCTCCGTTGATTCTAGATATGGTAATTTACTTCTTTATTCTCCATGATATAATTGATTTTCTTAGAAAGAAAACATTGTCAGAGATAAACTTTCTTGAATCAAGGCATCCATCACATTCTGCATAAGAAAAGTCTTGCAAATGAATTTAATTTATAAGTCTATGGGAAACATATGCCATGCACAAAACATATCTTCAAATATTTGAGAACTATTGTTGTAGCATTAAAATGAGTCATGGTAGGTGTAGATAAGAATGATCTCAATTGTTGGGTACAAAAGGTAAGGGGATTTCTTAACTCACCACATATTTTTTAGTGCACCACGCAAAAATACAAAAATTGTCCCTGGAAACCAAAAATATTTTTTCAATATGCACCAAATCGAAAAGAAAAAAATATGATAGTAAATGATGAATTGAAATGAATTCGTACCACTTCACTCTGCTCTATCCGATTTTAATTGATTCAAACAATAAAATATCAATTCATTTTATCACATACCACTCAAGTCAATCTGATTTCATCAAAATTCAAACAAACCCTTAAAGTCTTAAATCTCTTCTCCAAATTCTCAAAAGAAAAGAACGTCTTAAAAAATAAAATATTTTAATCACTTCTCTCTTTTCTCCACTTCTCTTTTCTCCACTTGTAAAATTGTGATTACTACTTTATGAAGCTTAAATCAAGGTTGTGAAAATCTCGATTTGAAACCTAAACTATAGATATCATGTTTCTAGGTCAGTACTTCGTGTTAAATCGTAGGTGAAAATCTATCTATATAAAATCGTATTCTCTTTAAAACCTAAACTATGTAAAATCTATCTATCTATGTAAAATCTATTTATGTAAAGAACGTCTTAAAAATAAATATTTTAATCACTTCTCTCTTTTCTCCACTTCTCTTTTCTCCGATTGTAAAATTGTGATTACTACTTTATTAAACTTAAATTAAGGTTGTGAAAATCTCGATTTAAAACTTAAACTATAAATTTCATGTTTCTAGGTCAGTATTTCGTGTTAAATCGTAGGTGAAAATCTATCTATGTAAAATCGTATTCTTAGACGATTTTAAATGATTTAAATCACTTTAAAATCAATGAAATCGTGTAAAATTGTGTCAAATCATTGAATTTTACTCTTTGATCCGATTTTACTTTTTGTCAAATTATAAAAAACACATTTATATTTTACCCCATAAAAACTTCTCATGCTTTTTAATTTTATTCACATTCATATCTTTATTATAGTATTAAAGAACATTTATCATCTAATATAAATTTAATCAAGTTGAATATTAATACACTAATAAAGATGATGTTGTAAATAAATTGAACTTTTGATTAAGTTAAAGATGAAATAAAAATACTTGTTTCATTGAACTTGAGAAACTTGTGAAATGCTTGTTTTTTAGAATAATCTTTTGGATGTTCCTTTTATAATTTGATAGGTAATTTAAATAGTTTAAATTTATATAAATTTAATATTATTTTAATACGAGATAAACTATGATTTTGCATTTCAATATTGCCTTAATAACTGATTCTGATAACCTTGGCTTCAATCACTTTTATCTTCTCTACTTGACACAAGTAAAGGTATGTAGCTTTTTGTCCCTAACATTTTGGAAGAACTCCAACAAGAGGTTGCAAGATAAATTTTTCAGACTAAAATGAACCAAGGATTTACTATACAATAGTTTCAGCCACCAACAAGAAAAGTATCACCTGCAAGATGCAGATATCATAACCCCCAAAAAATGGAGAACAGCTTATATTTAACACATTCAAGTACCTAAATCTATATTAACAGTATATGATGGTAAACTCTATGAAGTGCCACTAAAACTCTTGCTGAAGCTAGCAACAATAAGTCTATTATTCTATATACCATCTTACATATGACTTGGTCTCCTCTTCCCAGAATCTGTTCTTAGCCTCTTTACAGGATTAGCCCACCCAACTGACGCATTTGGTTGTTGAGATGGTTGGCCAGCCCATCCTTGAGTCTGTTGAGTTAATCTATCTTTGGGGACTGAACCGGCCCCGGGACTTCTCATAGCCGGAGAAACAGGACCGGTCCTAGTCTTCACTGTTGATTTCTCCCTCTCGTTTCTTCTTTTCTTGCACACAACTAGTTCACCTGGATGAGTAAGTAGTGGTGGAGAATCATCCTGCGGTCGAGGTTGCTCTCGTGTATTGCTGCCGCTAGCATTTACGGCTTTTGATTCCTTTGGTGGCATACGGACTCTAATCCTACTGTTTTCTCCGCTAGAAGCTGATCCGCGTTGCAGCGGTCTCTGTGAAGGGTGTGAATCGGGTTCCACCTCATTCATCAGCTTGTGCCTCTTGCCTTGCCCGACAGCTACTTGCCTTGGAGACGATACGGTGGTTGAGGCAGAAACTGGACCAGCAAAAGAGAGTGCACTTCTTGCGTCTCGGAAGTCGGTATCAGGAAATGCAATTTTCAATATATCAAAAAAGAGATCATGAACCTTCCTTGCTTCAGTTCTTACCTGAAAATAGTAGTTAACATTCATAAAAATTTGGTAAGTGATCCTTCAGTAAAGAGCTTCACATGATAATTGAAGATGAAACATCTAGATTTTTTCATAAAATATAAAACTAATGTGCGGAGTCATTTTCGGAAAACGACAATTTTCCATGCGTATCATAATATACCAAAAGCCATAAAAGTGAACCATTATGCATGATGATGATACAGATAAGAAATCCCACCTCAAGGGAAAACCCGTAGAAATGCATTGCGCCCTTTAACATGAATTGCACATCAAATACAAGATCTGTGGCTCCAGTATACTCCAATTTATCAATCCGCTGATCAATCTTCCGTAGATCCAACAAGTTATTCCCAGACCCACCACTGGACCCAGAATTCTCAATCCTCTTCCACAAATCTGTTAACAGAGGTACAATTTGATGGCCTTCCTTGTCTATTCTCCTTTGGAGCTTGCTAATTACATTTTTGCACTGCAAGTGCAATAATTGTATGAGTTCGAATTGCTAACAGTACTGGCAAACAAGAATGCAAAATGGAACATCTCGTAACAAGAAGTGCAATTAAATTAATACAGCCAACAGACAGTCTCTGTGAAAAGTGAAAATTAACATAATAAAAAAATTTCAGGATTTCAGCCAGTAAATAATATTATTGGGCTTGCACCCTTAATTGGCAAAAAAAATTTGTTGCATTGCTAATGTTGTAAATCGAGAAAAAAAAATGTATTACTGCTTCTTGTCATTATAAGACATGCAACAGACACACTTTATCCAGGGAAACACAAGACGACCACCAGAGAAGAAAATAAAAAGATCGTTCAATGAACGGCACATACCCTTCTCTGGATGATTTCTGTCATCCTAGAGCCATGAGCGGAGGATCCACTTGAATTGATAGGCTTCCCCTCCCAGCTTTCCCTGGAATGTTCGCCACCATCCTCTGAAGGAGCAGATATGGTATTCAAACGAGTAGGCTTTGGTGAGACGTGTAATTTGGATGTATTAGCAACCCTCCTTGAAGGTAATGTTCGCTTATTTTTTAATGAAGTGTTTTGATCATTCCTGCTGGCATTTGCATCTATGTGTGATTTTGATTCTAGGTCAGTCCTCAGCTGTGCTTGATATTTACGGTCTGCTTGGACTGACAAACGAGGTATCATTTCACTACCAGACTTTTCTTCAGGTTTTTCAGTGGCTTGACGGGGTCGAACACGAAGACTACGTTTGCGTTTAATCTTTGGTTTCTGCAAAACTTGTTCATCCTCACCTTCATCACGCTCATGAATCCAACTTCCAGACTGTTGATGCTCCATGTGAGAATCAACAGACATTGCAATTTCCCCTTCCTCTAAGTCATCTGTCTGGCAAAAATTATCACAACGTAATCAGAATAAGATAGAAAAACCACCACGAAAAAAAATTCAAAATACAATTGAAGCAACATACCATCCTTTTTGAACCTGGTCGGGCATCTAATGCTGACAGGGAACCAAATTTCTGAGAGGAAATTGATGGTGATACTATCTGTGTCACTTTTTTACTGTCGGAGGACGATCCAGAGGAACCAGCTTCTCGAACCACCTGATTATTTCTGGCAATTTCTAAAGATTGAGAAAATTCATATCCACCATCACACAGACCATCTTCCATCTGATCTTTATCAATGGCCTGAGCTCCATCAGCTCCACTATCCCCATCTTCTTCCATATCTCCTGTTATCCCTTCTTCATTTGCAGACCCATTTCTTTCTTCAAAGCTTGCTTCAGAGTATTCCAAATCTTCATCTTCCAGTTCTTTATAACTAGTATGTTTTTTGGGTCGTCCTCTTTTTCTTTCTGACCCAAGTTCAGTTGTATCCACGGCAACACTACCACCCAATAAACTTTTCTTTAATGGTTTTTTTGATAAAGCAGCAACAGCAGTATTAACTTCTTTAGTATTGGCACGAATCCATTTAGGCACATGATCATACCGTGTCATATCATCAATCCAATCCAGTTCATCATCCATTTGATCAAACAGTTCCACTTCCTCCTCACTCCTAGCAATCATGCGATTTACCTCCTGCAGTGACGGCACATCATGGACAGTTTCTTGATACCTCTCTTCATCATGTAATAATGTCTCCAAAGTCAGACGCCTTTCTTCATGTGTTGTTCTTTGATCGAAACGCCCAGCATTAATTACCTCATCTGCCATATCTATCTTATATTGCTGAATATTGTTTCTTATGAGGCCCTCAATAGATCCTATGTAGCGATCCTTGCCTACAAGTTCATCCTCCGAATCAACAGTGCCTCCACCTCTCATTTCATCTTCCTTCTGATGACTGGGGATTTTGTCGACAACTGCTTCCATGTAGATAACCTTGACTGGTCTTTTCTGTCCAATACGATGAGCTCTGGCAACAGCCTGCTCCTCATTTTTAGGATTTGGATCAGGATCATAAATAACAACAGTGTCAGCAGACTGAAGGTTAAGGCCTCTCCCAGCAGCTCGAATGCTAAGCAAGAAGATAAAACAGTCTGAATCAGGGCCATTGAAGTCATTTATAGCTGATTCACGGTCTTCCAAACTAGTTGTCCCATCAATTCTTCTGTACACAAGTCTTCGCCACTGCAGGTATTCTTCCAAGATGTCAAGAAGTTTTGTCATGGTACTGAAAAGTAGAACTCGATGTCCAGTTCTTTGAAGTTTTATGAGGATCCTATCCAGGATCCACAACTTTCCACAAGATTTTACAATGAATTCTTTAGATAAGTCACTGAAGAATGGATAATTAAGCAACGGATGATTGCATGTTTTCCGCAGCTCCATGCATCTGTTGTTTAAAGTTTTATATTGTTTCACCGGGTAGTTCGGATTCCTCTGAAGCTTACGTTCCTCATCCTCGGGATCAAGACGAAGAGTACCAGTTGATTTGACCCAGTCGTAAATAGCACTCTGGACAGATGACATTTTACATCGTAAAACTATGGAGTCCTGCAATGAAGTAATAATACAAGGTTTGAGCCACAAGAAATAGAACAAATGGTCAAGTATAGTTAAGGGGTTATAATCACACCTTTGGGGGGTAGTGAGCCTTCAACATCTTCAACACGGCGCCTGAGCATGAAAGGCTCGAGAATCTGATGAAGTCGATGGATTGTGATGACTTTCTTCTCTGTTTCAAGCCAATCGTCCTCGGCATTTTGAGTAGGACCTTCTTTTTGAAATGGTTTTGAGAACCAGTCATGAAAGGCTTTCTTATTATCAAAAACCTCAGGGAGAAGTAAATTTAAAAGTGACCAGAGTTCCTTCAAATCATTCTGCAAACAAAATCACACCACAACCAATCCCATTAACAAAATTTACATTGTGTCAAGTATCTATAGATTGATTCTATATGACTTATCAATTAGCACATTCCCTCTGGAATTAAATGTAAGCAAAAAAGTGCATGTACTTGAAACCAACTCCTCAAGAATATCTAATAATTTTTGGTAGAGAACCAAGAAAAGTAATAGGTCAAGCCATTGTAGAGGATTTGGAATTAATGGTGGTCTGTCATTGGATTCGATTTAAATTAAGAATCGAGGCTTCTTTTAATCTATTTGTTATTCACAACATATAATCATTTACTTTATCAAGAAAACTACTTTATAAGGAGTGATTTGTAAAACAGCTTTAAATACATTACCAGCAACAATTAAGCAAGCAACATTAACATAATCTGAAATCAATTTAACCAAAGGATATGGTAACAACATATTCAAGCATTTGATCCGTAAAAAATAGTTAATTGACCTAGCACCACACTTAGCACTGTCCTTCAATTTAATTATGCAGAATTCCAACAAATAAGAAAGACCAAGAAGATTAAAAATTGTACAGTTGACGGTCAGAAATGGTATTCTTTGATCCAAGTAGTGTGCACAAAAGAAATAAAAGTATATGCAGTAACAGACACTACTTGTTTACAATAATGCAGTATGTTGTATCAAAAGAAACCAGACCTGCAACGGTGTGCCAGTCAAAAGCAGACGTCTTTGACAACGATACCTATCAAGGTCACGCGCTAAAACTGAATCTCTATCCTTCATTCTTTGTGCTTCATCAATCACAATATACTTCCAATCAATTTTGGAAAGTTTTGCCCGGTCATACATGATGAACTCATAAGTAGTCACCAAGACATTAAACTTCAGAGCAGAAACCTATTGTAAATGTAGAAAAAGAAAATTAGGCAGTTATTAACAAAATTAGGAGATGATTTTGTTCTCCTTAAATTAGATTTTATCTTATTGTATTGATTTATTTCAGACCATTAATAGTCCTAATGATTGTGGCAACATTAATTTATTGCAACTTCTTCTCTATAAACAATCTCAGACTGTGTTGATAAACATGAAAGTAACTTTCCCATTAGCGGTATGTGTGAATAACGTGAGGCACACTTACTTGATGAAATAATTTCGATCTATAATCTTTCCCTCCAGCATAAAAAATGCATGACACAGATGGTAACCACTTATATAACTCACTCTGCACAACAAAAATAAATTTTCTAGTTAAAATAATTACAAAATAGTAATATTAATCAAATGAATAAGTTTAGAAACTTACCTTCCAGTTAACCATAACAGCATTTGGGACAATTATAAGATGTGGACCATAGTTTCCTTTGAATTCCATCAAGTATGCAATCAATGCCATAACCTAGGGAAGGAAAAAAATATGAAAGTTTAAAAGTTATTATACAATATCCTTAAAAAACAGATGAACATTTTACATCTCCCATGTAAGACATACTGAACTTAACTAAGCTGCCAAAAAAGATTATGATGTATATCTTTTCCAATCTAAGGAAGAGAAGAGAAATAAAAAATAAGGCTAACCTGTACAGTTTTACCAAGACCCATCTCATCAGCTAAAATTCCGTTTAATTTGTTGTTGTACAAAGAAAGCATCCATTGCAATCCAACCTTATTAAAAAAGTGTCAGAGCCTTGAAAACTTTCTCAAGAATACAACATAAGGCAGTCACTTAAAGAATAACTATTTCAATAATGTAGCAACCTACAAGTTGATAGTCTCTCAATGTTCCAGCTCGTAAGAGCGATGGTTGTCTTATGACCATTTCATTCACCGCATGTGCGAGGTTGTAATACCTGGAATGTAGAAAATTAAATTTAGTTTTAAAAACAGTTATATCAACATGATCATGGTATTTATATAAAAATTCGCAGAAAAAAAATACATAAAAACATTCTGCATAAAAATTTCATTACAATCACACCTTCCCGAGCATTTTTGTGTAAAAACATAAAACATACATAAATATTAGAACTAAATTAACAAAAACTCACTTGTTGACAGATGAACTGTCTCTAGGAGCATTCATCTCCAGAAAACGATTCCTAATCATCACTTCCTCTCCTGCACAAGTAGCAGCAGCTCTGACTTCTTCTTCGGAAAGACCCTATGGTCAAAACCAAATCATGAATCAGAGACATGCATATGATCTTATAGAACAAGATTTTTATAGGAAAATCTCAGAATCCTCAAAACTAATAGAAAAATGTGATTTGACAGAGACGTTTTTTCTTGCTAAAAAAAAGACGTTTTTTCAAAATATTGGATCAGTGAAGGGAAGGGGTTAATGAAACATGCCTGCAACCTTGCAGCAGCAGCTGCTGCTTATTGCTGCCTCTTCTACTTCTTGTTGGTTTTTGGCAACTGTTATCTTACTTCCTAATTTATGTAGATACTCCTCAGTCTGGGATAAGAAAGATGAAAGAACTTCATATCTCTCTGCAGCCTCACCCGGAATGCTAGTCTGCTGCTCCAGCAACATCTCCCTATATCTGTCAACATCATTGTTTTTAGGGCTTCCATTCTTCTATTTCTATCGTCATCTTTATGTTTTGAGAATTCCGCAACATCCTCTCATGATATTTGGCTACCCCTGTTGCGGGCAGTACGGGCATCACGAATTGCCCAGTGTGCCTCAAGAAGTTTCTTACGCCATAGAAATATAGATTTGAGTTGCTTCTCCCTAGCAGCTTTTTGAGATGCCTGCACTTGTCTAACAAGTTCCACACGTTGGCGCTCACACAACCTAACAAACTTACGATATGGCCTATCTGGCATTGCCATTATCTCTTGTTGCTGTTGATCAATCTCATCCCTCAGACGTGTCTGAAGATCTAAAAGACGGAGCTTTTTCTCTTCAATTTGTAGTCTCAACACAAGATCAGGCCTAATTCGTTTCCTCTCCAAGTTAACAGCCAGTAAGCCTTCAATCTTCTTTAAATTTTCTGTTCGCTTCTTGCCAAGTACTTCAATGCCTTCCTCAAAAGAAGATCTTTGACATCATATGCCAGTGATAAATTATTGCTGTTGTTTACCATCATAGATGACCCAAAAGAGTCATGTTTCCTAGTGAAGAACGGAAAATCAAACAGGGGTCCGTGATATTTTCTGGTTGGTCCCACATCCTTTGGCTGAGAAACAGTGTTTGGCTGTGCCGGTTTTGTAATTTGCATTGTGTCAGATACAGAGGCTTGTGGTGCAATAGCCTTTCCCCTATCTGATGCCAACTCATTTCTAACAGGAGTACTGTTATTTCCATGTTCACTGTCCTGCTTTGACTTAATAGAGGATCCAATTGGTTTCTGCTCTTCCTTTCCAGCAGTTGATATTGAAGCAGATTCCTTTGATACAGACGGCACAACAGATTGAATATGAACTGGTGGCAGAGCAGATTTCTCATCTCTGGAAAAGGATTCCTGCTTTACAGAACTGGGTCCATTAACAACAAGATTAGATTGTGATTCATTGGCCTCAACATTCCGTGGTTGTTCTGCCACAATATTTCCAGCAGATTTGACTTGATTTTGTCCTGCTGCAGGATGGGTTGGGTGTTTTGCCTGCAAATCAAGAGGTGGTGGAGTGATAGCTTGAAGAAGTTCTTGAGGCAGAGTACCTTCTCCTTTCTATAAAAACCAAGAGAAAATAAATTAGTATGATTAAGAACACATATAGCACATCTTTCCTGGAAGTATATATAACACAACACAGGCACACATAAGGTGATGCAGATAAAGAGAAAAGACTAGGAGGTATAACCTTTAACCGCCTAAATGCTAGTATCTGTGCTTTAAGAACATGTAGCTGTTGTTTGGTAAATCCATTCTGTCGGTCAGGCATCTGAGCTGGTGCCCCTTGAGATTTAGCATTATTTCCCGAACCCCCTTCTTTTGTTGGACCTCCAGCCTGTGTCGTGGATTGGTTTAACTGCCTAGTGTACTGTGTTTGAGGAGGTTCTGCCCCAGAAGATGAGCCTTTTACATTCAAAGGATGGTCTGCACCTAAGTTCATGGTTGCAGAGGATTGCTGAGAATGATAAGAAGGCATTCCATTTCCAGCTTTTACTTGTTGCCTCACAGGAGCTTGAGACTCTTTACCATGACTGCATGAATTACTGAGCTGAAAACTGAAGGCCACTGTCTGCCTGCCTGAAGAACCTGACTGCCCAGACATGTCGCTTGATGAATTAGCATGCTCTCACTTGCAACTGCTGGAGAATTAACCTGCTGTTTTGAAACAGGGACCGATGACGACTGTGCGCCAATGTTGCTCTCACTGGTCTTTGGTGGTAGGACCATCCTTGACTGCATCAATGGAATGAGCTTTGCCATTAAATGTGCATTCGTAGGATGTGATAAATCAATATTATTCTCACGTGCCCATGCCTGCATGGCTTGCAATTGAGCAGCTACTGCAATCTGGCTGTTCATAACATTTTGGATACCATGCTGTGCTTCTGGTGCTTGAATGGGTCTTATCTGCTGTCCTTGCTCCATCTGCTTTTCTCCACGGACATTGTGTTCAGATGAATTCCTAGAAGACGATCCTTGAGCTTGATTCATTGCCTGCATTGCCATAATGTCCTGCATTTTCAGATTTCCCATGCGCATTTCCTGGTCTTTTACGGATGCAGGGTTTAACATTCCCATCTTAGCATGCTGTTGCGGATGAATTCCCATAGTAGGCTTTTGGTGTGCAGCCTGAAAAGCATATTGAAGGTATGCTTGGTGGACAGGGTTTAGCATTTGCTGCTGCTCACTATTTTGACCTCTGAGCTGAGCATCTTGATTGGAACCATGTTGAGCTAAATCGTTGAATTTTCGAGACTGCTGGGGCAGTTGCATAGCATTAGGTTGTTGGAAATTGTTACTCCCAAATACACCTTGACGCCCTGCTTGATAAGCTAAAAATGCTTCATTTCCTTCAGGCTTTCTAAGCAGTTGCTGTTGAAATGTCTGCATTTGAATACAGTTACATAAATGTCATTGTTCCATAAACACTAATCATTTGGCAGAAAGGTTGCCCTAATAACAATACATACTTAAGATAAGATAGTAAAGCAAATTCCTTGTTTTCAACAGACAAAATTATACAAAAACTGCATCTAGCAGTCAAGTATAACAAGATCATTTGGTTCGAAGACTTACAACTGTATTCATTATCTGAACTTTCCAAAATTAAAAAAACAAGAAATTTAAAAATACGAAAGAGCACTCCTTGGAAACTCACACAATACAGTATATAAGTAAAACTCAAACCGTGCCGTATACTGTCGTAACAAACATAGGAGCATAAACAAGACCAATAATATGAAGTGTAACAAACTCCAAACCACCATTATGACACAGCAAGCAGAAAATCAGTCCTATATTAGTGATCACAGCATTTTAGGGAAGAAGATACCAAGATGATTGCATTATATACAAAACTAAGTCAACAAGAAACAGACAATATAAGTTATATACCAAACTAAGTCAACAAGAAACAGACAATATAAGTTATATACCAAACTAAGTCAACAAGAAATAGACAATATAAGTATTAAATTAATGACATTCCTCAGATCTTGCTACTAATACGTAATAATAGTAAGTTAAACGTAGCACGAAAAAGTAAAGGTAAATCAACAATATGCAGAAGCTGACAAAACAGCATGTTTAAACCAAGACAAATAACCTCAAGTTTTATCAATTAGACATTTCATAAGCCTCATCAATGTCTAAGAAAATTCCAGAAACATTTCTAGTTATGTTTTAAAATAAGTAAATAAATGTTACATATGAACATAAAATAAATGCAAAAAAGACCAAATAGTTATTGGGAAAAAACATATCAAAACCCACCACAGAGTTCATAGTGATTAAGAGGAAGCTTAACTAGAATAAACTGACAATGACATCACATAACTGCACCCTGAGTTCAATTCAAAGATTACCATTTTATACAAAACAAAAATATCAACACATAAACACATACATAGGTTGACTATTCTAGTACAGCCGAAAATTAATTGTTGTTGAAATAAAGAAACCACAATTCCGACAATCTAGGACAGAATAAAGACAGGTAAGAGGTTGTCACAACTCACAATTAAAACCCAAAATGAAAAAGAAAATAAATATAGAAATTTCAGCATAACCCAAATTCCAACACCCACTACACACTCCCAATTCCAAAACACCATCAAAATTCAAAAACCCATAAACCAAAAAAAGCAACCTTTTCACACACTACACTACTTCTACTAAAACAAGATCATAAATTAAGCTAAAATTCATAAATTCCACACCTGCCTAGAAGAACCTAACTGCTGCTGCTGTTGCTGCTGTTGTTGTTGATGCTGTTGCTGCTGGTGTTGCTGATGCTGCTGTTGCAAAGATTCAAATCCCAACTGTGATGCTGAAGATGAAGAAGAGGGTGAAGCAGCAGCCGAAGTGGACGGCCGACCCGCCTGCCGGCCAGGACCACCACCACCACCACCGGAATGCATACAAACAAACTCAGAATTTCAATAGACCTCCACGTGGCAATAAACAACCCCACAATTTTCAGATCACTCACACTACAAACCCAACCCAAAAAAAAACAAAATTTTCAAAATCAGTGAAACCCCACAAAAGGAAAAACCTCAAATCCCAATAAAAACCCCCAAAATCTTCGGATTAATCCAACATTTTTCTGCTTTTTCTCTCTCTAGCTGAAGCTTGTCGACAGCGATTTTCTCTCTCTAAAAAGCCGCGATTTTAGGGAGAAGATGGATCTTGGGAATCGAAGGGTGGTAACAGAGAGGGAAGTTGTCCGAATCGGTGTGGAAATTCCACTGAGCGATTGTGCAATTTTTGGTCAAACCCTAGCTATATTTTTTTTTTTTTTGTTTTTTAAAAATATAGAAAATGGTTTTTTTTAGAGAGAGAAAGAGGAGAGAGAAAAGGTTTGAGGTTGGTAAAGTTGAGAGTGTATTATTAAAGAGGACCCTTTTGTTTTTGCCCCTACTTTCTCGTTAAAATTACCAACGTAACCCTTTCTTAAATCATGACTATTTATTTTTTCGAATTGCTCTTTTCATTACCACGGCGAAAAGTCACAACTGATTTTAGAATTTGAAATTTCATTCTTATATGAATTATTTTTACATATTCCTTAGTGCAAAGTAGTGAGTCACTCTTGTTTTACTAAAATTTTATGTGGTGATGCATTTTTGTATTAATAGTAGGATGAGTCTGAAGATAAAAATTTTGTAACATTTTTAATTTAAAATTTTAATGAGTTTTATAGATGTTTTAGACTGGTCCAGCACTTGACTCATGGTTATCGAGGTTCAATCTAATAAGCAGATTCGAAGGCTCATTTGTCTATAACAGGTAGGGTTCCCCTTCTGTGCACGTTAGGACCACGTGGCTAATGATTATTTAACTACCATATGTCCTCCGAGAATACCGGGTTAACGCCTCATATCTTAGAGTAATCGTCACTCCTCAGAATCTTGACACCACGTATATCACGGAGCGACAGACTAGGGAGGAGCTCACGTGCTAGACTCTTTGCTCACGCAAGCCCTGGTAGTCCGTTAGTGGGCTTGGATCGACTACCCACTAACTAGACCTTGGCCAGCGTTAGGGGTCTATAAATACCCTCTCATTCGAGAGGGTCAGGTAACACATTCATTCTCTTCTTTTCCTTGCTTGTTCTCTCGCTTGCCTATTCTTACTTTAGCATCAGAGTGTCTTGCAGGTACCCTCTCATCTCCTTCAACCGGCGTTGCAGCTGGACCGTGACGAACCTTCTAGTCAAGTATGATTAGTGGCGCCGTCTGTGGGAATCTTGTTTTCCTCGTCTTTCTCCATTCTAAAGACCAAAATAAACCTTTTTCTTTTGTCATGGCCGACCCAACTAACAACGCTGAGAACACTCTCCTCGCCGATCTGGCCAACAACAACAGCCCCGAGTGTGACCCTAGGGACGGGCGCACGGCCTCTTCCTCAACAAAGTCTCACCGGGGCAACGGGGAGGGTGACGAAGCTCACCATCAACATGTCCCCGACCCCGTAATTTTTCAAGAAATTCAGGCGCCCGCCAGCGGATCATCGTCGCTGTTCGCGATCATTAACGGATGAACCTCATGTTATTCACCGGGGAACGTCTCAACATCTTTGAAACCTCCGTGTTGGGAGACATAGGAGGCCGATTATTGGTCTCCCTCTCGAAGACACCGCTCCTAGACTCCCGTGGAGGACCAAGATGGATGACACTCAAGCCCGACACGTCGATCAGGCGAGGTCCGTGTCGGCGGAATCCTCGGAACGACCCCTCAGTGGGCTCATTCGCCTCCCGCAAAGCGTGGGGCGAGAGCCGGAAGAATCGTGGAGGAATCCTCAAATCGGGAACCTTCCAGAGATACCATCGCCACGGCGATCCCGTCCGCTCTCGAGCGGAGCGGCGAAGACTCTTGCGGTCCCTTGTCGCGATCATGGAGGTCCCCATCCCGGGGCATGGAAAAACTCCTTAGCTCACTAGCTACGATGAGGTGGACGACCCCATCGACGGCTTCGAGACAATGCTTCATTACCTCGACATCGGAGGTCCTATCAAACGCAGGCTGTTTCCCACCACGCTGAGAAAAACAACCATGGACTAGTACAAAAACTTACCCCCGGGTCTATACACTCCTGGAGGGACTTGAAGACCTAGTTCATCAGCACCTTCATTGTCTCTCGTAGGCACCCGAAGGCAGAGGCCTCCCTAGAGGCTATTATCCAGAGAAACGACGAGACTCTCAGAGAGTACATCAACCGTTTCAATAGGGAAGCCATCCAGGTCCCCTGTGATGATCAAATAAAGCGCTACTTTCGAGAAGGATTTCTCCCTAATGCGGATTCGAAGCGGTCGATGTCGAACCCCAGCTACCTTGATGTCCTATTCGACAAAGCCCGAGCATACATCACGTCGAGGATAAAGAGGTGCTAACGCTCGAGAATCGAGGAACCACGGATCAACCGGTTCCACTCGACACCTCGATGCCCGCGATATGAAAACCTCCCGATGCCCGATGAGGCGGAGGAAGGACAAGCCTTGGAGCCCGCGAACAACGCGGTCCTACGGGCGCTTTATAGACTACACCGCTAACAACTTCCCATGGCGGATCGACCGGTGCTCGGACACGAAATTCAAGGGCGGTGGGATGCCCAAAGCCTACACCCCGAGCCGGTGACGGGGCAATCTTGTCGGTACCATCGAGCCATGGCCATCGACTAAGGATTGCATCCATCTCGGGACGATCGAAACATTGATCAAGGCGGGAGGCTTGGGCGATATAAAGGCGGGCGTCTCGGGAACTCGGGAAGTCAAAGAGGTCGACGATGAGACTAGACCGCAAGGGATGTTGGCCCTTCTAGATCGCTACTCGGTGAATAGACATCGAGGATTTGAGTCCTGAAAACATGGACGAGGACTCTCTCCTCCCACGTGGGAGGGTTCCGGAGCCATGGTCATATCTGGAGGAGGAGACACGTCAATAAACTCGGCTAAGAGGAAGTTTGATGAACGATCGAAAAAAGGCCCTAATCAATGAGGTCTTCCTCGAGCAATTCTGGGGAAGATTCGAGTCGATCACCTTCTACCTCGAAGAGCTTCCCGGTGGCGCGCCAAACTCACATATTCCCCTCCTCATCAAGGCAAGGATGGCGAATTTCGAGGTGCACCGGATCCTGGTCGACGAGGGGAACTCGGTAGACGTATAATATCCTTACATGACATATGCTCCCTATATGTGTTCAATATCCTTATCGAACATGTATATTCGATCTTTATGTGTCCATTATCTTACTGGGCATGTATATTTCGAAACCTTTGTTAGAGTCATCTTCGGTCGGTCTCTTTCTGGTGTATGTCTAATATCCTTACGACATATGCTCCTATATGTGTTCAATATCCTTACCAAACATGTATATTCGATCTTTATGTGTCCATATCCTTACGGGTATGTATATTTGAAATCTTTGTTAGAGTCATCTTGATTGGTCTCTTTCGGTGTATGTCTAATATCCTTACGACATATGCTCCTATATGTGTTCAATATCCTTACCGAACATGTATATTCGATCTTTATGTGTCCAATATCCTTACGGGCATGTATATTTGAAACCTTTGTTAGAGTCGTCTTGATCGGTCTCTTTCGATGCATGTCTAATATCCTTACGACATATGCACCCTATATGTGTTCAATATCCTTACCGAACATGTATATTCGATCTTTATGTGTCCAATATCCTTACCGGGCATGTACATTCGAAACCTTTGTTAGAGTCGTCTTGATTGGTCTCTTTCCTGTATGTCTAATATCCTTACGACATATGCTCCTGTGTGTTCAATATCCTTACCGAACATGTATATTCGATCTTTATGTGTCCAATATCCTTACGGGCATGTATATTTGAAACCTTTGATAGATTCGTCTTCGGTCGGTCTCTTTCCGGTGTATGTCTAATATCCTTACCGGACATATTCTCCCTATATGTGTTCAATATCCTTACCGAACATGTATATTCGATCTTTATGTGTCCAATATCCTTACCGGGCATGTATATTTCGAAACCTTTGTTAGAGTCGTCTTCGGTCGGTCTCTTTCCGGTGTATATCTAATATCCTTACGACATATGCTCCTATATGTGTTCAATATCTTTACCGAACATGTATATTCGATCTTTATGTGTCCAATATCCTTACGGCATGTATATTTGAAACCTTTGTTAGAGTCGTCTTGATCGGTCTCTTTCCGGTGTATGTCTAATATCCTTACCTAACATATGCTCCCTATATGTGTTCAATATCCTTACCGAACATGTATATTCGATCTTTATGTGTCCAATATCCTTACCGGGCATGTATATTTCGAAACCTTTGTTAGAGTCGTCTTCGGTCGGTCTCTTTCCGGTGTATATCTAATATCCTTACCTGACATATGCTCCCTATATGTGTTCAATATCCTTACCGAACATGTATATTCGATTTTTATGTGTCCAATATCCTTACCGGGCATGTATATTTCGAAGCCTTTGTTAGAGTCGTCTTTGGTCGGTCTCTTTCCGATGTATGTCTCATATCCTTACCTGACATACCAGAACTTTTGTTCCCAATCCCACTTTTTACAAAAAAACATCAAAAAACCACTCAGAGAGCAGCATTAGAAGATCATCTCAGAGAGAAGGATGTTCAGCTATCTTTGGCAATAGAAGAAATTGGGCAGCTCAAGATCTAGTTGGGAATTCAGGAGTCTACAGGTTTCCCTATGTCAGATTTTTAGGTTTATTATTGTTGAAGTACTTCGTGGAACAATTTGTATCTTTGTTTCTGTTGTTTTAATGAGATTTGGTTCAATCGGTGTTCGTCACTTCATCTTGTGCTATTGCCCAAAAACTTCGCTACGAGTATTAGAATCCTGGGAATATATAAACATGTCATTGCATGCATTGCATATATGTTCATGCATATACATACCTCATGCATAACAGGTTTCTAGTTGGTGTTCTTATTTTGACTTTACCTTTATTATCAGAGGAGATTCAAGACGACAATTCACTGTTACTCTACCCGAAGTAATTTTCCGAGGCAGATGGAGCAAGTACAAGCAGAGCTTTCTAAGTTGAGGATCCAGATGGCTACCCAAATGACTCAGTTCAAGGAAGCAATCACGAATTTAAACCGCAGGCAGGACGAGTTTTTCCAAAAAGGAGAAATAAAAAGAAAATTTTATATATAATATAATTTTTTGACATAATATATATATATAATTTTTTTAAATTGACAAGTGAAACTATTTTAGAAACTAGAAAACAAAATAATATTAATAATATAGTGGACAATGCATATATTATCTTGAGCAATTTATGCCAAATATAAAACAAAAAGGTATTATATTTGTTGCACCCCAAAATTTGCCCTCCTATACCGATTTTACTTGGTTTAGGCTTTGCATTCATTTGCATACGTTTCCATTGGGCCACTCGCTTTAGACATTCATTCGCTCATCACATCTGCATCATTAGTTGCATCTAGGGTGATCGAAATTCAAACTCGCTTCATTTTGTGTTTGTAAAGTATCCACCATTGCACATTCATGCATTAATGTCATTGATTCTATGGTTTTAGGCTCGGATTGGCTTGAGGTAATTATTTTACAAGATATGGAAGATGTTTATGCTTTCAATCAACCCAGGAGATTTGAGAATGACAAGGTTTTAGCAGTAAATCTTATTTTCTCTTATCCATCGGATCCTATGGGTGGGTTTCTGTTTTAGAGGTCACGTTGAATTTTATCTCCTTCCACAAGTGATTTGCTCATCAAAAGGTTTAGAAGGTGAAGTCGAAGAATTATGCTCACATGGGTTACAATTTTCTTTGAGAACTTTCTTGAAGGATTGAGTTTTAAATTAAGATGACGTCTATCATCCAAATGGGGGTTATTTTAATTGCAAGATAACTTGGATTTCAAAGTTTTGGGTTACAAGATTATCAGCTTTTATAATGCATATTCAATGCATTATTGAGTTTGAAAGAGGATTGAGGAAATTAAAAATGTTTTCAAGATACTATTTTCACAAATATTCAAGTTTTCGTTCTCACCCGTAAGCTTCAAATAGCATGAATACTTCATCAACTTACATTGGTTTACTTCATGAATATGCAAGGAGAATTCATGTTCTATGACGTTTTTCCAGAATATATTATCCCATGTTCTATTTCCTATGGCCTAGTTATATCTATAACATGATTTCTTCATCAGAGCTTTCAAGGAATTTTTTTTTCCAACCATAGGAATCAAGTCTCAATTCAAAGAGCCAAATTTCAAGCAAATGCATTCAAATATTCTAAATTTATCTTTTCCAATCTTGTCATTCGAGGTTCAAGGTTTCATTCAATTCTAAGACGACATTCAAAGAATGCCCATTTACAAAGTAGAATCAAAATTCTAAACTCAACATTCAATTAAAGTTGGCAAGATTATTTTGTTCAAACTCATTTATTCGCATGATGCAAATTGTCATTCAAATTCACTTTAAGAAACTTTCAAGTTTCGAGTTATTTGTTCAAGGTTACAAACACAAGTTACAAATTGGCCAAGAGTTCTAAGCATACAAGCTATATGGCCTAAAGTTTCAAACATACAAGCAATATTACTTATTCTATATCCTAATCCTATATTTTCTAACGGAAATCTTCGTTGCTTTCCTTTTCAAATTTCCCTCCAAGCTTTCTTGATCCATCTTCAAGCCTTTCCTTCTCATCCAAGGTTTCTTCTACCATCCATCCTCACCATCGTTGCAATTCATGAAAACAAGAAAGAAAAGAATGGTTAGCAAGTAACGGGCAACATTAAATATACAAGGCATTACACAATTTTCTTAATCTCATCATTAGGGATTTGTATTTGGGATCAGTTTTCTTAGGGATTTATTTTTCTTAATCATGTTCAAGAAAACCTCACCTCTTGCAAATCACAACACCTCTTTGTTGTTGGTTCACAAAAGGTAAGTGTGATTCAGTCAGCATCATAATCACTAGTTTTGAAAGGCAGCTGCAACAAGTACAAGTACAAAGCTCGAATCGAAAAACAACCCCAAGCAGTCGAATCAGAAAGCAAATGTTTCAGCCCATTAAGTGACAATATTGCTAAGTCCAGTACAGAAAACAAGGCTGACATAACAGACCAAAGTTGGCATAACATGTCAAAAACAGAATACCAAAGCCCAATCGTTTTTTTTCACAAGCAGGCCATGTTCCAAAATATAATCTCAGAGCCAAAACCCTAATTCTGTCACTATAAAAGCATCAAATGCACAAGAACCAAGGAGGCGCCACTGCTCATTCCAAAACCCTAACCGAAACATAACAAGAACAACATTCAAGAAACCGAAAACTGAAATAGAACCACGGTTCGAACCCCAAACAAACACAAAATACATCATTTCCCAAATACAAAAACCCTTCAGAAATCGTAAAAGCCACAGAAAGAGGAAGTTAGAAAGGTAATACCCGATTTTCTTCAAAGGTGCGAACTCTATGGCGTCATCCTTCTCTTTCTCTCCCGTTTCTTCCATTTTTTGCACATGAGCATCATCGATTTCGTCACTTTAGGGTTAGGGTTCCCTTTTCCCCTCTTTCAGTTTAGGGCTACTTGTAAGAATCAACAAAACAAATATGAAATCGAGTTCAAACAAAATCAAACGGATCAAAAAACATGAAAGAACCATGTTCCACGATGAGTCGCCGCCGTCACCGCCACGAGGGCGATTTCCGGCACAGCCATCCTCTTTCCTTTTTCCAGATCGCGGCGAGGATGAGAGAACGGTGAAGGTCGTGAGCGAGAGAGATTGAGAGAACCGGTGAGGATCGTGAGCGAGAGATGAGAGAACCGTGAGGGTCGTGGCGAGAGATTGAGAGAACCGGTGAGGATCGTGAGTGAGAGAGATGAGAGAACCGGTGAGGGTCGTGAGCGAGAGAGATTGAGAGAACCGGTGAGGATCATGAGCAAGAGAGATGAGTTTTCAGTGAGGATTGTGTGGGTAAGAGACGTATGAGAGACAGATTTTAGTATCTGTTTAGTTTTTTTTTAGGTTTTTTTTTTAATTATTAAAACATAGTTTAGTATTATACTAAATATAATTAAGATTAATATTTTTTTTTAGTTAACTAGTAAAGACACAAAGTTAATATACAGTTTAGTAAAAATAACTAGATTAAGCTTTGTTGTTTAGTCCAGGCGGTGACACTTGTCACCGTCTGTATGGTCTGTGTGTAATTTGTTGCAGGTACATTCATGATGAGCAACTTTGCACCTTCCCTCACAGCCATCAGATCTGTTCTAGTTCAAATCGGCGTTCGAATGATGGTCCATCTTACGATGCCATGGGTGTCCATACAAGATCCGAAGTTATTGGGCTTGGACTCGACTTGCTCTTCACACCCCGGATCGACTACAAGCCCATTTCTAAATTCACTCTTTAATTTATTTATTTATGCAAGTATTTTTTTTATTTGATGTATTAAATAATAATTAGTATATGATAGTTTTTATTTGCTAAATTATCGATTAAATTATTAGTTATTTTTTATCAAGTAAAAAAAATCCATCCTAATAATTATTTAAATTCCAGTTGTATTGTGTGTTAATTTTTTATCCGTTTTTCTTTTATCCGCTTGTATGTTTTATTACGCAATCGTACACTCCACTCACAAATTAATATAAAAGAAACGCGTCTCGATCTCTCATTTTGGTTCCCACACCAAATTCTCTAAAGGTCTCATGGTTGGGGATGGGCATGGCCATCCTCACGAGGTTAATCAAAGCCCTCGTTGCTTTGATTAATCATAACCGGATAAACATTTGTCCACATACCAATTATCCATGCACCAGGGTCTCATGGTTGGGGATAGGAGCACCTATCCTCACGAGGTTAATCAAGTCCACATACTTGATTAATCATAACCCAAAACATTACTTCTCTTCGTCCAATATCGAAACTCTTAAAACACTTTCAAATTAAAATAATTAATTGAATTTGTTTTCTTTAAATCAATTTTCTATATAAAAAAAAAGAACACTTGGTTGGGATTTGTTTCAATTATTAGATGTTAGCCTAACGATTTAAACAAATCGAAGTTTCTAGGTTGTTAGATGGTAGCCTAATAAACTAAAAACTTTTATCCATGTTCTAAAACAAAAAAAAAATACAGTGTTATGGCATTTAATTAAATTGTTGGATGATAGCACGATTTAATTAAATTTAAAGTATTTGGGCCGTTAGATGATAGCCTAATGACTTAAATACTTTTATTCCATACACTTAATAAATGTGAACTTTGTTTCACCTCACCCTTTTCATAATAAAGATTTTGGATGAGAGATGATTGGTCGAGCTCACTCACCAATTTCGAGTATTCGAATCGTTAGATGATAGCCTAACGTTTTGGTACTTGTCATCCACAAATTAAAATCAATTCAACCCATTCAAATTCTTTTTCGCTCATACGCGATCATCAAAACATTTCTATTAAAATCAACACAACCAATTCAAACATTTTCAACAAGAACTACGAAGTTTTGACTTTCCCATTGCGAGGGAATACGTGAGGCGTTTGAAACCGTGTCAAACTCAAAATAATAATAAACAAACCCCTTTTCTTCTTTCTTATTCATAATTTAGAAATTAGCGAATACACACACAAACACACTTCGAACTAAATGGGTCCCATCGAGTACGATGGACGTAAGAGGTGCTAATACCTTCCTCTTGCGTAACCGACTCCGAATCCATCCTTTTTGGTCATGTAGACCGCCTTATCCGATGTCGTGGGTTTTATCTATATTTTCCCGTTCTTTTTTAGAACAAATAAAATTAGGTGGCGATTTCATTGTTTTCGAAAATTTAAATGATTTTTGAAAAACAAGTTGCTTCAATATTTTTATTAGAACTAATATAAAATTTATCAGTATTATAAGAAAATTTCATGTATATATAGTTTAATTATTGAATGGCTAATAATATTGTTTTCTATGAAAGTATGTACGGTGAATAACAAGATCTATAAAATTTTAAAGATATCAATATTTTTTAAATGAAAATTTCTCAAACTTTAAATATTTATTTAATTAATATAACAAAATGGTTGAACTAAAGTTATACCTCAAACATTACCTATTTATAAGGTATTGGATTCACATAAATAACAATAAAATGAGGAGATAAAGGAGTTGTATGATTGTGTCATATAACTATTTTTATTTATAAATATAAAAAATAATCGTCTACATAGAAAGATAAATACAATTTACAGTCGAGTGTTTTTCAATTGCAACAAAGTGATACAGATCGCTCTTATCCTTTGAATAATGATTTCATTAATAAATTGAAGGGAACAAATAGTAAAATACTTAAATTTTTTATTTTATTCTCTCTTTCTTTCAGTTCTTTAATGGAACCCTCAACTGTATTCTTATTGGTGTCCTTGGTAAAAATTATTGAAAATATCGTTCTCTTATTATCTTAACATTAGAGAAAAATTAGGTCAATACAGAAATAGAAGGCAAGCGGACAATAAGTTGCGCCGAGTGTTTTGCAATGGAAGCAAAGCAATGTAGAACAATATTATCCTATTAATGATGATTTCATTAAGAAAATAAAGGGAACAGATAATAAAATAATTAAAAATTTATTTAGTTATCTGTTTAATTCATTACATTTATGGAACCCTCAACTGTATTCTTATTGGCGTGCTTGGTACCAATTATATACAAAAGTGAGATTTCCAAATTAAATTTTTTGAAATAAATAAGGAACTTTAATGGAATGTGACAACTTGAACTCTATTTTAAAGTTTTCCAATATTTATTTTTCCATTATTTCAGTTTATGTTTTGCTATTTTTGGCTAAACGATTATAAACCCCTTCAACTTATTACTTGCCCTTAATTATAAATATTCTCTTTCAATAAAATGCTTGTGCATTTACACAATTATTTTTTTAACAGCACTACTTCATACACATAAGTAATTTCACTTTAGTGGGTTAAACTGTTTTACCTTTTTTGGTCCGCAAAGGTATAGTAGGATGTCAATGAAAATGCGCCATAGTTTAAAAGTTAAAATTAAATAATTAAATTAATTGTAAAAAATTATTTTTAAAATATATGGTCTAATAGAATTGAAATTAAAGTTATTGTATGCTGCGAAAAATATGCAAATCATAAAAACACGTTATGAAAAATTTTAAAAATGGGCAAAATAAATTTTAAATAGGAGGTTTTTTGTGATACTTATTTCAAATAAAAAAAAACGAGTTTTTCCAAAAAGGAGAAATAAAAAGAAAATTTTATATATAATATAATTTTTTGCCATTATATATATATATATATATATATATATATATATATATATATATATATATATATATATATATATATATATATATATATATATACATGTATAATTTTTTTAAATTGACAAGTGAAACTATTTTATAAACTAGAAAACAAAATAATATTAATAATATAGTGGATAATGCATATATTATCTTGAGCAATTTATGCCAAATATAAAACAAAAAGGTATTATATTTTTATTAGAACTAATATAAAATTTATCAGTACTATAAGAAAATTTTATGTATACATAGTTTAATTATTGAATGGCTAATAATATTGTTTTCTATGAAAGTATGTACGGTTAATAACAAGATATATATAAAATTTTAAAGATATCAATATTTTCTTAAATGAAAATTTCTCAAACTTCAAATATTTATTTAATAAATATAACAAAATGGTTGAACTAAAGTTATACCTCAACCATTACCTATTTATAAGGTGTTGGATTCACATAAATAGCAATAAAATGAGGAGATAAAGGAGTTGTATGATTGTGTCATATAACTATTTTTATTTATAAATATAAAAAATAATCGCCTACATAGAAAGATAAATACAATTTACTGTCGAGTGTTTTCAATTGCAACAAAGTGATACAGATCGCTCTTATCCTTTGAATGATGATTTCATTAATAAATTGAAGGGAACAGATAGTAAAATACTTAAATTTTTTATTTTATTTTCTCTTTCTTTCAGTTCTTTAATGGAACCCTCAACTGTATTCTTATTGGTGTCCTTGGTAAAAATTATTGAAAATATTGTTCTCTTATTATATTAACATTAAAGAAAAATTAGGTCAATACAGAAATTGAAGGCAAGCGGACAACAAGTTGCGCCTAGTGTTTTGCAATGGAAGCAAGCAATGTAGAACAATATTATCCTATTAATGATGATTTCATTAAGAAAATGAAGGGAACAGATAATAAAATAATTAAAAATTTATTTAATTATCATTTCATTCATTCATTTATGGAACCTCATTTGTATTCTTATTGGCCTACTTGGTACAAACTATTTACAAAAGTGAGATTTCCAAATTAAATTTTCTGAAATAAATAAGGATCTTTAATGGAATATGACAACTTGAACTCTATTTTAAAGTTTTCCAATATTTATTTTTCCATGATTTCAGTTTATGTTTTGCTATTTTTGTCTAAATGATTATGAACCCCTTCAACTTATTACTTGCCCTTAATTATAAATATTCTCTTTCAATAAAATGCTTGTGCATTTACACAATTTTTTTTGAATGAAATGAAGGAGATATATTAATTCAAAAATAACTATACACAACGGCGATCAAATAGATCCAGCCAATCAAAACAAGCTAAGAAAACTAGAGCATTAGAGTAACTATATGTTCCCTAATTTTCCTCTTTCTCCATCCTCTATAAACAATGCAATCCAAAATATTATCCACAGTTTTTCCTATATTTGTAAGACCTCCAAAAATCATGTCATTCCTATGCTTCCAGATTCCATAAACTGTTTCCGCTAACGCAAGCCTTAGGATCCTAGCTCTCCAACCTTTTCCTTTACAGTGGGTTATAAGCCAAACACGCTCGTCCCGCCACGGTCTAGGCACGCGATGAATGTTAATCCACTTCAGAATAACTGTCCAGATTTCGCAAGGTATATTGCAATTGAAGAAAAGATGCTCAATGGTTTCTACCTCTTTGTTGCATAGGCTACAAATGTTGTCATTAAGAATGCCAAATCGGGATAATCGCTCCTTGGTGGCCAGTTTCTCGTGGAGGAGCAGCCAGAGGATAAATTTCGCTTTGGGTCGGGCCAAATTGAAGTTAAGAATTCTACCAAGGAACTTTGGGGTTTAAATCTGCAAGCTTCTGTATACCAGCTTCGCGGAGAATCTTCTGCTCACTGTCATCCGATCCCAGCAAGGTTTAATGGTGTCAATAAGGGGTTGCTGCTTCCACATGCTTATAACAATCCAGCTCCAACTCTGACCAGTTGTTGTATTTAACGCAGATGTTCCTTTTAAGTAGTTCACATGGATCCACTTCACCCAGAGATTATCACTTTTACTACAAATATTCCAGAGGCAGTGAAGAAGAGTGACCTTATTCCAAACTAACAGATTGAGGATAGCCAGACCACCTTGGTTCTTGGGGCACACACGATTCCACGCTACGGACTCTTCCTACCAATCTCGTTTACCAAATGAAGGTTACGCGGTGAGCTTCCAATTTTGATCACCTTTCGGGAAGGAAATTACACCATAATTGAATAATTGGGCTAACAACACTTTTCACCAATTACATTCATCCATAACTCAACATTTTTGTGGTCCAGTGGTTCAGCTTGCAGGTGACCTTATCTATAAGAGGGAAATAATGGCGGATATTAAGCTTCCTACTCGAGAGGGACCCCAAATACGATGGGGAAAGAACGTTCTGGCGAGTATTATGCACATGATTGTTTTGATATCTGGTGGAACGCTCCCAAAGAATATACTACTCTTCCTAGGATTAATCTGAAGACCTGTGGAAGTGGAGAAGTCGTGGAAAACAGCCATGAGTAAATTAAATGATTCGACATCACCCGCAAAATAGGAGAATGTCATCGTGAAGGATAAATGCGTGATAGCCAAGGCCTCGCATTTGGCATGATGGTTGAAGTTCGGTTTAATTTCATTTTCACCGGCGGGGTTGAGATATTCGATCATGATTACAAATAGCGAGAGGAGAGATGGGATCTCCTTGGCAATCCACGTTTTGCACGAAGAGGGAGAAAGTTCACCATTGATACGAGAAAGAGTAGGACGGTTGTAACCAATTCCATTATCCAATGAACAAATTTGTGAGGCAAACCAAGCTCGCACATTATCTTCTCAAGAGCTAACCGACCATGTCATACGCCTTTTGAGGTCGATCTGAACCATACAGAGGAGTTCGGTCTTTCTTCCATAGCCTTTGATAAGTTCCGTTGCAAGAAGGATATGATTATAGATGTTATGACCAACCATGAAAGCTGCTTGTGATTTGCTGACTATGGATGGAAGGACTTTTCCCAGTCTGGTGGTAAGAATCTTAGATATAATCTTGAGCACAGTGGTACATCCAGCTATGGGTTTGTAGTCTTTAATGTTGCTAGCATTCTCACCTTTGGGGATAAGTGTCACTAAAGTCTTGTTGAAGCCAGGATGCATACAACCAGTGGTAAAGAATTCGTTAACGCCCATGATGATGTCTTCTTTCATGAACTGCCAGAACTTTTTGAAATTTTTGGCACTAAAGCCATCGACTCCAGGTGACTTGTTATCGCCTATATCCTGAAAGGCTTCCTTGATCTCGAGCTCAGTGATCCTCTTGACAAGCCAATATCGCTGTTCAATGTTAAGTTGATTCCCTCTCTGCATTGCCTCCAGGTCGATTTGCTTAATGCTAAAACAGTTAGTCCCCATTAGGCTGTTGTGAAATTCCATGACTTCTTTCACAATGTCATTCTGAGCTGTAATGATATCCCCATTGTCTTTCTGCAGGAACGTTAAACTTTTGGAATTGTATCGAGTTTTGAGATAAGTGTAAAAGAACTTGGAGTTGCTGTCACCATGATTTATCCACTCAAGCTTAGATCTCTATTTCAGCATGGATGCTTCAGGTTCAAGCAGAGTAAGGAGTTCCTCTGTCAACACTTTAATGTCCTCTATAATTCTGCCATCCCCTTTGTTATGAATAAGAGCATTCTGGGCTTCATGAAGTCTGGTTCTGGTATGCTTCAGTTTGCTCTGAATATTTCCATTGCACCTACTGAATTGCTTTATGGACACTTTGAGCCGTTTCAGTTTGTACCAGAGAATTTGCAAAGGGGAACCTCTAGTAGGGAGATTCAGTTCTGCATCATCATATCCTGGAAACCTTCAACATCAAGCAAATAGTTATTGAATTTGAAATTATGAGACTTGACAATCTTGTTCACGAGCCACATATAAAAGCATAGCATGACCAGAGATGTTTGGAGGTAGGATATTCAGACTGTGGCAGGGGAATTGGTGGAACCATTCTGTATTTGCAAGGACTCTGTCGATACGAGAATAGATGGTTCCAGCACTATGCTTGTTAGACCAGGTAAAGAAATCTCCAAGGCTGTCCATTTCAGCAAGATTAGAGTGATTCGTCATGTTTTGAAAGTCTAGATACTCATACTCACTGACTAGCTTCCCTCCAATCCGGTCTTGGGCTCTAGCAACATTATTGAAGTCTCCAATGATACACCATGAGCCAGTTTGGGTGCTGCTAATTCTATTGATCTCTTTCCAACACAAATTTCTTCTCACCAGATCATTGTGGGCATAAACTGCAGTAAACCAAAACTGAAAATTATCTTGCAGGTCATAAACTCCACTGTGAATAAGTTGACTTGTCTTGTGAATCACTTTCAGAATAATCTTTGAGTTATCCCAATTGATCCAGATCCTCCCATTTTCATGAGTATTGTAATTATCTGTGTAGCTTCCATTAAGTCTCAGCTTCTCTCTGATCTTAGTGGCTTTATTCACCTTCACACGAGTTTCTATTAAAATAGATATAATTGGCTTGATGCTCAAGAGACGGGAGTTAACCTATTTGATCTTGCCAATTTTATTGAGCCCCCTGGTGTTCCATGACACTATCATGGCCCCCTGTCAAAGGGTACTGGAAGCTCACTCTCACCTCCTAGTACCCTAAAACCATTGCTACATGTAGCTCCTGTAAACATACTCTTGCCTTTATCTCTGCTAGCTTTGCTTGGCTTAGCCTAGAAAATGTCCTCAGCCTCTTCAACCTCTGCATTGCTGGGAACTTTCTCCTTTGGTGGGGGAGTCTGCTCAGATTGAGCAGTGTTACACTGCATCATTGTCAGACTAGTAGAAGCAAGTTTAGGCTTTCGCTGCCATATTTTCTTGGTGAGTTTGAATTCACAGTTGTGTCCAACAGCTTGACATTTCTCACAGTATTTTGGTCTCCATTCATATTCTGCTTTTTGGATCATTAAATTACCATTCCCATCTTTAATGCTGATTTCCTCTAACAATTTAAGTGATGTCTACCTCCACAAGGATTCGGGCATATGAGACTCTTAGTTTATGCGATGTGCACTCATCTATTACCAAGGAGTACCAAAACACTACCAATTCGATTCAAATTTGATGCACCCCATAGGTGCAACGGAAGCTTGAGGAGTTTGATCCAGATCAGGATGGTTCGCTGCATATCTTGCTTACGGTTGAAACCTGGCCTCCATTCTTTTAACAACATCGGCATTCCTCTGAACGTGTAAGGTCCCTTCATTAGAACCGCATCCATATCATCGCTGGATCTGAATTTGAGGATGAAGTAACCTTCATCATGGTAATAGAGCTCTGGGAGGCGGATGTAATTCCATGTCTTCAATATTAAGGTTTTGACAGCAGTCATACTCAGATCTTCACCTAGAGCATACATGATGAGGGTTGCTCCGTTGGATCTCGAATCGACATCCTTTTCATCCACCGGATCTCAATTTTTCCATCAACCACTGTGGGAGCAACAAATTTCAGTATCTTACCCTTTGCCGGATTTCGTTTCTCATTAAGCACATCCACCCAAAGTTTATGCTCCGGGGGAACCACTGTCGCACTAACCTCAGGCTTACCAATAGAGGTTTCCACTAGTTTCTCTTCAGTTGTGTCATCGTTGCAAGTATCAGTATCACCTTTACACTGTGATTCTCTGGTCATCTCTGGAGATTCTGGCGGAAAAGAACGAATATGCAGCGTCGACGACACCGAAAGTTTCCACGGCCGCCCTCGATTCCGTTTTGCCATCAGAGAGTTAATTCCAAAAAGTCAAATTTAAAGTTATTGTATGCTCCGAAAAATATGCAAAAAATAAAAATACGTTATGAAAAAGTTTTAAAATGGGCAAAATAAAATTTCAATATGAGGTTTTTTGTGATACTTATTTCAAATAAAAAAAACGAGTTTTTCCAAAAAGGAGAGATAAAAAGAAAAATTTATATAATATAATTTTTTGACATAATATCTCTCTCTCTCTCTCTATATATATATATATATATATATATATATATATATATATATATATATATATATATATATATATATATATATGTATGTATAATTTTTTAAATTGACAAGTGAAACTATTTTAGAAACTAGAAAACAAAATAATATTAATAATATAGTGGATAATGCATATATTATCTTGAGCAATTTATGCCAAATATAAAACAAAAAGTATTATATTTTATTAGAACTAAGTATTATAAGAAAAAATTTATGTATACATAGTTTAATTATTGAATGGCTAATAATATTGTTTTCTATGAAAGTGCGTACGGTTCCTAGCAAGATATATAAAATTTTAAAGATATCAATATTTTTTTTAATGAAAATTTCTCAAACTTCAAATATTTATTTAATAAATATACCAAAATGGTTGAACTAAAGTTATACCTCAACCATTACCTATTTATAAGGTATTGGATTCACATAAACAACAATAAAATGAGGAGATAAAGGAGTTGTATGATTGTGTCATATAACTGTTTTTAATTATAAATATAAAAAATAATCCCTACATAGAAAGATAAATACAATTTCTGTCGAGTGTTTTCAATTGCAACAAAGTGATACAGTCGCTCTTATCCTTTGAATGATGATTTAATTAATAAATTGAAGGAGAGATAGTAAAATGCTTAAATTTTTTAATTTTATTATCTCTTTCTTTCAGTTCTTTAATGGAACCATCAACTGTATTCTTATTGGTGTCCTTGGTAAAAATTATTGAAAATATCGTTCTCTTATTATCTTAACATTAGAGAAAAATTAGGTCAATACAGAAATAGAAGGCAAGCGGACAATAAGTTGCGCCGAGTGTTTTGCAATGGAAGCAAAGCAATGTAGAACAATATTATCCTATTAATGATGATTTCATTAAGAAAATAAAGGGAACAGATAATAAAATAATTAAAAATTTATTTAGTTATCTGTTTAATTCATTACATTTATGGAACCCTCAACTGTATTCTTATTGGCGTGCTTGGTACCAATTATATACAAAAGTGAGATTTCCAAATTAAAGTTTTTGAAATAAATAAGGAACTTTAATGGAATGTGACAACTTGAACTCTATTTTAAAGTTTTCCAATATTTATTTTTCCATTATTTCAGTTTATGTTTTGCTATTTTTGGCTAAATGATTATAAACCCCTTAAACTTATTACTTGCCCTTAATTATAAATATTCTCTTTCAATAAAATGCTTGTGCATTTACACAATTATTTTTTTAATATACACTACTTCATACACATAAGTAATTTTACTTTAGTGTGTTAAATTGTTTTACCCTTTTTTGTCCGCAAAGGTATAGTAGGATGACAATGAAAATGCGCCATAGTTTAAAAGTTAAAACTAAATAATTAAATTAATTGTAAAAAATTATTTTTATAATATATGGTCTAATAGAATTGAAATTAAAGTTATTGAATGCTGCAAAAAATAAAAATACGTTATGAAAAATTTTAAAAATGGGCAAAATAAATTTTAAATAGGAGGTTTTTTGTGATACTTATTTCAATTAAAAACGAGTTTTTCCAAACAGGAGAAATAAAAAGAAAAATTTATATATAATATTATTTTTTGACATAATATAAATATACATACACATGTATAATTTATTTAAATTGACAAGTGAAACTATTTTAGAAACTAGAAAACAAAATAATATTAATAATATAGTGGATAATGCATATATTATCTTGAGCAATTTATGACAAATATAAAACAAAAAGGTAATATATTTTTATTAGAACTAATATAAAATTTATCAGTATTATAAGAAAATTTTATGTATACATTGTTTAATTATTGAATGGCTAATAATATTGTTTTCTATGAAAGTCTATATGGTTCCTAACAAGATATATAAAATTTTAAAGATATCAATATTTATTTAATAAATATAACAAAATGGTTGAACTAAAGTTATACCTCAACCATTACCTATTTATAAGGTATTGGATTCACATAAATAGCAATAAAATGAGGAGATAAAGGAGTTGTATGATTGTGACATATAACTATTTTTATTTATAAATATAAAAATAATCGCCTACATAGAAAGATAAATACAATTTATTGTCGAGTGATTTTCAATTGGAACAAAGTGATCAGATCGCACTTATCCTTTGAATGATGATTTCATTAATAAATTGAAGGGAACAGATAGTAAAATACTTAAATTTTTTATTTTATTATCTCTTTCTTTCAGTTCTTTAATGGAACCCTCAACTGTATTCTTATTGGTATCCTTGGTAGAAATTATTGAAAATATTGTTCTCTTATTATATTAACATTAAAGAAAAATTAGGTCAATACATAAATAGAAGGCAAGTGGACAACAAGTTGCGCCGAGCATTTTGCAATGGAAGCAAGGCAATGTAGAACAATATTATCCTATTAATGTTGATTTCAATATGAAAATGATGGGAACAGATAATAAAATATTTAAAAATTTATTTAGTTATCTGTTTCATTCAATTCATTTATGGAACCCGCAACTGTATTCTTATTGGCCTGCTTGGTACAAATTATTTACAAAAGTGAGATTTCCAAATTAAATTTTTTGAAATAAATATGGAACTTTAATGGAATATGACAACTTGAACTCTATTTTAAAGTTTTCCACTATTTATTTTTCCATGATTTCAGTTTATGTTTTGCAATTTTTGGCTAAATGATTATGAATCCCTTCAACTTATTACTTGCCCTTAATTATAAATATTCTCTTTCAATAAAATGCTTGTGCATTTACACAATTATTATTTTAATATGCACTACTTCATATACACATAAGTAATTATACTTTAGTGGGTTAAACTGTTTTACCTTTTTTTGTCCGCAAAGGTATAGTAGGATGTCAATGAAAATGCGCCATAGTTTAAAAGTTAAAACTAAATAATTAAATTAATTGTAAAAAAATGTTTTTAAAATATATGGTCTAATAGAATTGAAATAAAAGTTATTGTATGCTGCAAAAATAAAAATACGTTATGAAAACTTTAAAAAATGGGCAAAATAAATTTTAAATAGGAGGTGCGGTGATCGGGCCTAAGATCGGAAGTTTTTCAAAAGGAGAAAAAAAGAAAATTTTATATATAATATAATTTTTGACATAATATATATATATATATATATATATATATATATATATATATATATATATATATATATATACATGTATAATTTTTAAATTGACAAGTGAAACTATTTTAGAAACTAGAAAACAAAATAATATTAATAATATAGTGGATAATGCATATATTATCTTGAGCAATTTATGCCAAATATAAAACAAAAAGGTATTATATTTTATTAGAACTAATATAAAATTTATTAGTATTATAAAAAAATTTATGTATACATATTTTAATTATTGAATGGCTAATAATATTGTTTTCTATGAAAGTATATACGGTTCCTAACAAGATATATAAAATTTTAAAGATATCAATATATTTTTTAATGAAAATTTCTCAAACTTCAAATATTTATTTAATAAACATAACAAAATGGTTGAACTAAAGTTATACCTCAACCATTACCTATTTATAAGGTATTGGATTCACATAAACAACAATAAAATGAGGAGATAAAGGAGTTGTATGATTGTGTCATATAACTGATTTTATTTATAAATATAAAAAATAATCCCCTACATAGAAAGATAAATACAATTCTTTGTCGAGTGTTTTCAATTGCAACAAAGTGATACAGGTCGCTCTTATCCTTTGAATGATGATTTCATTAATAAATTGAAGGGAACATATAGTAAAATGCTTAAATTTTTTATTTTATTATCTCTTTCTTTCAGTTCTTTAATGGAACCATCAACTGTATTCTTATTGGTGTCCTTGGTAAAAATTATTGAAAATATCGTTCTCTTATTATCTTAACATTAGAGAAAAATTAGGTCAATACAGAAATAGAAGGCAAGCGGACAATAAGTTGCGCCGAGTGTTTTGCAATGGAAGCAAAGCAATGTAGAACAATATTATCCTATTAATGATGATTTCATTAAGAAAATAAAGGGAACAGATAATAAAATAATTAAAAATTTATTTAGTTATCTGTTTAATTCATTACATTTATGGAACCCTCAACTGTATTCTTATTGGCGTGCTTGGTACCAATTATATACAAAAGTGAGATTTCCAAATTAAATTTTTTGAAATAAATAAGGAACTTTAATGGAATGTGACAACTTGAACTCTATTTTAAAGTTTTCCAATATTTATTTTCCATTATTTCGTTTATGTTTTGCTATTTTTGGCTAAACGATTATAAACCCTTCAACTTATTACTTGCCCTTAATTATAAATATTCTCTTTCAATAAAATGCTTGTGCATTTACACAATTATTTTTTTAATATACACTACTTCATACACATAGGTAATTTCACTTTAGTGGGTTAAATTGTTTTACCTTTTTTTGTCCGCAAAGGTATAGTAGGATGTCAATGAAAATGCGCCATAGTTTAAAAGTTAAAACTAAATAATTAAATTAATTATAAAAATTATTTTTAAAATATATGATCTAATAAATTGAAATTAAAGTTATTGAATGCTGCAAAAATAAAAATATGTTATGAAAAATTTTAAAATTGGCAAAATAAATTTTAAATAGGAGGTTTTTTGTGATACTTATTTCAATTAAAAAAAACGAGTTTTTCCAAACAGGAGAAATAAAAAGAAAAATTTATATATAATATTATTTTTTGACATAATATATATATATATATACACACACATGTATAATTTATTTAAATTGACAAGTGAAACTATTTTAGAAACTAGAAAACAAAATAATATTAATAATATAGTGGATAATGCATATATTATCTTGAGCAATTTATGCCAAATATAAAACAAAAAGGTATTATATTTTTATTAGAACTAATATAAAATTTATCAGTATTATAAGAAATTTTTTATGTATACATAGTTTAATTATTGAATGACTAATAATATTGTTTTCTATGAAAGTATGTACGGTTCCTAACATGATATATAAAATTTTAAAGATATCAATATTTTTTTTAATGAAAATTTATCAAACTTCAAATATTTATTTAATAAACATAACAAAATGGTTGAACTAAAGTTATACCTCAACCATTACCTATTTATAAGGTATTGGATTCACATAAACAACAATAAAATGAGGAGATAAAGGAGTTGTATGATTGTGTCATATAACTGTTTTTAATTATAAATATAAAAATAATCCCCATAGAAAGATAAATACAATTTCTTTGTCAGTGTTTTCAATTGCAACAAAGTGATACAGGCTCTTATCCTTTGAATGATGATTTAATTAATAAATTGAAGGAACAGATAGTAAAATGCTTAAATTTTTATTTTATTATCTCTTTCTTTCAGTTCTTTAATGGAACCATCAACTGTATTCTTATTGGTGTCCTTGGTAAAATTATTGAAAATATCGTTCTCTTATTATCTTAACATTAGAAAAATTAGGTCAATACGAAATAGAAGGCAAGCGGACAATAAGTTGCGGAGTGTTTTGCAATGGAAGCAAAGCAATGTAGAACAATATTATCCTATTAATGATGATTTCATTAAGAAAATAAAGGAACAGATAATAAAATAATTAAAATTTATTTAGTTATCTGTTTAATTCATTACATTTATGGAACCCTCAACTGTATTCTTATTGGCGTGCTGGTACCAATTATATACAAAAGTGAGATTTCCAAATTAAATTTTTGAAATAAATAAGGAACTTTAATGGAATGTGACAACTTGAACTCTATTTTAAAGTTTTCCAATATTTATTTTTCCATTATTTCGATTTATGTTTTGCTATTTTTGGCTAAACGATTATAAACCCTTCAACTTATTACTTGCCCTTAATTATAAATATTCTCTTTCAATAAAATGCTTGTGCATTTACACAATTATTTTTAATATACACTACTTCATACACATAGGTAATTTCACTTTAGTGGGCTAAATTGTTTTACCTTTTTGTCCATAAAGGTATAGTAGGATGTCAATGAAAATGCGCCATAGTTTAAATGTTAAAACTAAATAATTAAATTAATTATAAAAATTATTTTTAAAATATATGATCTAATAGAATTGAAATTAAAGTTATTGAATGCTGCAAAAATAAAAATATGTTATGAAAAATTTTAAAAATTGGCAAAATAAATTTTAAATAGGAGGTTTTGTGATACTTATTTCAATTAAAAAGCGAGTTTTTCAAACAGGAGAAATAAAAAGAAAAATTTATATATAATATTATTTTTGACATAATATATATATATATATATATATATATATATATATATATATATATATATATATATATATATATATATATATATATATATATATACATGTATAATTTATTTAAATTGACAAGTGAAACTATTTTAGAAACTAGAAAACAAAATAATATTAATAATATAGTGGATAATGCATATATTATCTTGAGCAATTTATGCCAAATATAAAACAAAAGGTATTATATTTTATTAGAACTAATATAAAATTTATCAATATTATAAGAAATTTTTATGTATACATAGTTTAATTATTGAATGACTAATAATATTGTTTTCTATGAAAGTATGTACGGTTCCTAACATGATATATAAAATTTTAAATATATATTTTTTTAATGAAAATTTCTCAAACTTCAAATATTTATTTAATAAATATAACAAAATGGTTGAACTAAAGTTATACCTCAACCATTACCTATTTATAAGGTATTGGATTCACATAAACAACAATAAAATGAGGAGATAAAGGAGTTGTATGATTGTGTCATATAACTTTTTAATTATAAATATAAAAATAATCCCTACATAGAAAGATAAATACAATTTCTTGTCGAGTGTTTTCAATTGCAACAAAGTGATACAATCGCTCTTATCCTTTGAATGATGATTTAATTAATAAATTGAAGGACAGATAGTAAAATGCTTAAATTTTTATTTTATTATCTCTTTCTTTTAGTTCTTTAATGGAACCATCAATGTATTCTTATTCGTGTCCTTGGTAAAATTATTGAAAATATCGTTCTCTTATTATCTTAACATTAGAGAAAAATTAGGTCAATCTGAAATAGAAGACAAGCGGACAACAAGTTCAAGCGTTTTGCAATGGAAGCAAAGCAATGTAGAACAATATTATCCTATTAATGATGATTTCATTAAGAAAATAAAGGAACAGATAATAAAATAATTAAAAATTTATTTAGTTATCTGTTTAATTCATTACATTTATGGAACCCTCAATTGTATTCTTATTGGCGTGCTTGGTACCAATTATATACAAAGTGAGATTTCCAAATTAAAATTTTGAAATAAATAAGGAACTTTAATGGAATGTGACAACTTGAACTCTATTTTAAAGTTTTCCAATATTTATTTTTCCATTATTTCATTTATGTTTTGCTATTTTTGGCTAAATGATTATAAACCCTTAAACTTATTACTTGCCCTTAATTATAAATATTCTCTTTCAATAAAATGCTTGTGCATTTACACAATTATTTTTAATATACACTACTTCATACACATAAGTAATTTTACTTTAGTGTGTTAAATTGTTTTACCTTTTTGTCCAAAGGTATAGTAGGATGACAATGAAAATGCGCCATAGTTTAAAAGTTAAAACTAAATAATTAAATTAATTGTAAAAATTATTTTTATAATATATGGTCTAATAAATTGAAATTAAAGTTATTGAATGCTGCAAAAATAAAAATATGTTATGAAAAATTTTAAAATGGGCAAAATAAATTTTAAATAGGAGGTTTTTGTGATACTTATTTCAATTAAAAAGAGTTTTTCCAAACAGGAGAAATAAAAAGAAAAATTTATATATAATATTATTTTTTGACATAATATAAATATACATACACATGTATAATTTATTTAAATTGACAAGTGAAACTATTTTAGAAACTAGAAAACAAAATAATATTAATAATATAGTGGATAATGCATATATTATCTTGAGCAATTTATGACAAATATAAAACAAAAAGGTAATATATTTTTATTAGAACTAATATAAAATTTATCAGTATTATAAGAAAATTTTATGTATACATTGTTTAATTATTGAATGGCTAATAATATTGTTTTCTATGAAAGTCTGTATGGTTCCTAACAAGATATATAAAATTTTAAAGATATCAATATTTATTTAATAAATATAACAAAATGGTTGAACTAAAGTTATACCTCAACCATTACCTATTTATAAGGTATTGGATTCACATAAATAGCAATAAAATGAGGAGATAAAGGAGTTGTATGATTGTGACATATAACTATTTTTATTTATAAATATAAAAAATAATCGCCTACATAGAAAGATAAATACAATTTATTGTCGAGTGATTTTCAATTGGAACAAAGTGATACAGATCGCACTTATCCTTTGAATGATGATTTCATTAATAAATTGAAGGGAACAGATAGTAAAATACTTAAATTTTTTATTTTATTATCTCTTTCTTTCAGTTCTTTAATGGAACCCTCAACTGTATTCTTATTGGTATCCTTGGTAGAAATTATTGAAAATATTGTTCTCTTATTATATTAACATTAAAGAAAAATTAGGTCAATACATAAATAGAAGGCAAGTGGACAACAAGTTGCGCCGAGCATTTTGCAATGGAAGCAAGGCAATGTAGAACAATATTATCCTATTAATGTTGATTTCAATATGAAAATGATGGGAACAGATAATAAAATATTTAAAAATTTATTTAGTTATCTGTTTCATTCAATTCATTATGGAACCCTAATTGTATTCTTATTGGCCCTTGGTACAAATTATTTACAAAGTGAGATTTCAAATTAAATTTTTGAAATAAATATGGAACTTTAATGGAATATGACAACTTGAACTCTATTTTAAAGTTTTCCACTATTTATTTTTCCATGATTTCAGTTTATGTTTTGCAATTTTTGGCTAAATGATTATGAATCCCTTCAACTTATTACTTGCCCTTAATTATAAATATTCTCTTTCAATAAAATGCTTGTGCATTTACACAATTATTATTTTAATATGCACTACTTCATATACACATAAGTAATTATACTTTAGTGGGTTAAACTGTTTTACCTTTTTTGTCCGGTATAGTAGGATGTCAATGAAAATGCGCCATAGTTTAAAAGTTAAAACTAAATAATTAAATTAATTGTAAAAAAATGTTTTAAAATATATGGTCTAATAGAATTGAAATAAAAGTTATTGTATGCTGCAAAAATAAAAATACGTTATGAAAACTTTAAAAATGGGCAAAATAAATTTTAAATAGGAGGTTTTGGTCATTTCCTAAGATCAGGAAGTTTTTCCAAAAAGGAGAAATAAAAAGAAAATTTTATATATAATATAATTTTTTGACATAATATATATATATATATATATATATATATATATATATATATATATATATACATGTATAATTTTTTTAAATTGACAAGTGAAACTATTTTAGAAACTAGAAAACAAAATAATATTAATAATACAGTGGATAATGCATATATTATCTTGAGCAATTTATGCCAAATATAAAACAAAAAGGTATTATATTTTTATTAGAACTAATATAAAATTTATTAGTATTATAAGAAAAAATTTATGTATACATATTTTAATTATTGAATGGCTAGTAATATTGTTTTCTATGAAAGTATGTACGGTTCCTAACAAGATATATAAAATTTTAAAGATATCAATATATTTTTTTAATGAAAATTTCTCAAACTTCAAATATTTATTTAATAAACATAACAAAATGGTTGAACTAAAGTTATACCTCAACCATTACCTATTTATAAGGTATTGGATTCACATAAACAACAATAAAATGAGGAGATAAAGGAGTTGTATGATTGTGTCATATAACTGTTTTTATTTATAAATATAAAAAATAATCCCCTACATAGAAAGATAAATACAATTTACTGTCGAGTGTTTTTCAATTGCAACAAAGTGATACAGGTCGCTCTTATCCTTTGAATGATGATTTCATTAATAAATTGAAGGGAACATATAGTAAAATGCTTAAATTTTTTATTTTGATTATCTCTTTCTTTCAGTTCTTTAATGGAACCATCAACTGTATTCTTATTGGTGTCCTTGGTAAAAATTATTGAAAATATCGTTCTCTTATTATCTTAACATTAGAGAAAAATTAGGTCAATCGAAATAGAAGGCAAGCGGACAATAAGTTGCGCAGTGTTTTGCAATGGAAGCAAAGCAATGTAGAACAATATTATCCTATTAATGATGATTTCATTAAGAAAATAAAGGAACAGATAATAAAATAATTAAAAATTTATTTAGTTATCATTTAATTCATTACATTTATGGAACCCTCAATGTATTCTTATTGGCGTGCTTGGTACCAATTATATACAAAAGTGAGATTTCCAAATTAAATTTTTGAAATAAATAAGGAACTTTAATGGAATGTGACAACTTGAACTCTATTTTAAAGTTTTCCAATATTTATTTTTCCATTATTTCAGTTTATGTTTTGCTATTTTTGGCTAAATGATTATAAACCCTTCAACTTATTACTTGCCCTTAATTATAAATATTCTCTTTCAATAAAATGCTTGTGCATTTACACAATTATTTTTAATATACACTACTTCATACACATAGGTAATTTCACTTTAGTGGGTTAAATTGTTTTACCTTTTTTGTCCATAAGGGTATAGTAGGATGTCAATGAAAATGCGCCATAGTTTAAAAGTTAAAACTAAATAATTAAATTAATTATAAAAATTATTTTTAAAATATATGATCTAATAGAATTGAAATTAAAGTTATTGAATGCTGCAAAAAATAAAAATATGTTATGAAAAATTTTAAAAATTGGCAAAATAAATTTTAAATAGGAGGTTTTTTGTGATACTTATTTCAATTAAAAAACGAGTTTTCCAAAAGGAGAAATAAAAAGAAAAATTTATATATAATATTATTTTTTGACATAATATATATATATATATATATATATATATACACACACATGTATAATTTATTTAAATTGACAAGTGAAACTATTTTAGAAACTAGAAAACAAAATAATATTAATAATATAGTGGATAATGCATATATTATCTTGAGCAATTTATGCCAAATATAAAACAAAAAGGTATTATATTTTTATTAGAACTAATATAAAATTTATCAGTATTATAAGAAATTTTTTATGTATACATAGTTTAATTATTGAATGACTAATAATATTGTTTTCTATGAAAGTATGTACGGTTCCTAACATGATATATAAAATTTTAAAGATATCAATATTTTTTTTAATGAAAATTTCTCAAACTTCAAATATTTATTTAATAAACATAACAAAATGGTTGAACTAAAGTTATACCTCAACCATTACCTATTTATAAGGTATTGGATTCACATAAACAACAATAAAATGAGGAGATAAAGGAGTTGTATGATTGTGTCATATAACTATTTTAATTATAAATATAAAAATAATCCCTACATAGAAAGATAAATACAATTTCTTTGTCAGTGTTTTCAATTGCAACAAAGTGATACAGTCGCTCTTATCCTTTGAATGATGATTTAATTAATAAATTGAAGGAGCAGATAGTAAAATGCTTAAATTTTTATTTTATTATCTCTTTCTTTCAGTTCTTTAATGGAACCATCAACTGTATTCTTATTGGTGTCCTTGGTAAAAATTATTGAAAATATCGTTCTCTTATTATCTTAACATTAGAAAAAATTAGGTCAATACGAAATAGAAGGCAAGCGGACAATAAGTTGAAGTGTTTTGCAATGGAAGCAAAGCAATGTAGAACAATATTATCCTATTAATGATGATTTCATTAAGAAAATAAAGGAACAGATAATAAAATAATTAAAAATTTATTTAGTTATCATTTAATTCATTACATTTATGGAACCCTCATTTGTATTCTTATTGGCGTGCTTGGTACCAATTATATACAAAGTGAGATTTCCAAATTAAATTTTTGAAATAAATAAGGAACTTTAATGGAATGTGACAACTTGAACTCTATTTTAAAGTTTTCCAATATTTATTTTCCATTATTTCAGTTTATGTTTTGCTATTTTGGCTAAATGATTATAAACCCTTCAACTTATTACTTGCCCTTAATTATAAATATTCTCTTTCAATAAAATGCTTGTGCATTTACACAATTATTTTTTAATATACACTACTTCATACACATAGGTAATTTCACTTTAGTGGGTTAAATTGTTTTACCTTTTTTGTCCATAAAGGTATAGTAGGATGTCAATGAAAATGCGCCATAGTTTAAATGTTAAAACTAAATAATTAAATTAATTATAAAAATTATTTTTAAAATATATGATCTAATAAATTGAAATTAAAGTTATTGAATGCTGCAAAAATAAAAATATGTTATGAAAATTTTAAAATTGGCAAAATAAATTTTAAATAGGAGGTTTTGTGATACTTATTTCAATTAAAAAGCGAGTTTTCAAAAGGAGAAATAAAAGAAAATTTATATATAATATTATTTTTGACATAATATATATATATATATATATATATATATATATATATATATATATATATATATATATATATATATATATATATATATATATATATATATATATATATATATATAATGTATAATTTATTTAAATTGACAAGTGAAACTATTTTAGAAACTAGAAAACAAAATAATATTAATAATATAGTGGATAATGCATATATTATCTTGAGCAATTTATGCCAAATATAAAACAAAAGGTATTATATTTTATTAGAACTAATATAAAATTTATCATTATTATAAGAAATTTTTATGTATACATAGTTTAATTATTGAATGACTAATAATATTGTTTTCTATGAAAGTATATACGGTTCCTAACATGATATATAAAATTTTAAAGATATCAATATTTTTTAATGAAAATTTCTCAAACTTCAAATATTTATTTAATAAATATAACAAAATGGTTGAACTAAAGTTATACCTCAACCATTACCTATTTATAAGGTATTGGATTCACATAAACAACAATAAAATGAGGAGATAAAGGAGTTGTATGATTGTGTCATATAACTGTTTTTAATTATAAATATAAAAAATAATCCCCTACATAGAAAGATAAATACAATTTCTTTGTCGAGTGTTTTCAATTGCAACAAAGTGATACAGTCGCTCTTATCCTTTGAATGATGATTTAATTAATAAATTGAAGGGAACAGATAGTAAAATGCTTAAATTTTTTTATTTTATTATCTCTTTCTTTTAGTTCTTTAATGGAACCATCAGCTGTATTCTTATTCGTGTCCTTGGTAAAAATTATTGAAAATATCGTTCTCTTATTATCTTAACATTAGAGAAAAATTAGGTCAATACAGAAATAGAAGACAAGCGGACAACAAGTTATAAGCGTTTTGCAATGGAAGCAAAGCAATGTAGAACAATATTATCCTATTAATGATGATTTCATTAAGAAAATAAAGGAACAGATAAAAAATAATTAAAAATTTATTTAGTTATCATTTAATTCATTACATTTATGGAACCCTCAATGTATTCTTATTGGCGTGCTTGGTAAATTATTTACAAAAGTGAGATTTCCAAATTAAATTTTTGAAATAAATAAGGAACTTTAATGGAATGTGACAACTTGAACTCTATTTTAAAGTTTTCCAATATTTATTTTCCATTATTTCAGTTTATGTTTTGCTATTTTTGGCTAAATGATTATAAACCCTTCAACTTATTACTTGCCCTTAATTATAAATATTCTCTTTCAATAAAATGCTTGTGCATTTACACAATTATTTTTAATATACACTACTTCATACACATAGGTAATTTTATTTTAGTGGGTTAAACTGTTTTACCTTTTTGTCCATAAAGGTATAGTAGGATGTCAATGAAAATGCGCCATAGTTTAAAAGTTAAAACTAAATAATTAAATTAATTATAAAAATTATTTTTAAAATATATGATCTAATAGAATTGAAATTAAAGTTATTGAATGCTGCAAAAATAAAAATATGTTATGAAAAATTTTAAAAATGGGCAAAATAAATTTTAAATAGGAGGTTTTTGTGATACTTATTTCAATTAAAAAGCGAGTTTTTCAAAAGGAGAAATAAAAGAAAATTTTATATATAATATTATTTTTGACATAATATATATATATATATATATATATATATATATATATATATATATACACACATGTATAATTTATTTAAATTGACAAGTGAAACTATTTTAGAAACTAGAAAACAAAATAATATTAATAATATAGTGGATAATGCATATATTATCTTGAGCAATTTATGCCAAATATAAAACAAAAAGGTATTATATTTTTATTAGAACTAATATAAAATTTATCGATATTATAAAAATTTTTATGTATACATAGTTTAATTATTGAATGAATAATATTGTTTTCTATGAAAGTATATACGGTTCCTAACAAGATATATAAAATTTTAAAGATATCAATATTTTTTAATGAAAATTTCTCAAACTTCAAATATTTATTTAATAAATATAACAAAATGGTTGAACTAAAGTTATACCTCAACCATTACCTATTTATAAGGTATTGGATTCACATAAACAACAATAAAATGAGGAGATAAAGGAGTTGTATGATTGTGTCATATAACTATTTTAATTATAAATATAAAAATAATCCCCTACATAGAAAGATAAATACAATTTCTTGTCGAGTGTTTTCAATTGCAACAAAGTGATACAGTCGCTCTTATCCTTTGAATGATGATTTCATTAATAAATTGAAGGAGCAGATAGTAAAATGCTTAAATTTTTATTTTATTATCTCTTTCTTTCGTTCTTTAATGGAACCATCAACTGTATTCTTATTGGTGTCCTTGGTAAAATTATTGAAAATATTGTTCTCTTATTATATTAACATTAGAGAAAAATTAGGTCAATACGAAATAGAAGACAAGCGGACAACAAGTTTAGCCTAGCGTTTTGCAATGGAAGCAAGGTAGAATAATATTATCCTATTAATGATGATTTCATTAAGAAAATGAAGGACAGAGATAATAAAATATTTAAAATTTATTTAGTTATCTGTTTCATTCATTCATTTATGGAACCCTATTGTATTCTTATTGGCGCTTGGTACAAATTATTTACTAAAGTGAGATTTCCAAATTAAATTTTTGAAATAAATATGGAACTTTAATGGAAATGACAACTTGAACTCTATTTTAAAGTTTTCCAATATTTATTTTTCAATGATTTCATTTATCTTTTGCTATTCTTGGTAAATGATTATGAACCCCTTCAACTTATTACTTGCCCTTAATTATAAATATTCTCTTTCAATAAAATGCTTGTGCATTTACACATACTACTTCATACACATAAGTAATTTTATTTTAGTGGGCTAAACTGTTTTACCTTTTTTTGTCTGCAATGGTATAGTTGGATGTCAATGAAAATGCGCCATAGTTTAGAAGTTAAAACTAAATAACTAAATTAATTGTAAAAAACTAATTTTAAAATATATGGTCTAATAGAATTGAAATTAAAGTTATTGTATGCTGCGAAAAATATGCAAAAAATAAAAATACGTTATGAAAAATTTTAAAAATGGGCAAAATAAATTTTAAATAGGAGGTTTTTTGTGATACTTATTTCAAATAAAAAAAACGAGTTTTTCCAAAAAGGAGAAATAAAAAGAAAACTTTATATATAATATAATTTTTTGACATAATATATATATATATATATATATATATATATATACATGTATAATTTTTTTAAATTGACAAGTTAAACTATTATAGAAACTAGAAAACAAAATAATATTAATAATATAGTGGATAATGCATATATTATCTTGAGCAGTCTATGCCAAATATAAAACAAAAAGGTATTATATTTTTATTAGAACTAATATAAAATTTATCAGTATTATAAGAAAATTTTATGTATACATAGTTTAATTATTGAATGGCTAATAATATTGTTTTCTATGAAAGTATGTACGGTTCCTAACAAGATATATAAAATTTTAAAGATATCAATATTTTTTTTTAATGAAAATTTCTCAAACTTCAAATATTTATTTAATAAATATAACAAAATGGTTGAACTAAAGTTATACCTCAACCATTACCTATTTATAAGGTATTGGATTCACATAAATAGCAATACAATGAGGAGATAAAGAAGTTGTATGTTTGTGTCATATAACTATTTTTATTTATAAATATAAAAAATAATCGCCTACATAGAAAGATAAATACAATTTTGTCGAGTGTTTTTCAATTGCAACAAAGTACAGATCGCTCTTATCCTTTGAATGATGATTTCATTAATAAATTGAAGGGAATAGATAGTAAAATGCTTAAATTTTTTTATTTTATTATCTCTTTCTTTCAGTTCTTTAATGGAACCCTCAACTGTATTCTTATTGGTGTCCTTCGTAAAAATTATTGAAAATATTGTTCTCTTATTATATTAACATTAAAGAAAAATTAGGTCAATACAGTAATAGAAGGCAAGCGGACAACAAGTTGCGCCTAGTGTTTTGCAATGGAAGCAAGCAATGTAGAACAATATTATCCTATTAATGATGATTTCATTAAGAAAATGAAGGGAACAGATAATAAAATAATTAAAAATTTATTTAATTATCTATTTCATTCATTTCATTTATGGAACCCTCAACTGATTCTTATTGGCCTACTTGGTACAAACTATTTAAAAAAGTGAGATTTCCAAATTAAATTTTTTGAAATAAATATGGATCTTTAATGGAATATGACAACTTGAACTCTATTTTAAAGTTTTCCAATATTTATTTTTCTATGATTTCAGTTTATGTTTTGCTATTTTTGTCTAAATGATTATGAACCCCTTCAACTTATTACTTGCCCTTAATTATAAATATTCTCTTTCAATAACATGCTTGTGCATTTTCACAATTTTTTTTTGAAACAAATCAAGGAGATATATTAATTCAAAAATAACTATACACAACGCGATCATATTGATCCGAGCAATCAAGCTAAGAAAACTAGAGCATTAGAGGAACTAGATGTTCCCTAATTTTCCTATTTCTCCATCCTCTATAAACAATGCAAACCAAAATATTATCCACAGTTTTTCCTATATTTGTAAGACCTCCAAAAATCATGTCATTCCTATGCTTCCAGATTCCATAAACTGTTTCATTACAAGCCTCGGGATCGACTCTCCAACCTTTTCCTTTACAGTGGGTTATAAGCCAAACACGCTCGTCCCGCCACGGTCTAGGCACGCGATGAATGTTAATCCACTTCAAAATAACTGTCCAGATTTCGCAAGGTATGTTGAAATTGAAGAAAAGATGCTCAATGGTTTCTACCTCTTTGTTGTATAGGCTACAAATGTTGTCATTAAGAATGCCAAATTGGGATAATCGCTCCTTGGTGGCCAGTTTCTCGTGGAGGAGTAGCCAGAGGATAAATTTCGCTTTGGGTCAGGCCAAATTGAAGTTAAGAATTCTGTACCAAGGAACTTTGGGGTTAACATCTGCAAGCTTTTGTATACCGACAGCGGAGAATCTTACGCTCATTCATCCGATCCAAGGTTTGATGGTGTCAATAAGGGTTCTTTGCTTCCACATGCTTATAACAATCTAGCTCCAACTCGACCGATTCTTGTATTTAACGAGATGTTTCTTTTAAGTAGTTCATGGATCCACTTCACCCAGAGATTATCACTTTTACTACAAATATTCCAGAGGCAGTGAAGAAGAGTGACCTTATTCCAAACTAACAGATTGAGGATAGCTAGACCACCTTGGTTCTTGGGGAAGCACACCTGATTCCATGCTACCAGACTCTTCCTACCAATCTCAAATTTACCAAATGAAGGTTCGCGGTGAGCTTCCAATTTTACGATCACGACTTTCGGGAAGAAATGCGAAAATTGAATAATTGGGCTAACAACACTTTTCACCAATTCTATTCGTCCAGCATAACTCAACATTTTTGTGGTCCAGTGGTTCAGCTTGCAGGTGACCTTATCTATAAGAGGGAAATAATGGCGGATATTAAGCTTCCTACTCGAGAGGACCCCAAATACGATGGGGAAAGAACCTTCACGGCGAGTATTATGCGGCATGATTGTTTTGATATCGGTGGGCGCTCCCAAGAATATACTACTCTTCACAGGATTAATCGAAGACACGTGGTGGAGAAGTCTTGGAAGCGACCATGAGTAAATTAAATGATTCGACATCACCCTGCAAAATAGGAGAATGTCATCGGTGAAGGATAAATGCGTGATAGCCAGGCCTCGCATTTGGCATGATGGTTGAAGTTCGGTTAATTGCATTTTCACCGGTGCGGTTGAGATATTTGATCATGATTACAAATAGCGGAGGAGATGGGATCTCCTTGACGCAATCCGTTTTGCATGATGAGGGGAGAAAGTTCACCATTGATCGAAAAGAGTAGGAGCGGTTGTAACCAATTCCATTATCCAATGAACAAATTTGTGAGGAAAACCAAGCTCGCACATTATCTTCTCAAGAGCTAACCAACTGACCATGTCATACGCCTTTTGGAGGTCGATCTGAACCATACACCGAGGAGTTCCAGTCTTTCTTCCATAGCCTTTGATAAGTTCATTGCAAGAAGGATATGATTATAGATGTTCGACTAGCCATGAAAATTGCATGTGATTTCTTGACTATGGATGGAAGGAATTTTCGATCTGGTGGTAAGAATCTTAGATATAATCTTGAGCACAGTGGTACATCCAGCTATGGGTTTGTAGTCTTTAATGTTGCTAGCATTCACCTTTGGGGATAAGTGTCACTAAAGTCTTGTTGAAGCCGGGATGCATACAACCGGTGGTAAAGAATTGAATTGCCCATGATGATGTCATCTTTCATGAAGCGCGAACTTTTGAAATTTTTGCACTAAAGCCATCGACTCCAGGTGACTTGTTATCGCCTGTATCCTGAAGGGCTTCCTTGATCTCGAGCTCAGTGATCCTCTTGACAAGCCAATATCGCTGTTTAACGTTAAGTTGATTCCCTCTCTGCATTGCCTCCAGGTCGATTTGCTTAATGCTAAAACAGTTAGTCCCATTAAATTGCTTGAAATTCCATGACTTCTTTCACAATGTCATTGTGGTGTAATGATATCCCATTGTCTTTCTGCAGGAACGTTAAACTTTTGGAATTGTATCGAGTTTTGAGATAAGCGTAAAAGAACTTGGAGTTGTTGTCACCATGATTTATCCACTCAAGCTTAGATCTCTGTTTCAGCATGGATGCTTCGGGTTCAAGCAGAGTAAGGAGTTCCTCTGTCAACACTTTAATGTCCTCTATAATTACGCCATCCTCTATGAAGAAGAGCATTACGGGCTTCATGAAGTGCAGTTCGGTATGCTTGGTTTGCTGAATATTTCCATTGCACCTACTGAATTGCTTTATGGACACTTTGAGCCGTTTTAGTTTGTACCAGAGAATTTGCAAAGGGGAACCTCTAGCAGGGAGATTCCAGTTCTGCATCACCATATCCTGAAACCTTGACATCAAGCAAATAGTTATTGAATTTGAAATTATGAGACTTGACAATCTTGTTCACGGGCCTGTATAAAGCATGGCATGACCAGAGATGTTTGGAGGTAGGATATTCGATATGAGGGGAATTGGTGGAACCATTCTGTATTTGCAAGGACTCTGTCGATACGAGAATAGATGGTTCCAGCACTATGCTTGTTAGACCAGGTAAAGAAATCTCCAAGGCTGTCCATTTCATCAAGATTAGAGTGATTCATCATGTTTTGAAAGTCTAGATACTCATACTCACTAACTAGCTTCCCTCCAATCCTGTCTTGGGCTCTAGCAACATTATTGAAGTCTCCAATGATACACCATGAGCAGTTTGGGTTCTGCTAATTCTATTGATCTCTTTCCAACACAAATTTCTTATCACCAGATCATTGTGGGCATAAACTGCAGTAAACCAAAATTGAAAATTATCTTGCAGGTCATAAACTCCACTGTGAATAAGTTGTCTTGTCTTGTGAATCACTTTCAGAATAATCTTTGAGTTATCCCAATTTATCCAGATCCTCCCATTTTCATGAGTATTGTAATTATCTGTGTAGCTTCCATTAAGTCTCAGCTTCTCTCTGATCTTAGTGGCTTTATTCACCTTCACACGAGTTTCTATTAAAATAGATATAATTGGCTTGATGCTCAAGAGACGGGAGCTAACCTCTTTGATCTTTCCAATTTTATTGAGCCCCCTGGTGTTCCATGACACTATCATGGCCCTCTGTCAAAGTCTTTGAGCTCACTCTCACCTCCTAGTACCCTAAAACCATTGCTACATGTAGCTCTTAAACATACTCTTGCCTTTATCTATGATAGCTTTGCTTGGCTTAGCCTAGAAAATCTCCTCACCCTCAACCTCTCCATTCTGGAACTTTCTCCTTTGGTGGGGGAGTCTGCTCAGATTGAGCAGTGTTACACTGCATCATTGTCAGACTAGTAGAAGCAAGTTTAGGCTTTCGCTGCCACATTTTCTTGGTGAGTTTGAATTCACAGTTGTGTCCAACAGCATGACATTTCTCACAGTATTTTGGTCTCCATTCATATTCTGCTTTTTGGATCATTAAATTACCATTCCCATCTTTAATGCTGATTTCCTCTAACAATTTCTAAGTGATGTCTACCTCCATAAGGATTCGGGCATATGAGACTCTTAGTTTATGCTATACACTCATTTGTTACCAAGGAGTACCAAAACACTACCATTCGATTCAAATTTGATGCACCGAAAGGTGCAATGGAAGCTTTCAAGGAGTTTGATCGGATCGGGATGGTTATTTGCATATCTTGCTTAAGGTTGAAACTGGCCTCCATTCCTTTAACACATCGACATTCCTCAAGCGTGTAAGGTCCTTCATTAGAACCGCATCCATATCATCTGAATCGAATTTGAGGATGAAGTAACCTTCATCATGGTAATAGAGCTCGGGAGGCGGATGTAATTCCATGTCTTCAATATGTAGGTTTTGTGATCATACTGGTCTTAACCTAGAACATACATGATGAGGAGTTGATCAGTGCATCTTTGAATCGACATCCTTTTCATCCACCTGGATCTCAATTTTTCCATCAACCACTGTGGGAGCAACAAATTTCAGTATCTTACCCTTTACCGGATTTCGGTTCTCATTAAGCACATCCATCCATAGTTTATGCTCCGGGGGAACCACTGTCGCACTAACCTCAGGCTTACCAATAGAGGTTTCCACTAGTTTCTCTTCAGTCGTGTCGTCGTTGCAAGTATCGGCATCACCTTTACACTGTGATTCTCTGGTCATCTCCGGAGATTCTGGCGGAAAAGGACGAATATGCAGCGTCGACGGCACCGAAAGTTTCCACGGCCGCCCTCGATTCCGTTTTGCCATCAGAGAGTTAATTCCAAAAAAGAAAATTTAAAGTTATTGTATGCTCCGAAAAATATGCAAAAAACAAAAATACGTTATGAAAAATTTTAAAAATGGGCAAAATAAAATTTAAATATGAGGTTTTTTGTGATACTTATTTCAAATAAAAAAAAACGAGTTTTTCCAAAAAGGAGAAATAAAAAGAAAAATTTATATATAATATAATTTTTTGACATAATATATATATATACATGTATAATTTTTTTAAATTGACAAGTGAAACTATTTTAGAAACTAGAAAACAAAATAATAATAATAATATAGTGGATAATGCATATATTATCTTGAGCAATTTGTGCCAAATATAAAACAAAAAGGTATTATATTTTTATTAGAACTAATATAAAATTTATCAGTATTATAAGAAAAAATTTATGTATACATAGTTTAATTATTGAATGGCTAATAATATTGTTTTCTATGAAAGTATGTACGGTTGCTAACAAGATATATAAAATTTTAAAGATATCAATATTTTTTTTAATGAAAATTTCTCAAACTTCAAATATTTATTTAATAAATATAACAAAATGGTTGAACTAAAGTTATACCTCAACCATTACCTATTTTTAAGGTATTGGATTCACATAAACAACAATAAAATGAGGAGATAAAGGAGTTGTATGATTGTGTCATATAACTGTTTTTATTTATAAATATAAAAAAATCCCTACATAGAAAGATAAATAAAATTTTCGAGTGTTTTTCAATTGTAACAAAGTGTACAATCGCTCTTATCCTTTGAATGATGATTTCATTAATAAATTGAAGGAGCAGATAGTAAAATGCTTAAATTTTTATTTTATTATCTCTTTCTTTCAGTTCTTTAATGGAACCCTCAACTGTATTCTTATTGGTGTCCTTGGTAAAAATTATTGAAAATATCGTTCTCTTATTATATTAACATTAGAGAAAAATTAGGTCCATACAGAAATAGAAGGCAAGCGGACAATAAGTTGCGCCGAGTGTTTTGCAATGGAAGCAAAGCAATGTAGAACAATATTAACCTATTAATGATGATTTCATTAAGAAAATAACGGGAATAGATAATAAAAGAATTAAAAATTTATTTAGTTATCTGTTTCATTCATTTCATTTATGGAACCCTCAACTGTATTCTTATTGGCGTGCTTGGTACCAATTATTTACAAAATTGAGATTTCCAAATTAAATTTTTTGAAATAAATAAGGAACTTTAATGGAATGTGACAACTTGAACTCTATTTTAAAGATTTCCAATATTTATTTTTCCATTATTTCAGTTTATGTTTTGCTATTTTTGGCTAAATGATTATAAACCCCTTCAACTTATTACTTGCCCTTAATTATAAATATTCTCTTTCAATAAAATGCTTGTGCATTTACACAATTATTTCTTTAATATGCACTACTTCATACACATAAATAATTTTACTTTAGTGGGTTAAATTGTTTTACCTTTTTTTGTCCGCAAAGGTATAGTAGGATGTCAATGAAAATGTGCCATAGTTTAAAAGTTAAAACTAAATAATTAAATTAATAGTAAAAAATTATTTTTAAAATATATGGTCTAATAGAATTGAAATTAAAGTTATTATGCTGCAAAAATAAAAAAATACGTTATGAAAAATTTTAAAAATGGGCAAAATAAATTTTAAATAGGAGGTTTTGTGATACTTATTTCAATTAAAAAACGAGTTTTTCCAAAAGGAGAAATAAGAAGAAAATTTATATATAATATTATTTTTGATATAATATATATATATATATATATATATATACACATACACATGTATAATTTATTTAAATTGACAAGTGAAACTATTTTAGAAACTAGAAAACAAAATAATATTAATAATATAGTGGATAATGCATATATTATCTTGAGCAATTTATGCCAAATATTAAACAAAAAGGTATTATATTTTTATTAGAACTAATATAAAATTTATCAGTATTATAAGAAAATTTTATGTATACATAGTTTAATTATTGAATGGCTAATAATATTGTTTTCTATGAATGTCTGTACGGTTCCTAACAAGATATATAAAATTTTAAAGATATCAATATTTATTTAATAAATATAACAAAATGGTTGAACTAAAGTTATACCTCAACCATTACCTATTTATAAGGTATTGGATTCACATAAATAACAATAAAATGAGGAGATAAAGGAGTTGTATGATTGTGTCATATAACTATTTTTATTTATAAATATAAAAAATAATCGCCTACATAGAAAGATAAATACAATTTGTTGTCGAGTGTTTTTCAATTGCAACAAAGTGATAGATCGCTCTTATCCTTTGAATGATGATTTCATTAATAAATCGAAGGAGCAGATAGTAAAATACTTAAATTTTTATTTTATTATCTCTTTCTTTCAGTTCTTTAATGGAACCCTCAACTGTATTCTTATTGGTATCCTTGGTAGAAATTATTGAAAATATTGTTCTCTTATTATATTAACATTAAAGAAAAATTAGGTCAATAAAGAAATAGAAGGCGGCGGACAACAAGTTGCGTGAGCATTTTGTAATGGAAGCAAGGCAATGTAGAACAATATTATCCTATTAATGATTATTTCATTGAGAAAATGAAGGAACAGATAATAAAATAATTAAAAATTTATTTAGTTATCTGTTTCATTCATTCATTTATGGAACCCTCAATGTAATTCTTATTGGCACCTTGGTACAAATTATTTACAAAAGTAAGATTTCCAAATTAAAATTTTGAAATAAATATGGAACTTTAATGGAATATGACAACTTGAACTCTATTTTAAAGTTTTCCAATATTTATTTTCCATGATTTCGATTTATGTTTTGCTATTTTGGCTAAATGATTATGAACCCCTTCAACTTATTACTTGCCCTTAATTATAAATATTCTCTTTCAATAAAATGCTTGTGCATTTACACAATTATTTTTTAATATGCACTAATTCATACACATAAATAATTTTACTTTAGTGGGTTAAATTGTTTTACCTTTTTTGTCATAAAGGTATAGTAGGATGTCAATGAAAATGTGCCATAGTTTAAAAGTTAAAACTAAATAATTAAATTAATAGTAAAAATTATTTTTAAAATATGGTCTAATAGAATTGAAATTAAAGTTATTGTATGCTGCAAAAATAAAAATACGTTATGAAAAATTTTAAAAATGAAATAAATTTTAAATAGGAGGTTTTTGTGATACTTATTTCAATTAAAAAGCGAGTTTTTCAAAAGGAGAAATAAGAAAAATTGATATATAATATTATTTTTGACATAATAGATATATATATATATATATATATATATATATATATATATATATATATATATATATATATATATATATATATATATATATATATATATATATATACACACATGTATAATTTATTTAAATTGACAAGTGAAACTATTTTAGAAACTAGAAAACAAAATAATATTAATAATATAGTGGATAATGCATATATTATCTTGAGCAATTTATGCCAAATATTAAACAAAAAGGTATTATATTTTTATTAGAACTAATATAAAATTTATCAGTATTACAAGAAAATTTTATGTATACATAGTTTAATTATTGAATGGCTAATAATATTGTTTTCTATGAATGTCTGTACGGTTCCTAACAAGATATATAAAATGTTAAAGATATCAATATTTATTTAATAAATATAACAAAATGGTTGAACTAAAGTTATACCTCAACCATTACCTATTTATAAGGTATTGGATTCACATAAACAACAATAAAATGAGGAGATAAAGGAGTTGTATGATTGTGTCATATAACTATTTTTATTTATAAATATAAAAAATAATCGCCTACATAGAAAGATAAATACAAATTTGTTGTCGAGTGTTTTTCAATTGCAACAAAGTGATACAGATCGCTCTTATCCTTTGAATGATGATTTCATTAATAAATCGAAGGGAACAGATAGTAAAATACTTAAATTTTTTATTTTATTATCTCTTTCTTTCAGTTCTTTAATGGAACCCTCAACTGTATTCTTATTGGTATCCTTGGTAGAAATTATTGAAAATATTGTTCTCTTATTATATTAACATTAAAGAAAAATTAGGTCAATAAAGAAATAGAAGGCCAGCGGACAACAAGTTGCGGCGAGCATTTTGTAATGGAAGCAAGGCAATGTAGAACAATATTATCCTATTAATGATTATTTCATTGAGAAAATGAAGGGAACAGATAATAAAATAATTAAAAATTTATTTAGTTATCTGTTTCATTCATTTCATTTATGGAACCCTCAACAGAATTCTTATTGGCCTGCTTGGTACAAATTATTTACAAAAGTAAGATTTCCAAATTAAAATTTTTGAAATAAATATGGAACTTTAATGGAATATGACAACTTGAACTCTATTTTAAAGTTTTCCAATATTTATTTTTCCATGATTTCAGTTTATGTTTTGCTATTTTTGGCTAAATGATTATGAACCCCTTCAACTTATTACTTGCCCTTAATTATAAATATTCTCTTTCAATAAAATGCTTGTGCATTTACACAATTATTTTTAATATGCACTAATTCATACACATAAATAATTTTACTTTAGTGGGTTAAATTGTTTTACCTTTTTTGTCCATAAAGGTATAGTAGGATGTCAATGAAAATGTGCCATAGTTTAAAAGTTAAAACTAAATAATTAAATTAATAGTAAAAATTATTTTTAAAATATATGGTCTAATAAATTGAAATTAAAGTTATTGTATGCTGCAAAAATAAAAATACGTTATGAAAAATTTTAAAAATGCGCAAAATAAATTTTAAATAGGAGGTTTTTGTGATACTTATTTCAATTAAAAATCGAGTTTCTCCAAAAGGAGAAATAAGAAGAAAAATGATATATAATATTATTTTTGACATAATATATATATATATATATATATATATATATATATATATATACACACACACACACATGTATAATTTATTTAAATTGACAAGTGAAACTATTTTAGAAACTAGAAAACAAAATAATATTAATAATATAGTGGATAATGCATATATTATCTTGAGCAATTTATGCCAAATATAAAACAAAAAGGTATTATATTTTATTAGAACTAATATAAAATTTATCGATTATTATAAGAAAATTTTATGTATACATAGTTTAATTATAGAATGGCTAATAATATTGTTTTCTATGAATGTCTTTACGGTTCCAAACAAGATATATAAAATGTTAAAGATATCAATATTTATTTAATAAATATAACAAAATGGTTGAACTAAAGTTATACCTCAACCATTACCTATTTATAAGGTATTGGATTCACATAAATAGCAATAAAATGAGGAGATAAAGGAGTTGTATGATTGTGACATATAACTATTTTTATTTATAAATATAAAAAATAATCGCCTACATAGAAAGATAAATACAATTTATTGTCGAGTGATTTTCAATTGGAACAAAGTGATACAGATCGCACTTATCCTTTGAATGATGATTTCATTAATAAATTGAAGGGAACAGATAGTAAAATACTTAAATTTTTTATTTTATTATCTCTTTCTTTCAGTTCTTTAATGGAACCCTCAACTGTATTCTTATTGGTATCCTTGGTAGAAATTATTGAAAATATTGTTCTCTTATTATATTAACATTAAAGAAAAATTAGGTCAATAAAGAAATAGCAGGCCAGCGGACAACAAGTTGGGGCGAGCATTTTGTAATGGAAGCAAGGCAATGTAGAACAATATTATCCTATTAATGATTATTTCATTGAGAAAATGAAGGGAACAGATAATAAAATAATTAAAAATTTATTTAGTTATCTGTTTCATTCATTTCATTTATGGAACCCTCAACAGAATTCTTATTGGCCTGCTTGGTACAAATTATTTACAAAAGTGAGATTTCCAAATTAAATTTTTTGAAATAAATATGGAACTTTAATGGAATATGACAACTTGAACTCTATTTTAAAGTTTTCCAATATTTATTTTTCCATGATTTCAGTTTATGTTTGCTATTTTTGGCTAAATGATTATGAACCCCTTCAACTTATTACTTTCCCTTAATTATAAATATTCTCTTTCAATAAAATGCTTGTGCATTTACACAATTACTTTTTTAATATGCACTACTTCATACACATAAGTAATTTTATTTTAGTGGGTTAAACTGTTTTACCTTTTTTTGTCCGCAAAGGTATAGTTGGATGTCAATGAAAATGCGCCATAGTTTAGAAGTTAAAACAAAATAACTAAATTAATTGTAAAAAATTATTTTTAAAATATATGGTCTAATAGAATTGAAATTAAAGTTATTGTATGCTACGAAAAATATGCAAAAAATTAAAATACGTTATGAAAAATTTTAAAAATGGGCAAAATAAATTTTAAATAGGAGGTTTTTTGTGATACGTATTTCAAATAAAAAAAGCAGTTTTTCAAAAAGGAAATAAAAGAAAACTTTATATATAATATCATTTTTGAAAAATAAATATATATATATATATATATATATATATATATATATATATATATATATATACATGTATAATTTTTTTAAATTGACAAGTGAAACTATTTTAGAAACTAGAAAACAAAATAATATTAATAATATAGTTGATAATGCATATATTATCTTGAGTCTATGCCAAATATAAAACAAAAAGGTATTATATTTTATTAGAACTAATATAAAATTTATCAGATTATAAGAAAATTTTATGTATACATAGTTTAATTATTGAATGGCTAATAAGATTGTTTTCTATGAAAGTATATACAGTTAATAACAAGATATATAAAATTTTAAAGATATCAATATTTTTTAAATGAAAATTTCTCAAACTTCAAATATTTATTTAATAAATATAACAAAATGGTTGAACTAAAGTTATACCTCAACCATTACCTATTTATAAGGTATTAGATTCACATAAATAGCAATACAATGAGGAGATAAAGGAGTTGTATGATTGTGTCATATAACTATTTTTATTTATAAATATAAAAATAATCGCCTAAGTAGAAAGATAAATACAATTTCTTGTCAGTGTTTTCAATTGCAACAAAGTGATACAGATCGCTCTTATCCTTTGAATGATGATTTCATTAATAAATTGAAGAGCAGATAGTAAAATGCTTAAATTTTTTATTTTATTATCTCTTCCTTTCAGTTCTTTAATGGAACCCTCAACTGTATTCTTATTGGTGTCCTTGGTAAAAATTATTGAAAATATTTTTCTCTTATTATATTAACATTAAAGAAAAATTAGGTCAATATAGAAATAGAAGGCAAGCGGGCAACAAGTTGCGGCGAGCATTTTGCTATGGAAGCAAGGCAATGTAGAACAATATTATCCTATTAATGATGATTTCATTGAGAAAATGAAGGGAACAGATAATAAAATAATTAAAAATTTATTTAGTTATCTGTTTCATTCATTTCATTTATGGAACCCTCAACAGAATTCTTATTGGCCTGCTTGGTACAAATTATTTACAAAAGTGAGATTTCCAAATTAAATTTTTTGAAATAAATATGGAACTTTAATGGAATATGACAACTTGAACTCTATTTTAAAGTTTTCCAATATTTATTTTTCCATGATTTCAGTTTATGTTTTGCTATTTTTGGCTAAATGATTATGAACCCCTTCAACTTATTACTTGCCCTTAATTATAAATATTCTCTTTCAATAAAATGCTTGTGCATTTACACAATTACTTTTTTAATATGCACTACTTCATACACCTAAGTAATTTTATTTTAGTGGGTTAAACTGTTTTACCTTTTTTTGTCCACAAAGGTATAGTTGGATGTCAATGAAAATGCGCTATAGTTTAGAAGTTAAAACTAAATAACTAAATTAATTGTAAAGAATTATTTTTAAAATATATGGTCTAATAGAATTGAAATTAAAGTTATTGTATGTTGCGAAAAATATGCAAAAAATAAAAATACGTTATGAAAAATTTTAAAAATGGGCAAAATAAATTTTAAATAGGAGGTTTTTTGTGATACTTATTTCAAATAAAAAAAACGAGTTTTTCCAAAAAGGAGAAATAAAAAGAAAACTTTATATATAATATAATTTTTTGACATAATATATATATATATATATATACATGTATAATTTTTTTAAATTGACAAGTGAAACTATTTTAGAAACTATAAAACAAAATAATATTAATAATATAGTGGATAATGCATATATTATCTTGAGCAGTCTATGACAAATATAAAACAAAAAGGTATTATATTTTATTTAGAACTAATATAAAATTTATCAGTATTATAAGAAAATTTTATGGATACATAGTTTAATTATTGAATGGCTAATAATATTGTTTTCTATGAAAGTATGTACGGTTAATAACAAGATATATAAAACTTTAAAGATATCAATATTTTTTTAAATGAAAATTTCTCAAACTTCAAATATTTATTTAATAAATATAACAAAATGGTTGAACTAAAGTTATACCTCAACCATTACCTATTTATAAGGTATTGGATTCTAATAAATAGCAATACAATGAGGAGATAAAGGAGTTGTATGATTGTGTCATATAACTATTTTTATTTATAAATATAAAAAATAATCGCCTAAATAGAAAGATAAATACAATTTGTCGAGTGTTTTCAATTGCAACAAAGTGATACAGATCGCTCCTATCCTTTGAATGATGATTTCGTTAATAAATTGAAGGGAACAGATAGTAAAATACTTAATTTTTTTATTTTATTATCTCTTTCTTTCAGTTCTTTAATGGAATCCTTAACTGTATTCTTATTGGTGTCCTTGGTAAAAATTATTGAAAATATTTTTCTCTTATTATATTAACATTAGAGAAATTTTTCTGTTCTCTTGATAGGTATGTATCACACATTTATACTGGATGAATTTGGAGTTGTTTTGGGAAAGAATTAATCAATAATCAATGCCAATTAAATTTGATTTTTGTACAAAATCAAATTTTCAAAATTGATTAATTTCAATCCAATCTTGCCATATTGATCAATTTTCGAAAATTGCTGGCCTTTGTGAGTTACTTGAGTCTCAAGGAAAGAATAAAAATCAATCTTTCAATTAATTTTGATTTTATACTTTATTTTTAAATTTAATTTGCATTTAAATGAATAAATTCCAAATTAAATAGAAAAATAAATCAAAAATTCGTGGCATTGGCTTGGATATTCCTAATTGTATGAGGAATAAGTTTGGATGAAAAAAAAATCATTTGCAAAATTTGATTTTAGAAGTATCTCTCTTTGCATTCCTTCAAAATTGCCTAACTTGTGAATGGTGCATCTTGCTCAATTTTTCACATTTTGAGTGTTCTTGGACTTTTTGGAAATCTCTAAGAGTCCTATAACCAACCTTTTTGGTCTCATCTCAATTGGAGTTACCATGCTCAATATATCTTCAAAACAAAAAGTTGACTTTTGTTGACTTTGAAAATGACTTGTAATGTTTTGTTGTACCTCTCAAATGAAGCATTTTGGACATTCTTGTGAGACATGAAGTTGTAGAGAATTTAATTTCCTTCAAAACAAGAGGTGGTGGAAAAATTTCGAGAAAGTATGAAAGTTATGATCGATCAAAGTTCATTGACTTTTCACCTAGAAAACCACAATTTAGAAAGTTTGACTTTTAGCAAATCTTGAGTTTTCTTGATGAATCATGATCAACCCTTGATCAAATGATGAATGTAACTAAAATGAGGATGTTGACCAAAATTATGAAGTTTGATATATATTGACCACGATTGACTTTTTTGTCCAATCAACTGATTTCGACCATCGAGCAATTATCGAGGAAGCTTGACTTGTGAAGCTTGAAACTTGACATGGAGAATCTTTGAAACATATGTGGAGGCATGAAGACCATTGGAGATATTGGAAGTCCATCTTGACTGGAGATACCAAACCTAGTTTGGGTTGATTGTCTAGGAGAGTTTATGATCGACTCTTGAGAATCCTTAGTATAGATGTATGAAATCTCTTGAGTAGATGGAGAGCAAATTTTGGGGTATGACAGCTGCCCATTTAAATCTTCTTGTCTGGAGGTTAGATTGACACGACTTGTCTTTCGTGACACAGGTAGAAGATGATTGAACACTCAGTACACGAAAATTTGCACTTTCATTGGTGGATGATGCGGAATGGGCTTACGGATGCCATTTGAATACTTATTTGGGGATGAGTCGTCGCTAGACTCGAGAATGTCGATAGGAGAATTGCGGGATGGGCTTAAGATGCCATCGGAAAGATAAATCTTGGGGAGTGGCGTCTTATTTAGGCTGTAATCGTTTGGAAGGAGCATGGAGATGGGCTTAAGATACCATCGGAGAAGTCATCGTTAGACTTTGTGTTCATTTTTGAATGAAGTTATTGGTTTGCATTGATTTTAACCATATATGCAACATTCTAAAGTGAACCTTTGTTGATAAGTAGTCGGATGGGCTTAAGATGCCATCGAAACAGTGGAGTAAATACGCTGAACTACGTAATTCTTTGTTAACAATCAGGAATCAGAATAAATATTTGTCTGATTACTCGAGGAGGTTGTAGTTGGCAAAAATTGGATAGCTTCCTTTGTGCATGGTGTTGATCCATTGCACATTATCGGAGGATAACAGGCGGTCTCTCGGATAGTTTTCCGTGATTCGGGGCTTAATCTCAGACCGATCGTCGTAGGACAACCAGAGGTCTTTCGGATAGTTTCCGATGATTGAGGCTTAATCCTGGACTGTTTGCGTCGGAGTGGTATTACTGTTTTGGAAAACAAGAGGAACTTTGATAGAATATTGAGTTAGTTTTACACAAAGTATGATGCATGACGTGTATATGAATGACATATGCATGAATTATATTTATAGAAATGTATGAATGATAGATGTGGTATTTCAAAACATATCCATCTTGAAGAAGATCGGATGTTACATTTGAAGATTCGACTCATTTGGGGATTGAGTGGGTGAACCCCTTTGAAGGAAGAAAGAAATCTATTCCTCAGATGCACTATCGACCAAGTCTTGGGCCTAGATATTGTCGAGTTAAATTGAGAGGCTGGTTGTTGGAATCATATCTGAGACTCTTTGAGGAGAATCTGGGAGGCAATCCGTTGGGGATTACGATCTCATTTGGAGAGCGATTGATGATTTTGGGAAACACAGTTAGAGAATCGAAATCGTTGTAATCCAGGAGATGAAGATGTAGTTTCCTCAGGTGCTATCGACCAAGTCTCAGTGGATATGTATTTGGGAAAAAGGAAGGGACGAGATGTCCTTGGGATAAATATCTCGATCGGGATGATGTTACTTCTTGGGTGATGTAATCGAAGCAGTTGTTGGATCACGGCTCGGGGACCAACATATACTCATTTGGGGGGTTTGTGGTGAGTGACACCTTTGGGGATCATGCTCGTGAGGGGAATGCTTTGGTGACTTTCGTGGATAATCCCATTCACAGGCTGTGGTAAATACTTTTGTATGTTCACTTTTCGTATGTTTGTGATTAGATTCTTATTGTCGAATGCATATAGTCATTCAAAACAAACGTTGGACTTATTGCAAATAACAACCATGAAATTGTAAAGAGAAAGAAAGCTTGCGTTTATTTGAAAGGTGTGTATGGCGAGTTGTTTATACAAAAATAAAAAAAGCCATGCGGGAACAATCTCGTTAAGTTCAACTATGCTAGTACTATATATTTCGACTATCTCGTCTCTTCATCGTTAGAAAGTGAGTGGTGATCTTCGCCATTTAGAATCTGAATCTTGATAGTAGTCTGGAAGCGGGTGATCGGAAGAGACATATAGTGCACGCTTAAATCCTAACTTTTGCTAGACCGCCTTTCGGGTTTTGAGTCTAGGGATACCCTTTCTTGCCCAAACCCTTTTCGGGTTTCGACTTGCCGGTGTACATGTTTTATATATCCTTAACTTTTCGAACCTTTTGGTTACGAGGATCTCTATTTTGTCTAGGTTAAATCGACCTAAGCGGGTTATAGTATTTTTTTGACTATATACTGCGTTCACGGTGTGGAAGTCTTCACCATCCATGGTGCTAAGTATCATATCCGAAAATCTGTCTTGACTACAACGGTCCCTTAGGTGAGGTCCTTTGCCCAGGATCACCTTGTGGAAGAATGATGCGCTTGACTACTAGATCAGGCTTGGTAGACTCGTGCTTGACCTTCTTGTTAAATGCTCTGAATCATTAAACCACGATGAATCTGTCCATGGCGGATGGGCCTTGTCGTTCTCATCAATCAAGTTAATCGGTGGCGATGCGGACCCAATCGTCTTCGCCTAACTTCTGCGTCACGGAGGACTCGGTTGAGGTATTTGAACCTCGATGGGTAGGGCCCTTCCATACGTATACTAGAGAGAAGGGGTTGCCCCTGTGGATGTCAATCTTTGTAGTGTGATAACCATGAAGAGCAAATGGTAACATCTCATGCCAATCTTTGTAAATCCTTTGTCATTTTACATATAATCTTCTTAATGTTCTTGTTGGCGGCTTCCTTGCCCGTTCATCTTAGGCCGATAAGGAGAGTTGTGATGCTTGATCTTGAGCTGCGTGCGAGTTCGGTGATCATTTTGTTGTTGAGATTAGAGCCGTTATACGTGATAATCCTTTCGGGAGTGCCATGCATGATAAGGTTATGTTTGATGAATCGAGCCACAACATTCTTGGTAACGGATGCATACGAGGCTGCTTCCCCACTTGGTGAAAAGTCATTGCCATAAGGATGAACCGATGTCCATTAGGCGGTGGAAGCAATTTCTCGATCATGTCAATGCCCACATTGCAAAGGCCAAGGAGAAGTTAAAACATTAGTCTTGGAGGCACGTGTACTTTATGCCGTCGGCATTTGTGACAAGATCGGTAGCGGTGACAATCGACTTCCATGGTGGACCAAAAGTAACTTTGTTCTCAAAATCTTCTTAGCCATCGTGTGTCCTTTGGAGTGGGTACCAAATGCGCCTTAGTGTAACTCTTCCATGATATGCATTCATTTTGGTCTACAGTAGATAAACACAAGTCGTGGTTGCGTTTATAAATATGGTTGCTAAGGAAGAATTTGGATGCAAATCTTCTCATGAACTTCTTATCATTAACGAGATGCCTGCAGGATATTCACGAGCCTCAAGATACCTCTTCACATCGTAGTACCAAGGTTTCTCTTCATGTCAAGCTCACAACAATATCTTTGGTTGTCAAACTTCTCAATGATGATGCAGAAGCCTCGTTGTCCCATCTGACCTTGAACATAGATGACATAGTAGCTTCTTAGCGTATCATGATTCTCTTCGTGGAATGTGATCAAAGTAATTTCTTGATAGGGGATCGGACTCGAACAATACTCTCGATCTGAATGAGATTCGGATGCCGTATCCCACTCGCCCTTTATCGACTGATCACTAAAGTGAATCTCCATACACTTGTAGAACTTGATTCTTAAATAATGACTTTAAGACCCATGATGCACGCTTAAATACTCGGCCATGTTGTTGCGTGAAACATAATCTGGCGGTGAAAGGCGTGTGTCCGCTGAGGAGATGTAATGATGGCGCCAATGCCATTGCCAAGTCGTTGAGGCTCCATCAAGACCATGGTCCATCGGGATCCTTGTTGAGTCCTTTAATCCGGCTGGTTCTTCACAATCTGTAACTAGTAAAACATCTTAATGCGGAAATTCGAACTGCATAGGCGATAGTCATCTACGGCTTGATGAGCAAATGATCGGCTACTACTTCCTTTGATCGCTACGAGAAGTGTCTGGATGTCATATTCGGTCAAGATCATTGCCATCTTGCTATTCTTCGGAGAAGGCTGTTTTTCAAATATGTATTTTATCGGATCCATCTTGGAAATCAAAAAGGTAGTGTGAGTCAACATATCTTGTCTTAGTCGTGACAGCCAAATAGCGTTGCAAGTTTTCTCCAACTGTGAGTATCTTGTTTCACGATCGGTAAACTTTTGCTAAGGTAGTATATTGCATGCTCTTTTCGACCGGACTCGTCATGTTGCCCAACACACACCCATTGAATTCTCTAACAACATCAAGTACATGATAAGAGGTCTTCCTTATTGGTGGCATCGGGATAGGAGGATTGTAGGTACTCCTTGATTTTGTCAAAAGCGATCGGCAATCGTCATTCCATTCCACTACTTGATCTTTCTTTAGTAACTTGAAGATTGGCTCACAATGCGGTTAGGTGTGCAATGAATCGCAATGGTTAGTCATTGAAACCTCGACTTCTTTCTCGGTCGGGGGCGGCATCTCTTGAATAGCTTTAACCTTGGCGGGATCAACTTCAATACCTTTACCAGACAACAAACCCTAGGAGTTTTCGGATCGACCAAAGGTGCACTTGTTAGGATTAAGTCTTCTGTACTTCTTCAACCTATCAATAGTTTCGCAAATGATCAAGATGTTCTTCTTGATCGTGATCGAGCTATCATGTCAACGTAGACCTCTATCTCGTGATGAATCATGTCATGAAACAATGTCACCATAAGCGCTGATAAGTGGCGCTGCGTTCTTGATCCGAATGGCAACAGTAACGAAAGTGCCCCTTTGTGTAACAGTAGTCTTCTCCATGTCTTGAGGCCATTTGATCGATTGTAACGGAGAAACCATCCATGAAGGAGAAAACCTTATCTTTGAGCGGTGTTGTCAACGAACATCAATATGAGGAAGTGGAAAATCATCTTTCGGACTGCTTGATCTACTGTAATCCACACATTCGTACCTTGCCATCCTTCTTAGTCGGGTACCACATTGCAACCCAGGGGATAAGAGTGACTAAGAAACCCGGTTGAGCGCTTCATGACTTGGCTTTGATTTCTCGACATCTCGGGCGCATCACGACGAACCTTCTGCTTTCTTTGGGAGAAACCTTTTTTGTTGGCAATCGATGTACCTGATATCAATGTCTAACCACATGTCTTCGTATGACCAAGCAAAAACCTCAATATAGTCTCGTATACAGACCAACCTTTCTTTAACTTTATTCTCAAGACCGCTCCTATCTTGATCTCTTTTACGTCTTCATCGATTGCAATTCCAACCTCAACTTGCTCTTAGTGTGGTGTATAACGCTCTTCTTCTTTGTAGCGATCGACAAGTTCTCCACGGCACTTCACATCTTCACTTTCATCTTGACTTGGATCGGATTATCAAATCATATTTAGCAATAGCATATTTGTTATTAACGAGATTCGGAGTGATTCTGCGATGTATCACGTGGGTGTGTGTAAGAAACACATAGCTTTTGAAGGGGTGATAAAGTAAAGAAAGAAAACAAATTGAATGCAAAGTCCAATTTATTGAATGAAAACATAAGCGACGGATAATAACCCTCATAGCGAGCCATGATGCCGGGCAAGGCACTAGGCTTTCAAAGTTTATTGTTCAAACATAAAGAAATCGAAAAGCAAAACAAAACAAAAGAGCAATTACTCGACTAAAGGAGATTGGTATGGCGTCTTGATCTTCAATTCTGAGCCCTTTATGCAGGTTGGGAAGATCCACTTGCGATGTCGAAGTCGTTGTCGTCGTCTTCTATAGCATGGATTCCACTCTGGCGATGGAAAAGAAGTTGGCGAAGCGCGTTGGCGGTATCATCTTCGACCCTTGATGGTGAAGCCTAAACCGGTCTTGTCAAATTTGAAAGGAAGATCGGGAGTGACCCAAATAGTACTACCTTCTTCAACGGCTTGAGCATCTTCGGTGAGGCCATCCTGGAGGAGCTTTGTAACTTCGGGGTGTGAGGAGGTCAGGCATGACTCAGGTATTGTTTCAAAGCAGCGAGGGAGTCTCGAAGAATTCTCCTTCCATCTCGAGTATCGGAATGATTTAGATGGTGACCATATACTCTTCTTCACCACACCTTGTAACAACCTTCCCTTTCACGGGTACTTGACTTACGATGCAAGGTAGAGTATGGCCTTCCCCATGTATCAAGGCGTCCAAGTAGGCAAGAGTAAGTGGACGGATGTCCATGACAAAAATGTGGAGTCAAAGTCGGAACCGACTTTGTGGTGATGAGCTCTCCAAGTCTTGTTCGCTTAGAACCATCAAAAGCTCTCACAATAATGTCACGGGTCTCGGAACCAACCCTTCGACATCAAGTCGATCAAAAGCGATCTTGGTGGATATTCGGAGGCGAGCCGTTATCAGCAAAACATGAGATAAGTGCGCCCTTGCATTCAACGAGAGATGTGCAAGGCTTTGTTGTTTCTTTCGGGAGGAGTCAAATCGGTCGAGGCCTAGGCCGTTGTTGGCAGAATAGCAATACAAACAATGAGTGGTGGTAGTGTCTTGCTTGCGTGAGCATTCTTGAAACTTCACCAAGGCATTAGCATGAGCCTCGGAGCACAAGAGCGAGCAAGCATGGAGATCTTGGACGGAGTCTGTCCCAATGTTCCACAACATTGTAGTCACTCTTCTTGATAATCTTGAATTTCCTCCATTTCTTGTTTGGAGGTGTCTTGATAACTTCCTTTGGTACTTGGTTGAAGCGGATGAGTCTTGGTTCTTTCCCTCTAGCTTGGGAATGGATTGAATAGGCGGAATGCAGTGAGTCGCGATGTCTTTTGGAGGAGATTACGGAGAAAACCCTTCCAGTTCGGTCACCTTACTTGATCCGGTGATGTTGTCAATGTCGGGAATGGTAGCTTCAAGCTGTAAGATCTTCAATGGTCGAGAGGTCTTGCTTGACACCATGATAGTAAACATCGACTCCATAATTCCAAGGGATAGCTTTGTCGGAGGAATAGGGGCTGGTCTTGGAGAAGTGATAATGAGAGGTGCCACTGAGGCACGGGATCGTGAGGAAATCCTTATTGTGTTAACATCGGCATATCTTGGGAAATCGTCACCCCATCCAGTCGCTTTAACATCTTCAATAGGAATCTTGTAACTATCGGGGGTGATGTACTTCACCATGTAATCATACTTTCCTTGGCTGCCCCAAGGTATCCACAGGATAGTACAGGTTTCATTCGCATTGTCAATCTTCACTTAGACATTTCTTCACACGACACACGCGGTGGTTTCGAAATAGTATCTCACGGTTATCCATCATGCACTGAACACGTCTTCTCAACCAAGCACAACCATCGGTGCGGATGGGCACCAACGACAATTCTCGGGCATCACAGGTTGACCGACTTCTTGACAAATTCTTCTTACGGTCATGGAGGAATGGTCAAGTCATCTATGTTGAAAACATAAGTATCGTCACCAACAACATTGGAACTCTTGTCATGGTTAGGCATAGGCGCGTTGATCATTCGGTCTCAGCGGGAGGATCAAACTCAATGCTTAGATTCAATCATATCTTGAATCTTGTTCTTGAGCCCACAATCATCGGTGCTATATAAGGGCTATTGGAATGGTAAGCACACTTAGCATTAGGATTGTACTTGGGAGAGGAAGTGTTGACATTCGAGGAGGATCCCTCAAAGTAATCGCTCTGCTTTCAACATGTGTTGCAAGGCTTGCGACAAAGGCATGTTGATCTTCGTAAAGCTATCTTCGTGGCGGCGTTACGGTTCTGCGCGTTGTCTCGGCGAGTTGTCTTGATGTAGGATTGGAGATCACAACTGCCCCCACAGATTGAGCGCGGTCGGTCTTGGCTCGGCTTTTCTGACCATACACAACATTAGCTTCTTTCTTAGCACCAAAAGATCTCTTGACATTTGAAGATGTCTACTGCGATCTTCCACTCTTGATACCGACTTCATACGCTCGCTGTCATATCATTTCGGTGAATCCGGTGAAGAGTTTCAATCGAGATGATTGAAGAATGGGCCTGTCAGTGTCCCCATAAACATATCAACCAACTCCCTATTGGACAAGGGTGGTTGAACTACACTGCTAATCTCTCCACTTGAGCATACTCCTTGAACTTCTCATCACGACCCATAGACATGCTTTGTAGTTGCATGCGAGTGGGTGTCAATTCAGCATTGTACTCATACTGTCTGTAGAAAGCATCAGCTAAGTCACTCCAAGTACGGATACGGTCGTTCTCTAGCTGATAGTACCATTCAAGCGAGTTCCGGACAAACTCTCTTGAAAATAGTGCATCCTGACTTTACATCATCGGTGTGGGGATTGATCTTACGGACATAGGACTTCAAATGCACTTAGGGCAAGACATGCCATCATACTTAGCAAAAGTAGGAACTTTGAACTTGGGAGGAATCACAACACACAGGGACTGAGGATCATCAAAATTCAGCCGGACATCTTGAGTTTCCACAGCATTCAGACGATCTTCAAGTTGCTTGTACTTGTCATCCTCATCAGAGTATTGGCCATCATCATAGTTCTTCTCAAGCTCAGGCTGACTGCCTTCACCATTACCTTTGTTACTTTGTTCAGTCTTGACACTTCCTTGAGCTCATCAAGTGACCTAGGACCACCTTTGTAGCGTCGCCCATGTTGAGAGACCAACAACCTTCTTCTTTACATTGATGAGCTTCTTCAGATCTTCTTGGCCTTGGACCAAGCTGGTGAACATCTTTGGCCCAGGCATTACGAGCTTGAAGATCTTTGTGTTGAAGGCCATTTACGCTAAAATAAATAGCGAGCAAATGAGAAAACCAATCTTCAATGTACACGATGCAATGTTATGCTATGATATGCAATGTTTATGCAGATATAATGCAATGTTTTCAAGGACCTAAGAGATTTAAATTTGTTAAACAAACAACAATGAGCAAACATTTATTAGTACTCTTTTATTATTCTTTTTCTTTTTAAGTACGAGATAGTTCAAAACAATAAAAAGAAAACATAAACATCCTAAAGCTCTAAGTCTCCATGGCGCTTCCTCTTGGTGCCGATGTAGCGTTGATGTTTCGCTCTCGTGAAGTAGCTTGGTCAACTCTAGCACTTTCTTCACTTGCATATGTGAGCTTCAAAGGTATCCCTCTTCTTTGAGTTGAATCGGGATCTCTTCAAGTCTTCAAAATCGGTGAGCATGTCGGGATGAAAACGGTATAGGGTACGTCACCTATAGCAACAGGTTCCATAATTCTTGGTAGAGCAGTGAATGGCATCATGAGGTTTGAGCTCGAGCTCGCACCCATTTGAGGTAAGGTTCCCAAGGAATGGAGTTCGGTGCCCCAAAGTCTTGGTATCAGTCTTCTTTACCCCAAGCATGTATGAACCTTCATCGGTAATGCGGAGATCGTGATTGTAGTCGAACACAATATCTTGGAGAAGCATATCATGTGGACCATCTCTTGAGCAAAACCAAACTGATAGAGCTAAGAAGGGTTGTAAGTACCTCCCTTATACCAAGGGTGGTACATTAGGGAATTCTCCATAACGCTCAATGAATGTGAAGTCCTTTTGAGAGAAAAGACTCCAACGGATATCTGAATGAGAGAGTGACATTACCTTTGAGACCATCTCACCTTTGTTCATTCTTCAAGCGATGGAGGAAGGTCGAAATAAACCACCTGGAAAGTAACGGTATACAACACATGAGAGTTCCTTGTCTTTTAGTAGTACAGTGTGGAGAGAATGTAGGATATCTCCAGTAAAGTAGGCCTTTGGATTGCGGGTAAACAACTTGATGGCGTTGACATCTATGAATTGATCGAGTTAGGGAATAGAACCAAACCATAGATTAGCAAGGCCACAATGTCTTCAAATGCATGGAAACTCATAACTTTGAGGAATTCTCGGGCTTTCTTAATTAGAACTTGGAAGTAAACCCTTAACTCCACTTCTAGTTTCCCAATTGGCTTCAATGTCGGCGCTTAAGATGTAAAGCGGATCACGATGTCTTCGTACTTAGGAACCTTTTCTAGACGGTGAATGGCATTTGGTCAAGAATAGGTATCCCAAGTAACAGAGAACTCTTCAAGGTAGGAACCAACTGATAATGCAGAATGTAAAAGCAATGGTGTTTGGATCAAAAAACGAAATAGGACATACATCATATCTTCTTCAAAACCGGAGATAACCAAATCAAGTAGATAACCATGTCTTTTGATGAACTGAGCATGGTCAGGAATTTCTGAAACCAATTCTTTGAGCTGAGAAGGTATACCCATGAAGTTGATTCGGATAGTCTTTCTAGAAGCCATAATCCACAGCGAGCAAAGATAAATCCCTAGGTCCTTGAAATAGTTAGAAATGATATGCAATGCAAATGATGTCATGATGTCATGTTTACACACAAACAATTCACACAATGAGCCTAGGTTTAAGGCTTGCATGAGGTATAGGTGATTACCCACCAAAGTTTGAGTTGGTTCATCCATCTATAATATAATGCAAGGTTCTAGGAATCTCATATCATTGATCTTTCGTGGCGTTATTTCAATACGGACCAAGTGGTCGATCGAAAATATCCCAAAAGTCGATCTCAATGAGCGTAGCATCAGTATCAACCAACCTCGGTCTACACCGGCCAACCCGTCTACTTTAATGGCCAAGATGGGTCAATTAAGGTTCTAAAAGTTTAGTTAGCGCTTGACACCACGCAGAAGCCAAATACTATCTTCAACTTGGGAATGAAGAGTCGGGACAACCAAAGTGTCACGCTAAGCGTACCATCATGTTGACCGTTTAGTTATACGTCTAGCGGTCGCGATGATTTAATGCTACTTACCTAAAAGGCCCGGGATCGGTGTAGGATCCCCAATAATAATACCAAGCCCCAAAGATAAAGCATACAAATCAAACAAAAAGCAATAAAATTATCTAGAAATCCAAAGGCAATTCTCTCTTTAAGATTCTCCATGGTCGCCGATTCATCGTGCGGTGTTGACTTTTTGATGTTTGTATCGCAAATGTGCGGATAGCGAAGTCGCCACGACTTTATTTTTATCAATTAAGGAAGGTAAAAATATTTGACGTGTTTAAAGGCATTGGCAGACTTTGTAATGACTCATGTAGGAGTGTATACAAAGTGTTCGGAAATGTTTCATTTTGAAAAGTTTGAACTTTGAAAAAGAGTGTGTGGTGTGAAAAGAATTTGGTGAGCAAGCAACTAAAGACATTTACCCACTCGAATTGGTGGTTTTGTACTTCTCGTTCCTTTAGAATAGCGCTAGCCAACCATTAGTTGGTAGGTAGCTCCATTCGTTGGATGTAAGCGGGACATTCGAAGGGACATCGGATGGTCATAGAAGCAACTTGTAGGAAGTATCCTAGCACATTCGAAGGGACTATCATCATTTTAGTAGGCGACAATCGAGGTCAAGATCATGTATTCAGGCGACATCGTGGGTCTTATGATCTTTGTATCGAAGGGACTATGATGATTTGTTTGAAAACAGCGGTGCTAGAATACCTCTACATTCGAGACATGACCATTTGTGATTCGCAAAGGCAACGAGAATTACCTAAAGGTGCATGTGTGAAAAGAGTGTGTTGATTTCGGATATTTTATCTTGAAAATTAGTGGGCTAAGTTCATTATTATCTTGCCATACACGCCTAGTTACTAGATTGATAGGGTGCGGAAATTAAAATGCGGAAGAGTGAAATCTCACGCTATTACAAGGCTTTGGCGATACATAATTTAAACTTACGGAAAATAAAAACCTAATTTAAACTATTACATCCCATATCAGTTACATTATTGAAAAAATAAAATGATAAAGAAAGAATCGTCGAATCGGATCAACTTGTAAAGGAATGAGAAATCGGAAAATAGATATGAATCAAACAAGAGAAAATGTTAGAAAAATGCAAATTTTTATATGAGAAAATATTATTACATCTGGAAATAATATAAATATGCTAAAATAAATTTTTGGGATTTTTTGATGCAATTTAATAATTAAAATGAATTAAAATGATTTAAATGCAAAATTATGAATAAAAATAAATATGCATGCAAAATTGTATTTTTAATTTTATAAATTAAATAAAGATTTTATGAAAATAATGTAAAGAAAAATATTTTTGACAATTTTTAATGCAAAATAAAAATATGAAAATTAATTAAAACAATGCAAAAATATTGAAAATTAGAAAATAGGAAAATATTGCAAGTTTGAAAAAGAAGGAAACCCAAGTTGCCCGTAGGATCGAGACTCGGAGACATGGGAGAGGATCCAGAATAGTGAGCGCCTTAACCTTTGGGCCACATTGCATCGATGTTTGAAAAGCGAAGTGAGTGGAATACATGCACGCGTCACCCACCGGTGCCTCATTCCGCCAAGAACTCCATCTTCAACCTTTTGAATTTTTAAAACTAGCGTCGGCCTCGATGCGGCCAGTATATACCAATTTCAAAATCTCATTACATAATATAAATTTGTTGTAGAGTACATGAATCGATTCAAATTGGATTCTAAACACAATGGTGGTGGTCTCATATTTATTTTAGTATTCTTGAGTTCCCAATTCGTGCAAAACCTAGCTATGGTAGCTTCGATTCGTATGAAAACTCAATCAAACTATCAGACTTGCAAACTTCCATCTAAATAAAACAAACCACAAAACATGTTAAAAATGCATGAGAAATTGAAATCGATTTTGAAAGGAAGAACAAACCAAACGGGATTCCTTGATTCTTGATGGTTTTGAGCATGAGAATGCGGATCGACTCTAAGGATCAAGGAATATGATGGAATGCTCAAAATCGATTGAAATCCACTTTGGAACCAAAATGCGGATTGCTTGAAGATCACGGATTTTTGGCTTTTAGGTTGGGTTCTAGAGCAATTTCTGTTCTCTTGATAGGTATGCATCACATTTATACTGGATGAATTTGGGTGTTTTGGAAAAGAATTAATCAATAATCAATGCCAATCAATTTGATTTTTGTACAAAATCAAATTTTCAAATTGATTAATTTCAATCCAATCTTGCCATATTGATCAATTTTGAAAATTGCTGGCCTTTGAGTTACTTGAGTCTCAAGGAAAGAATAAAAATCAATCTTTCAATTAATTTTGATTTTATACTTTATTTTTAAATTTAATTTGCATTTAAATGAATAAATTCCAAATTAAATAGAAAATAAATCAAAATTCGTGGCATTAGCTTGGATATTCCTAATTGTATGAGGAATAAGTTTGGATGAAGAAAAGTAAGCCCATTTGCAAAAATTTGATTTTTAGAAGTATCTCTCTTTGTGCATTCCTTCAAAATTGCCCGACTTGTGAATGGTGTATCTTGCTCAATTTTCAACATTTTGAGTGTTCTTGGACTTTTGAAAGCTCTAAGAGTCCTCTAACCAACCTTTTTAGTCTCATCTCAATTGGAGTTACCATGCTCAATATATCTTCAAAACAAAAAGTTGACTTTTTGTTGACTTTGAAAATGACTTTGTGTTTTGTTATACCTCTCAAATGAAGCATTTTTGGACATTCTTGTGAGACATGAAGTTGTAGAAATTGAATTTCCTTCAAAACAAGAGGTGGTGGAAAAATTTACGAGAAAGTATGAGAAAGTTATGATCAGTCAAAGTTGAGTTGACTTTTCACCTAGAAACCCTAATTTAGGGAGTTTGACTTTTGAGCAAATCTTGAGTTTTCTTGATGAATCATGATCAACCCTTGATCAAATGATGAATGTAACTTCAAAATGAGGATGTTGACCAAAAATTATGAAGTTTGACTGTATGTTGACCACGAGTTGACTTTTTGTCAATCTGGTGATTTTCAACCATCGAGCAATTATGCGAGGAAACTTGACTTGTGAAGCTTGAAACTTGACATGGAGAATCTTTGAAGCATATGAGGAGGCATGAAGACCATTGGAGATGTTGAAAGTCCATCTTGACTGAGAGATACCAAACCTAGTTTGGGTTGATTGTCTAGGAGAGTTTATCGATCAACTCTTGAGAATCCTTGAGTATAGATGTATGAAATCTCTTGAGTAGATGGAGGGAAAATTTTGGGGTGTATGATATGCACAATTTTTGAATCAAATCAAGGAGATATTAATTCAAAAATAACTATACACAACGGTGATCGAATAGATCCGGCCAATCAAAACAAGCTAAGAAAACTAGAGCATTAGAGGAACTATATATTTCATTTTCCTATTTCTCCATCCTCTAAACATATGCAATCAGAAATATTATCCAGTTTTCCTATATTTGTAAGACCTCCAAAAATCATGTCATTCCTATGCTTCTAGATTCCATAAAATGTGTTCCGCTAACATAGCTTGAGTCAGCTCCAACCTTTCCTTTGATGGAACATAAACCAAA